>JASFAT010002904.1:600000-1121838 GCA_031353405.1 Baronia brevicornis | reverse complement strand
TTATTCATCCACTCAAGTTCAAATGCAGTTTTTTAAACTTCTAGTGGATGACATCATCATCATCATCGAGGCATTACAGCCGCGGATCTTCGTTTAGCTTTTTTCCTCCAGCCCCTCTCACCGATTGTCTTTAAGTTGTCCTCGATTCCATCTAGCCATCTGAGCTTAGGCCTTCCGCGGCTTCTGCGACCATCTGGTTTGCCGTTGAGTAGGCGTTTCGGTACTCTAGCCTCGTTCATCCGTACCACGTGCTCAGCCCAACGAAGGCGTCCAATCTTATTGGTTTATGATGACGTTCGGCTAGTGGATGACACTTGATGTATATACAGTTTTTTCAACTATTAATTAATTTTAGTTTCTTTGGAAGAAAAAAATTCTCTTGTATAATATATTTAGCAGGATATAAAAGTAAGAATTATTTTTTTATATTACTTGTTAAATTTAAAGTAAAGATAAGCAATAGCACAAGGCTATGAAATGGTTAACATCAATAGGCCACGAACACATCACGTCAGCCCGTAAGCCCAATCCTTACCAACTGAGCTATCACTGCGTCAACTTATTTCTTAACAATTCACAAAATAGTAGTGTGGAGACGCTGCTCATCTATTGGTATTTCCTGCAGTAGTTGTCTCATGCAGCCACGATGTAAAGTAACCACACAGCTTATTCGGTTTTCTGCGGGAGAGTGATACTTCCCCGCGCGAAATGGTCTATTCATGCTACAGACACATATGACAAATTGACAAAGTTGAGCCATTCTTGACAATTTATCCGTCTGCAGCGTGGCTCTGCCACTAGTAATAGAAAAAGTCCATAGCGGTGAGATCCGGCAGTGGTCAAGGGGTATTGTCGAAATGGCTTATTAATTCGTTAGGGAATCATGAAGAAGCTCCATGGTCTCTCTAGCAGTGTGAGGCGTAGCGACATCTTGTTGAAAGCTTGTGCATGAAGTGAAGGCACGATGTTCTCTCAATATTGGCAGAAAAATATAAGTTTATTTTTCTCTTTTTATTTTAAGTTTATTTTCTATTTTATTTTCTTTATAGCATCAATTTATTGTAAAAAAAAGGTGTGTCACAAAGAAACGTTTTCCTATTTCTATTTCAGTATTTACTGATTTTTCGACACAATTCTGCAGTACGTAAACGTCTTTGTTAAAAAAAAATTATGATTTTAAGTTTCTGAAATAAAAACTGTATTGTGTTACTCTAAACAGAGAGGAATTTTATTAATATATCTTCTAAACTAACATATCATTTTATAAACCCTAAAACTGTCTAACCTGAAAAGAATAATAAATAAATAAATAAATAAATAAAAAAGCCTTTAATACCACACATATTACATTTTTTACAGAATAAATATATATATAGTACAAGTGTTTTCTTGTAGTTGTATGGACCCCCCTTAGGTAAACGCCTCCTTCAAGGATTTCCATTTTTCTTTGTTTTTTGCTATTTCTAGCCTGACAAGAATAACAACATTTAAATATATTATTACACTAATCTACTATATTATTTAATATACATCTGACACAAAAAAACTTAACATTAAAATGTCTTTAGCGAAAATCACACCGGCTTTCGAACGTCAAAATTGAAATTTAAATAAAGTGTGACGTACTTTATTTATTATACATACATGTATATATTGTACTATAAAAGGAGTTTGTTGCTTGGATTATTTCCGTCTTCAAGACAATGAAGAAAATTTATCCTTTGTGCTCTGAGAGTGCTGCAGCTTATACAACGTGTTGTGATAACTCACGACCGGCGTCACTATTGCAACCTCGTTGTATTGTTTTAATCCATTTTCTTTCAATGCTAAAGCAAAACGAAGCCAAACTCAATCTTTCTTTAATGTCCATTAAGGAAATATTGAGTTTGACTTCACTAAACCTGTAATTTAAGCTTACCTACCACTTCCATAAAAAAAAACATGCGCAAATGTAATATAATAGCCTCAGCTTACTTGACTGTACTATCGTGTAGAAATTTTAATAAAAGTGCTCATTTATCTGGCTGTCGAGAGCATAAAGTAAATCTTGACATGTGGGGAGTCGGAATTTTTACTTAGCTTTTTAATTTTTAAAACAGCTTGTAAAAAAAGTACGTCACACTTTTCACATCACTTCCGATATAGTAGAGCTGTATGCTCTACTAAAGCGCGGTGTTGTGGATATATCTTAGTGGCAATGATCATTTAGATTACCTGCTCTGATATGAAAAGAAATTTAAGCTGTTCAAACTTCATATACAGTAAACCCGCCTATAACGCGGTACATTTGTTCTGCGTTATATGAAAACGCATTATACGAGGGATCACTGTATGTATTATATAATCAATGTTCCTAAAACTCAAAAACTTAATAAAATAATCTAATTTTATAAAAACATAATGTACAAACGTAACAAACTGTCAAACCATTATAAATTTCACAGTAAAAATATATGACTTGAGAAATCCCCGCGTTATACTAGGTAAAACAAATGAGGACATGAAATGCGTTATACGAAATCGCGTTATAATATTAACGCGTTATAGGAAGGTTTACTGTAATCCTAAAAACTCTCCTCAACAACAACCTGCGGTATCCCATTTCTGAACATGGATCCTTCGGCCCATAGCTGGGAAAAGTCATACAATAGTATAAATAGAGTAACCGGCTGCAGCGATAGTAATGCCAAATATCAACTAAAACTGTTATTAACTCTCGGAAGTGAAAAAGGAACTAGCTCAACATATTCTGCTATATGAAAACACACTCAGCGCTGATTTTCAACTAAACCCACACACATACTAAACCCACATAACGTGCATTTGCATTTGACAATAAAGTGAATGAAGAAAATGCAGAATTTTTTTATTACAATCTATTGTTATCCTAGTATCTCTAAGATTGTTTTTAATGTGGATGCACACGTCTTGATCTATATATACATATATATTTATATATACACACAATAGATAGCGAATGAATATAATATCCCTCCTTCCCTATATTACTTATGTTATAATAGATGCAGCTATAAAATAAAAATAAATGCAGCTACACAAACAAATGCTTCTAAACTGTGGTCCGATTACGATGCGATACATATAAAATCGGTAAATAAGTCTTTCATGAACTTTGGAGGGTTTTGGAATTAATACAACTATTTTACAAGAGGTGGCGTGCAATTATTTTGCATTTACAATGCATGCAAGGTAAAAGCTTGTTCTAATACTTGCAGTATTACTTGCACCAACAGGTGGCGCATAAACGCGGTCATATTCTTCTATATTTCCTGTTATCCTAGTAGTTTAACCAAGGTGTCCACCCACTCATTTGAATTGTTTAGATATCCATAGCGATAGATGGCGTATGAAGGCGCTAACTTATGTTCTTCCGAAAGTTAGTTATCTTAGTAACTTAAGAAATTCGATCCACCCATTTATTTACATCGTTTAGTATCAACTGCAATAGCTGACGTATAAACCCAATAATTTACTTTCTTTCATATGGGTTCCTATTAACTTGACGGATTCGATCCACCCACTCATTAATTGTTAAGTAAAGTAGTATTCATAGCAATAGATGGCGTATAAACGTGCTCATTTACTTTCTTCCGATGTTATCCTAGTAACTTAATGAATTTAACCGCCCACATATTTGGATCGTTAAATAAATTCAACGATAGATGGCGTATAAACGCGATAATTCACTTTCTTCCGTATGCTACCCTAGTACCTGAACCAAGATGATACACCCACATATAATATTTACACCTGTGCTATTGAAGTGAAAAAGCGAAAACGTAGTAAACCACAAAATGAAAACATACCACCAAAATCAAAAAACTTTATAAAATTTCTGAAAAAGATGTATCTGATCACACAAAAATAGTCAATTTCAACACTGTACAATTTTTTTTAATGTTCTTAGAGCGTTAAGACGATTGACGCAGTATTTTTTTTAGATCCACATATGCAATCAAAAATATTTGACATCTTTCGCTCCGTGTTGTGTATATGTATATATATATATATATATATATATATATATATATATATATATATATATATATATATATATATATATATATATATATATATGTATTTACATATTTTATAATATGTATTTTGAACACACATGTCATAGCATAGACCGAAATAAAATCTTATTTCATGTTGCATTCATGTAACGACCCTAATAGCGCAGTGGAGAAATGTTCGCTTTCTGACCTAAGGATCGTAGGTTCGGTCCGCTAGCTCAGCGACCTAAAGTATGTCTTACGAGAACACAAGACTGTTCGCGGTATTATGCGGCTTCTTACCAGTTGTTCAACCTTGAAGCTCGTTCAAACAATATCTATGGATCGGGGTTCGATTACCTTCGTCCTTTCCCATCTATGGCCTCCAGCTGTTTACCCAGAATGTAGGCTTTGTCTTTTCTCTTTCACATAATATGAAGACAACATATTGAGATTATTCATAAAAATTAAAATCTTTAAGAATAAAAAAAAATTGTGTTTTTTATTTTAATTAAGTCAAGGACGTAGAACTCTTTGTTTAGAAGGCAAACATTTCGCCACTACACTATTGGATCGTTACATTATATAAATAATATTTTCTAGGGACTACTTTTCGATGACGTTAACTAGATTGAAGCGAGACGCAAGCGCTCCTAGAATGTGATAGACCACAGGAGGCACATATGTAATTTCTATTCAATGCACGACCGTCACCCTTTGGCCAATCTGCTATTTTATTTGATGTCCCAACGAGATATTTTACAACCTCGACGCGGATTCCAAGGCGATAAAAGTACTAACATATTAAATACTTTTAACTATTAAATACTATTTTTTTATTTTTCTAAGAAAAGGATGGACTAACAGGCAAGAAGGTAACTGATGGTAAGCCACAACCGGAACCCATAACATCTGCAGTACTAAGAGCACTGCGGACGCGTGTCTACCATAAGGTAAGGGTGTGAATAATGAGAGAGAAAGAAGGAAAAGGAAAAAGAAGAAGGGGAAGGGAATTGGGCCTTCCGGTCCTTCACGAAATGAAATGCGACAACTCAGGTAAATAGTACCACGATAGTCTGTGAAATTTTGGCACTTTACCGGTACAGCTGGTACCTGGAAGATATTTCTATGGTCGCATACATGGTAATGTATGCAACCATAGAAATATCTTCCCTTTTTTTCCCTTGTTTTTCTGACAACCGATTGGCTTGGTCGGGGCTCCAACCTACGGAGCAGTACCAATGGCCGCGGTTTGTATGTCATGCATACATAAATTTCAATTCATCATCATCAAGGCATTACAGCAGCAGGTGGGCCTTAGCCTGGTCCAGTAAATTTTTCCAGTCGGGTCTTCGTTTAGCTTTTTCCCTTTAGCCTCTCACAGCGATTGCCTTTAAGTCGTCCTCGACTCCATCTAGCCATCTGAGATTAGGCCTTCCGCAACTTCTACCACCATCTGGTTTGCCATCGAGTAGGCGTTTAGGTACTCTAGCCTCATCCATCCGTACCACGTGCCCAGCCCAACGAAGGCGGCCGATCTTAATAGTTTATTTTTAAAAAAAGTTTCAATTACATAGACATATTTTCCACATCTCTTACTCAATTTAAAAGTTAATCCATAAATTGCTATTACACATCAATAACATCTCTTTTTTATCTCTGTCCTCTTATTATGATTTAATTTCTACGTTGCATGACTCTATATTGTGCTACTGTTGGTTTACCTTTAATAAGAAAAAAATATCTTAATCCCCACATTGAGAGAAATATATGTATATATGATCTACAGATATTTATTCAGTCTGGTCCCACCAATACGCATTGGTAAGCGTGGTGGGTTAATGACTGTTCTTCCAGAAATGCCGAGTTTTTAGTCCAGCTGTGGGATATATATCGTTCTGATTGCAAAAAAAATGTTGAATATATCGAATGTTTCAGTTATTGGTGTCTTTAAATAAATAAATGTTAAACGATATTCACGTTGCTGCAAACTTCTCATATTACAAATGGTATGCGTTTGTATGTAGGTATATTAATTGTCCGAACAGCAAAATTTAAAAAGGCGCACATTGCTACGGACGTGAAATACGATACGGTGTGTGAAGGTATTTCTTAGTATTCTAGGAAATTATATCTACCTAATGAAGCTAGCATTTATACACAACTGAATACTTCCATAACAGCCAACGTTTCTCGGAAACAATATATACTTAAGACAGTACATTAAGTACTAATAAATGTTTAAACAAATTTGTTTTGAACATCATATATGTTTCGTTCACGTGTAGATGTCTTAAACCGATACGAGATCAAAAAACAATGTACACACATCTTAAATCCCAACAACCCGTCTACAATGTCTGTGGTCTCAAATGCGTCGCTAGCCTTTTGCGAACACACGTCGTTTGAATGCCCTGTGTGCCTATAAAAAGGGCACTGAACGTTTGTGAAAGAGCACACCTACGGCAGAAGTTAAAAGCGAACTCCTACGCTTCACCAACACAAAGTACAGACAGGAAAATCTGTAAAAAAATATGGAAAAGTTTCCACTTTCATAATTACTTTTACGCTTGTATCGGATTGGAATTTTCTACAGTTGTATTCTTCTTGCGTATGAGAGGATGATAAATATATGCATATTGTCATCGGTTGCATTGTCTGTGTGTACCTGAATGCAACCAGGTTTTTCTCTTCAATTCCATCTTTTTTTAAGTCTTTATTTAATTATGTAACTCCTATAAAGGATTTGACACTGGCAGAATTTTTTCATACTTGCCATAGTCAAAGAATTGAATTGAAAAATTTTCTCACATGTGCATAAATAATAACATATTGACCTACAGGTCTGTGAGACTGGGCGCTTCACCAAACCGCCTTGGACAAGCGTAATAAGTTAATGTCCGTTCCACCAGAAATGAGGCGGTCCGTGCTCAGCAGAGGAATACATATGTACATATATTTATATATGGGCTGGAAAAAGAAGCCATTGGCACCAGAGGAAATCCCGTTATGGGACTCCATCCATCCATAACTTGATGTTGCAATTTAAATTTTTATAACCCAATGCTAATTGTTTTGCTAAATGCTAAATGTTCTACCCGTCTATAGCTTTGCTTTTCTTTTAATTTGTCTCCCTTAAAGTTTTACCTCTACGATAATTAAAATAAAATTATCGTCACGAATCAAATGCAAAGACATGCCCAAGAGCGGAAGAAGTATGTTAGTGATGACAGTAGCTCCATTTTTATAAGTAAAACGGCTAAAGGTAAAATGGATAAGTTCACCACGGTTAGTTGATTGTAATTACGTCTCTAGCAAGTATTTGAAACGTGCCGTTTCTTTATAAACTAATTGGAACAGTTTCTCAAACTATGGCCCTTTGTGACAACAAAGAAATAAAGGTAACTAAGTAATTTAGTCCACCTTTTACCGTAAACACGAAGAATAAAAAGATAATTTCACTTTGTCGTTTCTTGAAAGTAAATTGTTAATATTGAAACAAAAAGCAGATAATTAAATCGACAACAAATATTATTTACACTGTAAGTACAATATAATAATAATTATTATTGTAATTACAATATAACAATTATTAATGGAGTCAGGCGTTACTTTGCAGAAATCCATCACTATGTGGACAGTCAAAAGTTTTAGTTAGCTAAGATCCGCGACAACCAAAACAATAACAGAAAACTAGTAATGTGTGTTTTTTTCTGCTGGATGAAGTGGATTTATTTGGAACATCGGCCATCAATTCTCCACCCACCGACCACTATACACAACACCAAACACACATTACCACTTTTCCATCTTGTAAACGACACGCACCAAACCACGGGGCATCTTCAGGTATAGTAGATTCTACGGAAGACAACCGAAAAGTGACCTTTTCGGTTGTAATAAAAAAAAGCTAAGTAAAACTTTTGACTGTCCACACAATATAATAATAATAAATAAAAATGAATCTTTGTTTTGTACGCGTAGGTATGTAATCTCGTCGGTGCTGGTATATTTACACGTCGCATGACACCTATGTACGTGATTACCGGCAAAAGAGGACCACCATCGCTTCCTGTAACATTTCTTCCCTTTCTGTAATTATAGGAGGCAATACATCTTATAAAAAACACAAACTTAGATCCCCAACCCGCCAGCCAAGTATCGGGATTATATAAATATCGCTTATATCGGGGCCATCCGTAAAGAACATAACAGGAATTTCATGATTTGATTCTTGGACTCCCCCCTTCTCGTCTTTGTTGCACGTGGTCACATTTGTACAACCTCGTGACCCTCACCTGGCGATGATTGTTCCCCTGGAGTGATGTCACAGTGTATCGACGCAAAAAAGCGAAAACATATTAAACCGCAAAATGAAAACTTGCCAACAGAGCCAAAATATATTATTAATGGAGTCAGGCGTTACTTTGCGGAAATCCATCACTATATGGACAGTCAAAAGTTTTACTTAGCTAAGATCCGCGACAAGCAAAACAATAACAGAAAATTAATAATGTGTGTTTTTCCGTTGGGTTTAGTGGATTTATTTGGAACTTAAACCAAAAACTTACCGAAAATCGGCCATCAACTCTCCACCCACCAACCACTATACACAACGCCAAACACGCACTATCACTTTTCCATCTTGTACACGACACGTGTTTCGCCCCAACACGAGGCATCTTCAGGTATAGTAGACTCTACGGAAGACAACCGAAAAGTTTCTTCGGTTCACTTTTGATAACGGTTGTGTATAGTGGTTGGTAGGTGGAGAGTTGATGGCCGATTTTCGGTAAGTTTTTGGTTTAAGTTCCAAATAAATCCACTAAACCCAACGGAAAAACACACACTATTAATTTTCTGTTATTGTTTTGCTTGTCGCGGATCTTAGCTAAGTAAAACTTTTGACTGTCCATATACCAAAATATATATTAATTTCTAAAAAAATTGTATCAAAAACAGTCAGTTTCAACGCATATTTTCTAATGGTCGTAGAGTTTTGATACTAACAACATTCCGGTGTCATTTACAACGTTTTCGCTTTTTTCGTTGATTTATTTTGAAATTATTAAATTTTATCAGCGCTTTCGGATCTATTTATATTTAATACTGATATTAATAGAAGCGTTTCTCATTGAAGTTTAGAGTTTTAGCTCTACATTTATATATTTGACCTCACAAAGGTTTCGCATCACCAAGCATTCGTCCCTCATTTAAGGGGTAGACAAATATTTACCACTTGACTATTACGGCTCCACTAATTAATTAGAGTACCTGACTGATAGGTCTGGAGTCAAATCATATATAAAACTAAATATTCTTCCTTATACACAAATTACGGGGGCTGTTCCAAAAATTGTTAATGAAATGAAAAATACTACGAATATAAAGAAGTTTTATTTATAGCTCTTCAAAATATTCCCCTTCAACCTCTATGTACTCTTGCTTTCGAGTGAACCAGCTTTCAAAACATTTAAAAAACGTCTCTAGTCTCGGGAGGTACAAAAATAACCGCTGGAATTCTTCGATGGCTTCATCTGCGGTGTTAAATATTCGCCCACAATTTATTTATTATCATTTTTTTCAGTTTGGGAAATAAAAAGAAATCACATGGAGCTACCGGGATGTACAGAAGATGGGATAATATTTGTACCCCAGAAGATGTTAAATAGTCGGTGGTTCTAGCAGCTGTGTTAGCGGGCGCCATATCTCGGTGGAAAAAAATACCGCGGACGCCTTAAAAATATATAAAACAAGAACTACTCATAAGTAGCCAATGATATTCACCCTAGAGTTTTTTAATGAACTGAGGTAATAATTGAAAATATTAGATATAGAAATTAAAAATATTAGAAATTAAAAATATTAAAAATATTAGATAGATATATATTATATACAGAAAAAAAGAAATTATATTTACTTCGTGGCTAACAATTTTCAGAAAAACTTAGGTAGTTTTCGTATCGTTGGACATAATGTGTGTGTGTGTGTGTCTATTATGTCTCGAAAACCTGCCTGCCTTAATGGTCAGACGTCACATCCGTATATTAAAATCAATCTAATGACAGTCTTATAGATGTGTATCGACTTAGAAGACTGGATACCAAAAATTTATTTTATTTATTTACTCTTAATGTACATTTTTGATACAAGGACGGACTCAATGTCTAAGTTTGAGTTGATGGAGAAGATAAAAGAAGTTACAAAAACTTTATAAATATATATATATATATATATATATATATATATATATATATATATATATATATATATATATATATATATATATATATATGTATGTATGTATGTATGTATATATGAGGGAGAAAGATGAACTAGGGAAGCAGAGGTTTTAAGGAAGTCTTTAGTTTTACAGGTTAGGGAGTATGTTTGCCTGGCCGCTTGTCCGGTAGTTATGGTATTGGTACACGGCTACTCAACCCAGGCTTCCCGAGCTACTACCGTCTTACGTTGCGGTATTATCATATCCCTATCTAAATTCATCTTTATCTTTAGGTAAGGCACTATAGCACTCGCGAGAGCCCTGGGTACTATGGTGCCTTACCTAAAGATAAAGATGAATTTAGATAGGGATATGATAATACCGCAACGTAAGACGGTAGTAGCTCGGGAAGCCTGGGTTGAGTAGCCGTGTACCAATACCATAACTACCGGACAAGCGGCCAGGCAAACATACTCCCTAACCTGTAAAACTAAAGACTTCCTTAAAACCTCTGCTTCCCTAGTTCATCTTTCTCCCTCATATATACATACATACATACATACATATATATATATATATATATATATATATATATATATATATATATATATATATATATATATATATATATATATATATATTTATAAAGTTTTTGTAACTTCTTTTATCTTCTCCATCAACTCAAACTTAGACATTGAGTCCGTCCTTGTATCAAAAATGTACATTAAGAGTAAATAAATAAAATAAATTTTTGGTATCCAGTCTTCTAAGTCGATACACATCTATAAGACTGTCATTAGATTGATTTTAATATACGGATGTGACGTCTGACCATTAAGGCAGGCAGGTTTTCGAGACATAATAGACACACACACACACACATTATGTCCAACGATACGAAAACTACCTAAGTTTTTCTGAAAATTGTTAGCCACGAAGTAAATATAATTTCTTTTTTTCTGTATATAATATATATCTATCTAATATTTTTAATATTTTTAATTTCTAATATTTTTAATTTCTATATCTAATATTTTCAATTATTACCTCAGTTCATTAAAAAACTCTAGGGTGAATATCATTGGCTACTTATGAGTAGTTCTTGTTTTATATATTTTTAAGGCGTCCGCGGTATTTTTTTCCACCGAGATATGGCGCCCGCTAACACAGCTGCTAGAACCACCGACTATTTAACATCTTCTGGGGTACAAATATTATCCCATCTTCTGTACATCCCGGTAGCTCCATGTGATTTCTTTTTATTTCCCAAACTGAAAAAAATGATAATAAATAAATTGTGGGCGAATATTTAACACCGCAGATGAAGCCATCGAAGAATTCCAGCGGTTATTTTTGTACCTCCCGAGACTAGAGACGTTTTTTAAATGTTTTGAAAGCTGGTTCACTCGAAAGCAAGAGTACATAGAGGTTGAAGGGGAATATTTTGAAGAGCTATAAATAAAACTTCTTTATATTCGTAGTATTTTTCATTTCATTAACAATTTTTGGAACAGCCCCCGTAATTTGTGTATAAGGAAGAATATTTAGTTTTATATATGATTTGACTCCAGACCTATCAGTCAGGTACTCTAATTAATTAGTGGAGCCGTAATAGTCAAGTGGTAAATATTTGTCTACCCCTTAAATGAGGGACGAATGCTTGGTGATGCGAAACCTTTGTGAGGTCAAATATATAAATGTAGAGCTAAAACTCTAAACTTCAATGAGAAACGCTTCTATTAATATCAGTATTAAATATAAATAGATCCGAAAGCGCTGATAAAATTTAATAATTTCAAAATAAATCAACGAAAAAAGCGAAAACGTTGTAAATGACACCGGAATGTTGTTAGTATCAAAACTCTACGACCATTAGAAAATATGCGTTGAAACTGACTGTTTTTGATACAATTTTTTTAGAAATTAATATATATTTTGGTATATGGACAGTCAAAAGTTTTACTTAGCTAAGATCCGCGACAAGCAAAACAATAACAGAAAATTAATAGTGTGTGTTTTTCCGTTGGGTTTAGTGGATTTATTTGGAACTTAAACCAAAAACTTACCGAAAATCGGCCATCAACTCTCCACCTACCAACCACTATACACAACCGTTATCAAAAGTGAACCGAAGAAACTTTTCGGTTGTCTTCCGTAGAGTCTACTATACCTGAAGATGCCTCGTGTTGGGGCGAAACACGTGTCGTGTACAAGATGGAAAAGTGATAGTGCGTGTTTGGCGTTGTGTATAGTGGTTGGTGGGTGGAGAGTTGATGGCCGATTTTCGGTAAGTTTTTGGTTTAAGTTCCAAATAAATCCACTAAACCCAACGGAAAAACACACATTATTAATTTTCTGTTATTGTTTTGCTTGTCGCGGATCTTAGCTAAGTAAAACTTTTGACTGTCCATATAGTGATGGATTTCCGCAAAGTAACGCCTGACTCCATTAATAATATATTTTGGCTCTGTTGGCAAGTTTTCATTTTGCGGTTTAATATGTTTTCGCTTTTTTGCGTCGATACACTGTGACATCACTCCAGGGGAACAATCATCGCCAGGTGAGGGTCACGAGGTTGTACAAATGTGACCACGTGCAACAAAGACGAGAAGGGGGGAGTCCAAGAATCAAATCATGAAATTCCTGTTATGTTCTTTACGGATGGCCCCGATATAAGCGATATTTATATAATCCCGATACTTGGCTGGCGGGTTGGGGATCTAAGTTTGTGTTTTTTATAAGATGTATTGCCTCCTATAATTACAGAAAGGGAAGAAATGTTACAGGAAGCGATGGTGGTCCTCTTTTGCCGGTAATCACGTACATAGGTGTCATGCGACGTGTAAATATACCAGCACCGACGAGATTACATACCTACGCGTACAAAACAAAGATTCATTTTTATTTATTATTATTATATTGTGTGGACAGTCAAAAGTTTTACTTAGCTTTTTTTTATTACAACCGAAAAGGTCACTTTTCGGTTGTCTTCCGTAGAATCTACTATACCTGAAGATGCCCCGTGGTTTGGTGCGTGTCGTTTACAAGATGGAAAAGTGGTAATGTGTGTTTGGTGTTGTGTATAGTGGTCGGTGGGTGGAGAATTGATGGCCGATGTTCCAAATAAATCCACTTCATCCAGCAGAAAAAAACACACATTACTAGTTTTCTGTTATTGTTTTGGTTGTCGCGGATCTTAGCTAACTAAAACTTTTGACTGTCCACATAGTGATGGATTTCTGCAAAGTAACGCCTGACTCCATTAATAATTGTTATATTGTAATTACAATAATAATTATTATTATATTGTACTTACAGTGTAAATAATATTTGTTGTCGATTTAATTATCTGCTTTTTGTTTCAATATTAACAATTTACTTTCAAGAAACGACAAAGTGAAATTATCTTTTTATTCTTCGTGTTTACGGTAAAAGGTGGACTAAATTACTTAGTTACCTTTATTTCTTTGTTGTCACAAAGGGCCATAGTTTGAGAAACTGTTCCAATTAGTTTATAAAGAAACGGCACGTTTCAAATACTTGCTAGAGACGTAATTACAATCAACTAACCGTGGTGAACTTATCCATTTTACCTTTAGCCGTTTTACTTATAAAAATGGAGCTACTGTCATCACTAACATACTTCTTCCGCTCTTGGGCATGTCTTTGCATTTGATTCGTGACGATAATTTTATTTTAATTATCGTAGAGGTAAAACTTTAAGGGAGACAAATTAAAAGAAAAGCAAAGCTATAGACGGGTAGAACATTTAGCATTTAGCAAAACAATTAGCATTGGGTTATAAAAATTTAAATTGCAACATCAAGTTATGGATGGATGGAGTCCCATAACGGGATTTCCTCTGGTGCCAATGGCTTCTTTTTCCAGCCCATATATAAATATATGTACATATGTATTCCTCTGCTGAGCACGGACCGCCTCATTTCTGGTGGAACGGACATTAACTTATTACGCTTGTCCAAGGCGGTTTGGTGAAGCGCCCAGTCTCACAGACCTGTAGGTCAATATGTTATTATTTATGCACATGTGAGAAAATTTTTCAATTCAATTCTTTGACTATGGCAAGTATGAAAAAATTCTGCCAGTGTCAAATCCTTTATAGGAGTTACATAATTAAATAAAGACTTAAAAAAAGATGGAATTGAAGAGAAAAACCTGGTTGCATTCAGGTACACACAGACAATGCAACCGATGACAATATGCATATATTTATCATCCTCTCATACGCAAGAAGAATACAACTGTAGAAAATTCCAATCCGATACAAGCGTAAAAGTAATTATGAAAGTGGAAACTTTTCCATATTTTTTTACAGATTTTCCTGTCTGTACTTTGTGTTGGTGAAGCGTAGGAGTTCGCTTTTAACTTCTGCCGTAGGTGTGCTCTTTCACAAACGTTCAGTGCCCTTTTTATAGGCACACAGGGCATTCAAACGACGTGTGTTCGCAAAAGGCTAGCGACGCATTTGAGACCACAGACATTGTAGACGGGTTGTTGGGATTTAAGATGTGTGTACATTGTTTTTTGATCTCGTATCGGTTTAAGACATCTACACGTGAACGAAACATATATGATGTTCAAAACAAATTTGTTTAAACATTTATTAGTACTTAATGTACTGTCTTAAGTATATATTGTTTCCGAGAAACGTTGGCTGTTATGGAAGTATTCAGTTGTGTATAAATGCTAGCTTCATTAGGTAGATATAATTTCCTAGAATACTAAGAAATACCTTCACACACCGTATCGTATTTCACGTCCGTAGCAATGTGCGCCTTTTTAAATTTTGCTGTTCGGACAATTAATATACCTACATACAAACGCATACCATTTGTAATATGAGAAGTTTGCAGCAACGTGAATATCGTTTAACATTTATTTATTTAAAGACACCAATAACTGAAACATTCGATATATTCAACATTTTTTTTGCAATCAGAACGATATATATCCCACAGCTGGACTAAAAACTCGGCATTTCTGGAAGAACAGTCATTAACCCACCACGCTTACCAATGCGTATTGGTGGGACCAGACTGAATAAATATCTGTAGATCATATATACATATATTTCTCTCAATGTGGGGATTAAGATATTTTTTTCTTATTAAAGGTAAACCAACAGTAGCACAATATAGAGTCATGCAACGTAGAAATTAAATCATAATAAGAGGACAGAGATAAAAAAGAGATGTTATTGATGTGTAATAGCAATTTATGGATTAACTTTTAAATTGAGTAAGAGATGTGGAAAATATGTCTATGTAATTGAAACTTTTTTTAAAAATAAACTATTAAGATCGGCCGCCTTCGTTGGGCTGGGCACGTGGTACGGATGGATGAGGCTAGAGTACCTAAACGCCTACTCGATGGCAAACCAGATGGTGGTAGAAGTTGCGGAAGGCCTAATCTCAGATGGCTAGATGGAGTCGAGGACGACTTAAAGGCAATCGCTGTGAGAGGCTAAAGGGAAAAAGCTAAACGAAGACCCGACTGGAAAAATTTACTGGACCAGGCTAAGGCCCACCTGCTGCTGTAATGCCTTGATGATGATGAATTGAAATTTATGTATGCATGACATACAAACCGCGGCCATTGGTACTGCTCCGTAGGTTGGAGCCCCGACCAAGCCAATCGGTTGTCAGAAAAACAAGGGAAAAAAAGGGAAGATATTTCTATGGTTGCATACATTACCATGTATGCGACCATAGAAATATCTTCCAGGTACCAGCTGTACCGGTAAAGTGCCAAAATTTCACAGACTATCGTGGTACTATTTACCTGAGTTGTCGCATTTCATTTCGTGAAGGACCGGAAGGCCCAATTCCCTTCCCCTTCTTCTTTTTCCTTTTCCTTCTTTCTCTCTCATTATTCACACCCTTACCTTATGGTAGACACGCGTCCGCAGTGCTCTTAGTACTGCAGATGTTATGGGTTCCGGTTGTGGCTTACCATCAGTTACCTTCTTGCCTGTTAGTCCATCCTTTTCTTAGAAAAATAAAAAAATAGTATTTAATAGTTAAAAGTATTTAATATGTTAGTACTTTTATCGCCTTGGAATCCGCGTCGAGGTTGTAAAATATCTCGTTGGGACATCAAATAAAATAGCAGATTGGCCAAAGGGTGACGGTCGTGCATTGAATAGAAATTACATATGTGCCTCCTGTGGTCTATCACATTCTAGGAGCGCTTGCGTCTCGCTTCAATCTAGTTAACGTCATCGAAAAGTAGTCCCTAGAAAATATTATTTATATAATGTAACGATCCAATAGTGTAGTGGCGAAATGTTTGCCTTCTAAACAAAGAGTTCTACGTCCTTGACTTAATTAAAATAAAAAACACAATTTTTTTTTATTCTTAAAGATTTTAATTTTTATGAATAATCTCAATATGTTGTCTTCATATTATGTGAAAGAGAAAAGACAAAGCCTACATTCTGGGTAAACAGCTGGAGGCCATAGATGGGAAAGGACGAAGGTAATCGAACCCCGATCCATAGATATTGTTTGAACGAGCTTCAAGGTTGAACAACTGGTAAGAAGCCGCATAATACCGCGAACAGTCTTGTGTTCTCGTAAGACATACTTTAGGTCGCTGAGCTAGCGGACCGAACCTACGATCCTTAGGTCAGAAAGCGAACATTTCTCCACTGCGCTATTAGGGTCGTTACATGAATGCAACATGAAATAAGATTTTATTTCGGTCTATGCTATGACATGTGTGTTCAAAATACATATTATAAAATATGTAAATACATATATATATATATATATATATATATATATATATATATATATATATATATATATATATATATATATATATATATATATATACATATACACAACACGGAGCGAAAGATGTCAAATATTTTTGATTGCATATGTGGATCTAAAAAAAATACTGCGTCAATCGTCTTAACGCTCTAAGAACATTAAAAAAAATTGTACAGTGTTGAAATTGACTATTTTTGTGTGATCAGATACATCTTTTTCAGAAATTTTATAAAGTTTTTTGATTTTGGTGGTATGTTTTCATTTTGTGGTTTACTACGTTTTCGCTTTTTCACTTCAATAGCACAGGTGTAAATATTATATGTGGGTGTATCATCTTGGTTCAGGTACTAGGGTAGCATACGGAAGAAAGTGAATTATCGCGTTTATACGCCATCTATCGTTGAATTTATTTAACGATCCAAATATGTGGGCGGTTAAATTCATTAAGTTACTAGGATAACATCGGAAGAAAGTAAATGAGCACGTTTATACGCCATCTATTGCTATGAATACTACTTTACTTAACAATTAATGAGTGGGTGGATCGAATCCGTCAAGTTAATAGGAACCCATATGAAAGAAAGTAAATTATTGGGTTTATACGTCAGCTATTGCAGTTGATACTAAACGATGTAAATAAATGGGTGGATCGAATTTCTTAAGTTACTAAGATAACTAACTTTCGGAAGAACATAAGTTAGCGCCTTCATACGCCATCTATCGCTATGGATATCTAAACAATTCAAATGAGTGGGTGGACACCTTGGTTAAACTACTAGGATAACAGGAAATATAGAAGAATATGACCGCGTTTATGCGCCACCTGTTGGTGCAAGTAATACTGCAAGTATTAGAACAAGCTTTTACCTTGCATGCATTGTAAATGCAAAATAATTGCACGCCACCTCTTGTAAAATAGTTGTATTAATTCCAAAACCCTCCAAAGTTCATGAAAGACTTATTTACCGATTTTATATGTATCGCATCGTAATCGGACCACAGTTTAGAAGCATTTGTTTGTGTAGCTGCATTTATTTTTATTTTATAGCTGCATCTATTATAACATAAGTAATATAGGGAAGGAGGGATATTATATTCATTCGCTATCTATTGTGTGTATATATAAATATATATGTATATATAGATCAAGACGTGTGCATCCACATTAAAAACAATCTTAGAGATACTAGGATAACAATAGATTGTAATAAAAAAATTCTGCATTTTCTTCATTCACTTTATTGTCAAATGCAAATGCACGTTATGTGGGTTTAGTATGTGTGTGGGTTTAGTTGAAAATCAGCGCTGAGTGTGTTTTCATATAGCAGAATATGTTGAGCTAGTTCCTTTTTCACTTCCGAGAGTTAATAACAGTTTTAGTTGATATTTGGCATTACTATCGCTGCAGCCGGTTACTCTATTTATACTATTGTATGACTTTTCCCAGCTATGGGCCGAAGGATCCATGTTCAGAAATGGGATACCGCAGGTTGTTGTTGAGGAGAGTTTTTAGGATTACAGTAAACCTTCCTATAACGCGTTAATATTATAACGCGATTTCGTATAACGCATTTCATGTCCTCATTTGTTTTACCTAGTATAACGCGGGGATTTCTCAAGTCATATATTTTTACTGTGAAATTTATAATGGTTTGACAGTTTGTTACGTTTGTACATTATGTTTTTATAAAATTAGATTATTTTATTAAGTTTTTGAGTTTTAGGAACATTGATTATATAATACATACAGTGATCCCTCGTATAATGCGTTTTCATATAACGCAGAACAAATGTACCGCGTTATAGGCGGGTTTACTGTATATGAAGTTTGAACAGCTTAAATTTCTTTTCATATCAGAGCAGGTAATCTAAATGATCATTGCCACTAAGATATATCCACAACACCGCGCTTTAGTAGAGCATACAGCTCTACTATATCGGAAGTGATGTGAAAAGTGTGACGTACTTTTTTTACAAGCTGTTTTAAAAATTAAAAAGCTAAGTAAAAATTCCGACTCCCCACATGTCAAGATTTACTTTATGCTCTCGACAGCCAGATAAATGAGCACTTTTATTAAAATTTCTACACGATAGTACAGTCAAGTAAGCTGAGGCTATTATATTACATTTGCGCATGTTTTTTTTTATGGAAGTGGTAGGTAAGCTTAAATTACAGGTTTAGTGAAGTCAAACTCAATATTTCCTTAATGGACATTAAAGAAAGATTGAGTTTGGCTTCGTTTTGCTTTAGCATTGAAAGAAAATGGATTAAAACAATACAACGAGGTTGCAATAGTGACGCCGGTCGTGAGTTATCACAACACGTTGTATAAGCTGCAGCACTCTCAGAGCACAAAGGATAAATTTTCTTCATTGTCTTGAAGACGGAAATAATCCAAGCAACAAACTCCTTTTATAGTACAATATATACATGTATGTATAATAAATAAAGTACGTCACACTTTATTTAAATTTCAATTTTGACGTTCGAAAGCCGGTGTGATTTTCGCTAAAGACATTTTAATGTTAAGTTTTTTTGTGTCAGATGTATATTAAATAATATAGTAGATTAGTGTAATAATATATTTAAATGTTGTTATTCTTGTCAGGCTAGAAATAGCAAAAAACAAAGAAAAATGGAAATCCTTGAAGGAGGCGTTTACCTAAGGGGGGTCCATACAACTACAAGAAAACACTTGTACTATATATATATTTATTCTGTAAAAAATGTAATATGTGTGGTATTAAAGGCTTTTTTATTTATTTATTTATTTATTTATTATTCTTTTCAGGTTAGACAGTTTTAGGGTTTATAAAATGATATGTTAGTTTAGAAGATATATTAATAAAATTCCTCTCTGTTTAGAGTAACACAATACAGTTTTTATTTCAGAAACTTAAAATCATAATTTTTTTTTAACAAAGACGTTTACGTACTGCAGAATTGTGTCGAAAAATCAGTAAATACTGAAATAGAAATAGGAAAACGTTTCTTTGTGACACACCTTTTTTTTACAATAAATTGATGCTATAAAGAAAATAAAATAGAAAATAAACTTAAAATAAAAAGAGAAAAATAAACTTATATTTTTCTGCCAATATTGAGAGAACATCGTGCCTTCACTTCATGCACAAGCTTTCAACAAGATGTCGCTACGCCTCACACTGCTAGAGAGACCATGGAGCTTCTTCATGATTCCCTAACGAATTAATAAGCCATTTCGACAATACCCCTTGACCACTGCCGGATCTCACCGCTATGGACTTTTTCTATTACTAGTGGCAGAGCCACGCTGCAGACGGATAAATTGTCAAGAATGGCTCAACTTTGTCAATTTGTCATATGTGTCTGTAGCATGAATAGACCATTTCGCGCGGGGAAGTATCACTCTCCCGCAGAAAACCGAATAAGCTGTGTGGTTACTTTACATCGTGGCTGCATGAGACAACTACTGCAGGAAATACCAATAGATGAGCAGCGTCTCCACACTACTATTTTGTGAATTGTTAAGAAATAAGTTGACGCAGTGATAGCTCAGTTGGTAAGGATTGGGCTTACGGGCTGACGTGATGTGTTCGTGGCCTATTGATGTTAACCATTTCATAGCCTTGTGCTATTGCTTATCTTTACTTTAAATTTAACAAGTAATATAAAAAAAATAATTCTTACTTTTATATCCTGCTAAATATATTATACAAGAGAATTTTTTTCTTCCAAAGAAACTAAAATTAATTAATAGTTGAAAAAACTGTATATACATCAAGTGTCATCCACTAGCCGAACGTCATCATAAACCAATAAGATTGGACGCCTTCGTTGGGCTGAGCACGTGGTACGGATGAACGAGGCTAGAGTACCGAAACGCCTACTCAACGGCAAACCAGATGGTCGCAGAAGCCGCGGAAGGCCTAAGCTCAGATGGCTAGATGGAATCGAGGACAACTTAAAGACAATCGGTGAGAGGGGCTGGAGGAAAAAAGCTAAACGAAGATCCGCGGCTGTAATGCCTCGATGATGATGATGATGTCATCCACTAGAAGTTTAAAAAACTGCATTTGAACTTGAGTGGATGAATAAAAAAGTATTTTATTCACGATTGTAAATTTGGACAAAATATATAAAGATATACATATTTTAACAAGATTTTTTGGACAAGGTATAGGGAGAGTGTGAACTAATAGTAGGTATTTCGAATTTCGCGTTTAAACGTCAATTATTTCCAGTGTCGCGTTCAGTGAGTGTGCTACTGATAGAACATTTCCACTTCGGGGGAGTCGTGTAAATATTTCAAGCAAGAATTTTGTCGGCGGGAAGCAAAAGTCGCACTCGTTTAATTTGCGATTTGAAGTGGCATATGTCAACGACTTCGTCGCCCTTCCACTTTCCTTAGGAGTTGTAATTATGCTAGTCTAGAAGATACTGCTCTATATGTGTTTAAATATTATATTTACGTACATGTAGGAACCAAATCTACATGTTTTATATATATATATATATATATATATATATATATATATATATATATATATATATATATATATATATATATATATATATATATATATATATATATGTGTGTGTGTATTTATATGTATGTATTCCAAATTTGAATAATGACCGAATCCGGTTTCAGCATGGGCTTGTCTAGTGGGACCTACTATGCTCCAAACAACTTCACCTGTTCAATGTCATAAGAGAAAAGCAGAGGTAGTAGAGAGGTTCTTTTTTAAAGGTTCCAGTTTCGTATCGGTCCAAAAAATGGAGGGATGTGAGAAGAAATGTCGGTAGAAACAGTCACTGGATTGCCACTCATCCAGATGGTGGGGTTGAAACTTAACATTGTGGCGAGTTGTCTACTTTACTTATATTCTTTCTGAGTTAATCATGTTCATGGGTTTCATTCTTGTATCTAGATAAATATTTGTACGGTTTATTTATCCTGTTTTATAAGGGACACAACACAAGTAATACAAGTACTATACTATACAAGACACTATGAATGTTAGGCCTTTGTGTTATATTACTAATAAAAATAAAATGTGCAAATTCAGATTTACAGAAATATATATATATAAATATATATATATATATATATATATATATATATATATATATATATATATATATATATATATATATATATATATATATATATATATATATATATATATATATATATATATATATATTTAAGTAATCGTAAAAAATAAAATTTAACAAAGTTGTTTGTTAATAAATTTAAATATATTATCTAAAGTACAGTAATTGATTGAGATATTAATAGTTGAACAAGCCTACTCAATTACAGTTTTGGAGGCTTCCAATAATTCTATTATAAGTTTGCCAGTCGATCGGCGTAACAAACTTAACAATTCGCGTCCATAATCCATTAAGAATTTTCACTTACGTGGGTTTACGGAGAGCTGTTACTTCAAAAGAGGGTCAATGATTAAATTATTTAATGTTACTTTATTTATTTTTATGGAGGCGGTAGGCAAACGGGTAAACGGGTCTTCTGATGGTAAGCCATCATCATGTACATGTGCAGTACTATGAGCACTATAAATTGCCTGCCATAGGGGAATGGATATTGGGAAGGGAAGAAGGAACTAATGAAAAGGAAATAAAGGAACCGAAAGGAATCGGGTCTCGGGATCGCTGCACTCAACGTCTGAAACGCTGATATTCTGTGACAGTGAAATGAAATATGTTTTATTGGTGACGTCGTTACTAGAGAGTGCTACCTCCCTAGTCGAGCCAGCCCACTCGGGCTACCATGACTGTACACTATTAGTTTATAGCTTTAATAGTTCAATAGATACACTATTAATTTATAGCTTCAACCGTTATGGAATGATTGCAGCTATAGTGTATATATATATATATATATATATATATATATATATATATATATATATATATATATATATATATATATATATATATATATATATATATATATATATATATATATATAAATTGATATACGCTATTAATTTATAGCTTCAATTAATAATACTCAAGTTTGATATTTTGGAGTATGGATTTACATTTTTTTGTTTAACAACCGTTCCTCCAGAATTAAGAGCTCATAGCCAGAGTGAGTGGGAGTATAATCACTCACCTACTAACAGCAGATGAGGCTACAGCAGCCTTGTGGACTGAATAACCTTTAAAAGTACTGGAGCACAGGGCAACGGGATACCACTGCTACAATTTTTCTCATGTGAGTTATGGAAATTTCTAAGACCTTATTAGGCAATCCATGACCACTCCGCCAAGAGTATACGAATGGGGAGGAGTCAGAGTGAGATTTAGTGTTATATTTTGGGACTAGGAATCAAAGACACGGCTATTGGTTTATTTGGGTATATTTAGATTAAGAAAAAAGGGAAATCGATTGCGATTACGATTATTAGATTAAGAAACAAGGGAAATCGATGCCTTGAACATCGTAATTTCGAGAGATTGCACCTGGATAATGCTGTGTTAACATATATAGGCTATGAGAAGATAGAAACACGTGAGTTAAAACGTCAAAATATGATTGGCCCTCCCACGATGTGTCACTCTCGCAAAATTTTCTATGTAATTGGAATAACGACAGCGCGACTTATACTCCAGTCTTGTTACAAATATAACGAGACCACCATTAAACGGTATGGAATAGAGTATCCTATCTATGTCTATGACAACTGTCATACACATAGATATTATAGTGTATGACAGTTGTCATAAACATAGATATTTTTTTTTTTATCTTATTCGATAACCTTCACCTACTTTTATTTGAGATTTAACCGTTAATTTCACTTGCTCGCAATGCGTTCTTGCTTTATAAAAAGAGGTAAGAAAACAAGAAATCTGGGACCTGAACTAATGGTAAAGAAATCGAGGCCCCTGGAAATCTGCGATACCAAAGACAATAAGATAGATATATTCTTTATTGTTAACCAAAAACAAAGTAATTAAGCCAAAAATAAGTATGCATTACATCTAATATTACCTACAACTTATTTTATTGTAGGTAATAGATGAATCGGAGATAAGTAAAAAAAGTCAAAGAGGGTCTTAGGATCGTAGCACTTACCATTGTAAATGATTTTTAATGACAATATAATAGTTTAGTTATGTATTTAGATCTGTAATAATTGTTTTAGTTATTTTTAATAGTATGTAAAAATTAAAGAAATTTGTACGCCATAAGTGGCAATGTGATGGAGCTTTTATATGTCTTTTTTCATTTTGTTACACCTCATGTTATACAAATAAAGAATTATTTTTAGTTTTTTTTTATGGGATAGGAGGACAAACGAGCAAGCGTGTCGCCTGATGGAAAGCAATCAACGCCGCCCATGGACAAACGCGACACCGCAGGAGTCGCGGAAGCGTTGCCGGCCTTTTAAGTATGTTGTATAGGCTTGTTTTTTGAAGGTTCCAATGTCTTAACGGTTCGGAAAGACCGCCGAGGGTAGCTGAATCCACAAACTGGTGGTGCGTGGAAAGAAGTTACGGTAGAAACGCACCATAGTAGATCGCCACTCATACAGATTGTGGGGATGAAATTTTTCTTTACGGTGCGTTGTGCGGTTGTGGAATTCAGCGGCGGGAATTATTCCAAACATTTAGTATTATTATTAAAGGCATTTGAAAAATTTAACTACATATATAAAGATGTTAACATCCAAAAACATTACCCTGTAATTTTGGTTAAACCAAAATGGTGGTCGCGTTATATCACGTAGTAGTCCTGTCAAAAATAATTTGAGTTTTCATCATGACGAGAAGCGATCTCATCATTTCACTTAACGTCATTGTATGCGCCACGAATGCAATCTCTTCTGCAATCTCACATATCTATGTATACAATGTCAAATTGTAGACAACGCAAACATAACAATATTTTATGAAATGAAAACGGTACGCGACTCTTCATTTAGACCTACATATATACAGACTTATCTATGTATGTTATTATTTTGTCACTAAGTTTTTCCTAAACGACTGGACGGATTGTGGTTAATGTTTTTGTTTGGGTTTGAATAGGTTCCTGAATGGTTTTGTTTCCCAATGGGTGTTCCAAACAGTGCTATGGGAGTGTGTCGGGTGTTACAGGTGGTCTAGGTGGTCTGGGTGGGCACTCAGCGTTCTTTTAGTAACCCTGAGAAGGATAACATTCGATGTGATGACATTGCAAAGGCAAACATCCTGAGATAGGTATTTGCATCGGGCTCGGGTAGACTTCTGGTAGGAAGTCATGGGATTTCTCGCGTCAATGGTTTTGGTGGGTAAGCGAGCTGGTGCTGAAGACCGGGATATTCTCATCAGGACAGCGGTGCATTTGGTTATGCCTTTGTTAATAAAGCTATATTATTATATTATATATATTGCAATGGCTAATATTTATTATCTACCCAACTTACTTTTTCTTGTTAATAAGATTAAACCAAGGCATGAAAGGTCTCTCAACTTGACTCTCAACTTAAAGTAAAAGGTAAACTTCGATAGCTAATATCGCTGTAACCACGGTAATTAAGATGCAATTTTCCTTTCACTCCCTTTCACCCGGACTTCAAAGCTAACTTAATAATTGGACTATTGAAAAGTTATTCCGTTATCGCTTCATAGAGGAAAAAGGAGTTCATTTATAGTCGGCATGAACTTTAAAATTAGATTCATTGATACCGTAGATATAAGTAATTTACATCATAAAAATGATCATGACTTAAATTTTTTATATAAGTCTTATTCTTAAATAATAGTTGATATTTATAGCATTAAAATAGATATATAAAAATATATTCTTATATAATAATGTAATTTTTATTCATAAATATTTTATTATTATAATTAAGTTATATGTAAAATAACATATGATTCGGGTTTGTTGACTTAATTGGTTGAATGGCAAGGCTTATGTTTTTGGAGTCGATATATGCGGCCGCCATTATCACATTTCGATAGAGTAAGTGTATGTACGGTCTACAGGACTCCGAGTCTGGTTGCCCCGCCAAATCGCCTTGGACAAGATTGTTGGGTTAATGTCTATTCCCCCAGAAACGGCGAGGCTTGTGCGTACCAGTGACTTATATATGACTGTTAAGAAAAGTATTCTGGAATTATAGGGTACGGTTATACATGTAAGGTTAATAATATATATATATATATATATATATATATATATATATATATATATATATATATATATATATATATATATATATATATATATATATATATATATATATATATACATTTTATTATTAAATGTGCGCATAGATTAGTAACACACCGTCTATAAATATTTTAATGATAGGAAATTATGTTTAGGATCGAGTTTGGTTTTTTTTATTAACACGTAAATAAACAATAAGTGAAGCGTTTAAAGCATTAACTAAAACAGTAATGGATTCTAGTTCCTGCCTAATATTAATAGCAAAATCATGAAATGAACTTTGCTTATTTATTATTCCAAGGTCTATATTTGTGTTTATTAGTGTCATACGAGTAAAATATTGAAAACATTACTATCATTTGTAACAATATTTATTTATGGGTCATCAAAGTTTGTGCCATTACGTAGTCACGCGTCTATAGTCATAGATAGACAGATGTTTAATGGAGTCAGGTGTTACTTTGCGGAAATCCATTACTATTTGGACAGTTAAAACTTTTACTTAGCTAAGATCCGCGACAAGCAAACAACAATAGAAAATTAATAATGTGTGTTTTCCTGCTGGATGAAGTGGTTTACTTGAAACTTAAATTAAATTTTACCGAAAAACGGCCGTCAGCAACTCTGCATCCACCAACACTATACACAACATCAAACACACACTACCACTTTTCAGCCTTGCAACCTTGCAACAAACGACACGTGTTTCGCCTTAACACGAGGCATCTTCAGGTATAGTAGACTTTACGGAAGACAACCGTTAAGTGACACTTAACACATTATTAATTTTTTATTGTTGTTTGCCCGTCGCGGATCTTAGCTAAGTAAAAGTTTTAACCGTTCACATAGACAGATGTATTTAAATAGTATTCAACATGTAGTTTAATGAACAAACTTTTTCAATTTTTTGTTATAAAACGAATATTACGGAAAAATGTTAATAATGAACAACAGAGTTTTATAAGTTTTATAAGTTTCTGAAGAACTAAGAACAGTACACAAACAAGTATTCTCGCGAAATCAAGCGACGAGAAACGACAATCGCGCAGTTAAAATATTTACAATAAGTTTTAGTTAATTACTATTTATTTCTTGTTTGCTTTTGCACATTTAATTAAACAAATTACATATATGATTTTTTTATATATTCACGCCCATCCCTCGCAGGGGTAGGCAGAGACCACAGAGCTCCATTCGCTACCATTCATCGCAGCGAAACGGCTCTCCATTAGTCGCGTTTCGCCCTCGTGAGAATCAGGACGTGACGGGTGGCGAATCACGTCGCCGTCATTTTAAATAAATTAGATATATTAAATTCGTTTTAGTGAATCCCACGAGCCGCAAGGGAGGCTGGAGGTCAGCCCCAGCAGAGCCCTGCATGCTGAGGTAAGGCACCATAGTACCCGGGGGAGCCCGATCCCGGGATGGTCCGCACGCTTACGACTAAGCTAGCTCGCGATAGAGAAGAAAGGAAAGGGCAGGGAAGGAAATGCGGATTGAGGGGGTTACCAGACTCGGAATAAATATTTACAAATCCATACATATATGATTGTCTAGTGGATTCCTTCTCTTGTTACTTAGTAATCAATAATCGAACATAATCGGTAAATATGAATAGATATGATTAAGGAATTTACTATCTCTCAACCTCTATTATTAATCTTTATGAAATATTCCATGTAACAGCGTGTGTTTGCAATATCAGCAAAAATACTTCAAATATTAAACTTACCACACAGGTTAAGTTAGAGCTCCTTAATGCATAAATCAATTTTAACCACGCCCTGGCTTAGACCTAGTTGCTTTACAAAATGTCGCTTGAAATTTAAACAGTAGGTATAATATTTAACATAGGTTCTTGTAATATTAATTCTCCGGTGTTGATTTTTTCTCGGCAATAAATTTAGAAATATTTCCTTGCAAGTTTTTATGTTCAAATTGAAGTGGTGCGATAAATATTCTCTACCATATGTAAATATCTTTCCGCCTTCTTTTAGACATAAAATGTCTAAAATTTAAACAACTTCAAAGACAAAGTCGATAGTAAGGATCAGTTGGGCTGGGCAGCTTTTAGGATGCTTCGTCAAGACTTTTGTCGCTCATGAGTCATGACTTGGAATATGAAGATCAAAGTCTTTGATCCGTCGGTACTTACAATGTTGAAACTTAAATACTAGCTTTCCGTCTATTCCAGAATACCTAAGTCATTCAAAGGGCAAGCTCAGCTCAGCTCAAAAGCTCAGAGCTGTTCTGATAAAACAAGGTTCGAAATTTAAAAATTCGCCCGAGAACCAGAGGCACCGATGTCCTATGTCCTTAACTGTGCCATCTGCGCTTCCGCTAGAGGACGCTACCTGCACATAAATTGTTTGCAATACGTTATATCTCATTATCTCATTCAACTTCTATGTCCCGAGTACGATATTGTTTGTCAGAGAACCGACAACCATTGGAATAGACGAATGCTGGAGTTGAGACATGCGCTCAAATGGTGAAACGATCTGTGCAAGACAACTGGCAGCGACGACTGGCTCACGCTGCCGAAGATCTGGGTTAAGAGGCGTGCCTTGAAAGAGGTATTTGTCCAACAAGCGACAACAATGGTAGGTTCATGATATCAACAAGTTCAAAGGTATTTCTAATGTTTTTTCGTGGCCGTCAGAGACTTGTCTATGATACAGATGGCTGCATCAAATCTAGATGGTTTCAGCCCCTTACAATATCTAAAATATTTCCATCAGCATTAATTCTATACCCAAACGACATATTGTAATCATAGAGTTAATAATTTGGTATTTTGTTGCTCAAAGTATAGTCATGAGTTAGATTCAGTTCAATATTAGTTTCACCGTTATGTCGACTAACTAGATTTGTTTGTTATTCAACAATGGAAACTGCATGACTAATAATAAATTAGTTTCTCCTTATACAGCATTTGGACATTTTTATATGTACACTTTACAGACACAATAACCTTTGGAATAGATGAATGTTCATGTTTTGACAAACGTATTGGGGAATACTTTATGCATAGATGTAAAAATTTTCGTGGGATGGCTGGCTGAAACTGGATGCATGATGCCGATAATCGGGCTAGGTGGGTTTCAGGAGAGGCCGATGTCCAGCTGTGAACTACCGTGGGTTTTTGTGACTTTCTACGGAGATGATTAATAAAATGGAAAGAGGATGGGGTTTCAGGAAATAGAACCCTTGCCTCACAGTGCAATATAAGATGAATTGCATAATTATTTTTATTGTGAAATGATTTCAATTGAAACTCTGCCTTATCAATTTTAAAAGTCCACTTGCAGACGTTCAAATAATTAAAAAGTAATTAAAACTTTCAATCGGCTTTGAATAAATCCTATTCAACGAGTGCAGTATCTTAAAAAATATATTTTTAAATAATATTTATATCTTGTAAGGGTTGTAATACAGCATTATGTTTTAGAACTACGTATCAAATATTTATGTACATACGTACATACATATACCAATATTTCCAATTTCCACCGATATTCTTTGTATAATAAGTTTAAAAAAAGAATTCAATATATATTAAACACAGAACATGCTTTATATTATACAAACACAATAAACGCACACATCCACACCGCTTCTACAGTAGATATAGAACGGGTGGAGCGACGAACGACGGGCGGCAGTTGACACAAGACACACTACCCACAACACATTGTTGAGCACACGCACCCACTATACTATACATACACCCACACCTCATCACGACGGTATATGGAGAAACTTAAGTTTGGTATGCCGTATAATGTAAAAAAAAATTACATAATAAGTAAATAAAAAATAAAAATATATGAAACGTAGTTCTAAAAGAAGTCACGTGAGGGAACGGAACGTGAAGGAGAAAGATATAATTTATAATATGAGCAAAAATGTTAAAAGACTGCTTTGAAATAAAAGAGTAAAAATATTATAGAAATTCACTTAATTAATATGTATAAAGTATAAAAATGTAAACGGTTCAACCTCCAACACATGAACCTAATAGTAGGAGGGATCTAGAATAAAAATATTTTTTTTTATGGTATAGGAGGGCAAACGAGCAAGCGTGTCGCCTGATAGAAAGCAATCAACGCCGCCCATAGATAACCTTTTAGGTTAAATAAAAATGCCGTTTTATTTAAATGTTTTATTGTAGATCATAGTTTTATTCTAGGAAAAAATCTGCAGTGCCCTAGGCATTATGGATGGTTGTGGACATTCTACCCTATATCTTCTATAAAAGAAGATATAGGGTAGAATGTTTTTTAGAGTAACATGCCACTGATATCTGTTTCTACAATCCCGCAGCCAAATTTCCACGGTGCGCTACTCGTATATAAAAAGGAACGAGACAACAAGCTACGGAATGATGCCAGGGACGTCGGAAAGCGTAAAGAGTCCGGGGAATTAAAGGTATATAATGGAGTTACACCACTGGAATATGTTAAAATTGGGAGGACGTTTTAGGGATGGTACAATTTAAAAACCTTTAATTATAGCTGCAACTATAAAATGAAATAAACTAAAAATCAAAAAGATATTTAAAAAAAAAAATTTTTTTTGAGATAATATGCAACAGTATAATTTATATACATGTATAAAATGTTTTATTAATATACATTTTAATTATTTATTATTTTATTTATACAGTGCTGTTAAAATGCCTATTTATTCAATATATGCGCAGTTGGCGTCTCTATTCTAAAAAAAAATCAAAATTAAGAGTATAATTAAGAGATCACACAACAGTTTTAAACAAAGTGGACGGAGGCGAAAGTGAAATGTAGTCAGTCATAATTAGCGGCTTTACTCGGCGTGGTACAACGTAGCTTATTATATTCTTACGTACCTCACCAGCGTGTGCTAATGAGAGGCATATATTCAGAACTATTTCGGGCTTTTGGTAATTCACTGAAATATATATAGGTACGTCATTCACGATTCTACCGAAACGTTCCGGTGAACTGGTCGGTTCATTTTAACTTATCATAAATATATTTTACACAAATCCACAGCATTTCCTGACATTAAAATGTACATTTATTATTGAATACTTAGATATTAATTTTATTTACAGTGGAAGAGTTATGTACGAGTGGGCCGCCCCGATTAAATTTGTCTGCATGATAGCTTTATCAAATACAACTTGTTGGATCCGTGACGAAAATTGAAAATAACATAAATTGTTGTCATAGACAAAATAACTGGAAATTGCTCTTCGCTACTAAATATGTAAATAGTTCAAACAAATTAATAATATATACGTGTATGTGTTATTCAAATGTACGCAAAATGATAATACTTACACTGATGACTCGGCTTAACTAGGGAAGTATTTCACGAAATATCGATGTCGAGTGGTATTATACTGTGTTACCGCGAGTGTAGTGATTCGGGGGCCTAACTCTTTTCTCCTTTCGTTACTTCCGTCTTCTCCTCTTATTATTCATATCTTGCAATGCATTTACAGTATCACTTAGTATTGCAAATGTCCATGGCGGGGATGGTTAAATTATATATTAAATATTATAGTTATATTATAGTTATTTTAAATTATATATTATAGTTATATTAAAATTAGTTAAAATAATTCGTTGCAAAACTACTCCTTAATAGTAGTATGTAAATAAATATTAAACATTTATATTTTCTCTTCTCATATATAATCAAAAATATTTGTGTGAGATGATAGAGAGAGAGAGAGAGAGAGAGAGAGGGAGAGAGAGAGAGAGGGAGAGAGAGAGAGAGGGAGAGAGAGGAGGAGAGTGGGAGAGGAAGAGGGAGGTAGAGGGAGAAAATGAGATTTTCTTCGTTCGTAATTATATTTCAATTACTGTATAATATTTTTGTTGGTGGAAAATAAAGAAAATATGTCCCGTACGAGATCTTGTCTTCGTACAAGGCGAGTATGGTATCAAAGTTTTCACTGGGGACGGACTGTAGTATCTGTCTGGTTAATAAAAATCAATTTGTGATCCTCAATCTGCCTACCAGATGTGGTGATAATGCATTCCTTCATTTGTAAGGGAGTAGCTGTCATTTGTGATGACTATATTGATTGTCAGTTAAGAGAGCAAAATGAGAGAGGGGGACATTTGATATTATATGGACCGTAGTAGATCGCCACTTATCTATCTGGATGAGGGGCGATCCACTATGGTGCGTTTCTCTCGGAACTTCTTTCCACACACCACCACTCTGTGGAATCAGCTACCTTCGACGGTCTTTTTTGAACTGATACGATATTGGCACTTTCAAAAAACAAGCCTACACATACCTAAAAGGCCGGCAACGCTTCCGTGACGCCTGCGGGTTCGCGATTGTCTATGGGAGGCGTTGATGGCTTTCCATCAGGCGGCACGCTTGCTCGTTTGCCCTCCTATCCCATAAAAAAAAAGAAATCAATAATCGAGATAAGGGTCATGTAAAATAGCCGAATTGTTGCTTCTACATAAATGTCATGTTTTTGTTTAATGGCTATATGTAAAATTGAATTGAAAAAGGTTATTTAATTAGCACCTTCAGCATAATAGTGTATCATCAACATTTAAGTTTATTTATATATAAAAATACGAAAAATTTAAAAAGTCTTAGCAACAAACAGGAAGTGGAAAGAATGAAGTTAGTAAGTAGAAAGGATTCTATCGTTATGAACGTCACGACAACTCCAATCGTTGCTCGCTAATAAAAGGCAGATGCGACGTAAAACTTTGCTCAAAGAAACTAACTACATCACGAACAATTGTTACATTTCAAAAGTTACACTGCCATGTTTACAGGAATGAGGGGATTTAATTTAAAAACAGAAATAGTTGACGAGCAATAAGTTCTTTATTTTGTTTTCTGTTTCTTTAATACGTTACACAAGAGTTCGTTTGGTGATTATCGAAGTGACGAATTCGACTGAACCTGTTCTAATTTTTAAGCCGCTATATGGCAGCAAAACGAGTAACTTCCATGTACCACTATTCTGTGAACCCAGCTACTTCCAGCGGTGTTTCTGAATTGATACGACATTGGAACCTACAAAAAAACAAGCCTACACTTTTCTATAAGGCCGGCAATGCTTCCGCACTGTCTATGGCGCTGCGGAAGTCTATGGGCGGCGTTGATTGCTTTCCATCAGGTGACACGCCAGCTCGTTTGCTTTCCTATCCCATTAAAAAAATTCAATAATATGTTATTAATGGAGTCAGGCGTTACTTTGCGGAAATCCATCACTATATGGACAGTCAAAAGTTTTACTTAGCTAAGATCCGCGACAAGCAAAACAATAACAGAAAATTAATAATGTGTGTTTTTCCGTTGGGTTTAGTGGATTTATTTGGAACTTAAACCAAAAACTTACCGAAAATCGGCCATCAACTCTACGGTAGAAAAGTTGAAGACTCTACGGTAGAAAACCGCTTTTCGGTTGTCTACCGTAGAGTCTACTATACCTGAAGATGCCTCGTGTTGGGGCGAAACACGTGTCGTTTACAAGATGGAAAAGTGATAATGTGTGTTTGGTGTTGTGTATAGTGGTTGGTGGGTGGAGAGTTGATGGCCGATTTTCGGTAAGTTTTTGGTTTAAGTTCCAAATAAATCCACTAAACCCAACGGAAAAACACACATTATTAATTTTCTGTTATTGTTTTCCTTGTCGCGGACCTTAGCTAAGTAAAACTTTTGACTGTCCATATATCAATAATATCTATTATATCAATACAGATGAAACAGATATATTAGCAGACAAAAAGAGACCTTTATTTTATCCTGCAGTAACAACATATGAGTACATCGTCAATATCAATATCAGCCCACGGCAGGTGGACATAGGCTTCACCCAAGGCGCACCAGCTAGCCCGATCTTCGGCTACACGCGTCCAGTCTGCCAGCCGCCTTGCGCTTGATCGTCGCTCCATCTAGCAGGGGGGCGTCCCACACTACGTTTATTGAGACACGGTCTCCACTCCCGAACTCGTCTACTCCAACGGTTGTCGCTTCTATGAGTATATATTAATTAAATTACAATTTATACATTATTTTTATACATAATATAAAAATAGACATAAACACACATACTGCAAGGTTAAAATGGATGATGGCTTAATCAAAATTTCCTCCAAATTTCCTTTCCAATTTTTGAGCAGATAAACTAATTTTTTGCCAACGAGCGACCCCACAGAGATGCGCAGCGCCTCTTGAGAAATTTTAGCCTTATACACTCTTTTGCAAAAAATACGAGCAGATTTGATTTCTCTACATTATTACTAATAATTTAGTTCCTAAGAGGTTTTAATAGCCAAACTATGTTACTGGCACTTAACAAAGAGTCTGGGTTTAACAAATAATCAATTCCAAATTTGAATTTTAAAAAAGTAATCTCTTTTTTAGTTTGTGACATTTTACTTACCTTTCGCGGATTTGTTGTTAGAAGATTATCAGGCAACTAAAAATAACAAAACACCGATTAAAGAGTAATATATGTAAGTAATAAGTGTATAGACTCATTAAAAATGGAGGTGGGCCGGTCACATTATACGATGTAGACTAGGGAAATGGAGCCAAAGGTCACAGTTTGGTATCCAAGGGGCTTCAAGAGGAAAAGAGTTCGCCCGGTGAGGTGATCGGAGGATGATCTCAAAATAACAGTAGGACCATGCTGGAAAAGAGTAGCAGAAGATAGAAAGCAATGGAAGGAGTTGGGAGAGATCTATGCCAAAAAGCACATTCAAATTAGGGATTTTCTTTGAATTTACAAAATAAAAGGCTTTTAATATTATTATTATTACATACGGTGCTGTTACGTGATTATAGTAGATGTATACTCGCGTAGTAAGACGCTCGCGGACGAAATGAGTTTGTAGGTCGGTATCACTCTTTGATTTGATTACAAGATTAGCTATAGTAAATTTATTGTTTACAAAATTTTGTTAATTCCCCTAGTGATATTCAAAATTTAATCATCCAGCTACATAAAGGCACGGAATAATTCAAAATATTCCAATCAAAAACGAAGCTATTTAATTGTATACATTTCATTTCAAATTTGAAGTATTTACAACTGGCGGTGTTAATAATTGTAGTTCAAGTGAATAATTATGAAATTTCAAACTAAGATCTCTTTATAATGTGAAATTAGCTTTTGTTTTAAATAATGTTGGCTTTGACTGTTAAGTCAGTCAGACAATCAGTCTATTTCAATCAGTGACAACATCGTTTAAAATATTAAAATACTCGTAGTGTCAACTGCGTCATATTATTCATTTCTTTCAAAATAAAATAAGAACCCAACGTCACGAATGGAAATTGGGCGGAAAGTTATAACGATTATTATTTTTGATACTTGTATAAAAATGTAACGGAACTATCAATTCGTAAATTCTTTTATCATATCTGTTTATAAGGCAGCATTATTATTATTATCTCTGTGAAAAACAAAAAAGATTTTAATTATAATAAAGGTAGTTTCTTTTTAAAAGTTCAACCAAAAGCCTCTTCAAACCATTAAAAAAAAGTTCATCGAATCGTGACACTGTTATGAGTGCCTTTGTATCTCTGATATGCGGAGGCGGCTTTACCTATGGTGTAGGGTGTGCGTTGCACACGGGTGCAGCGGTATTAGGGGGCGGCGGTCGCAGCACTTTCAATGGTCACCATACAAAATGGCCGATAAGCCGATCAAGTTAGTATGAAAGTCGATTTTTTTTTACAATTTCCATTTTTTAATATTGACATAACATTTATGTAGATATGTTAACATTTGTACTGTAGTAATATATTCATAAATGTATCACTGATGCATTAAAACCTTTTATATTACATTACTTTTTTATATATTTGTAATATTCAAATTTAAAATTAAAAAGAAATAAATTGTTATAAAACAAGTTATCCTTGTTCAAGTGACGTCTTTTGAATAGACATATCACCCGTCCGGCACAAGACATTGAAATAATATATATATATATATATATATATATATATATATATATATATATATATATATATATATAATATATATATATATATAATATATATATATATATATATATATATATATATATATATATATATATATATATATATATATATATATATATATATATATATATATATATATATATATATATATATATATATATATATATATATATATATATATATATATATATATATATATATATATATATGAAATAAAATGTAAAATGAAGTGTTAATAAGTATAAGATATTATATAAATACAATAAATCGCAAGAATAAATTAATATCATTTTGAAAAATTTGAAGAATTTTATTTGAAAAAATCCCGTAAAACTTCTGTGCGTCGTCATCGGTACATATTCCATGTTGACTGTGCGCTTACTAGAGGGCGCTAGGGTAATGATTGCATACGGGTGTTACATGGGCTTCAGACATCTCTGCTGATATGTCAAAAACGTCACGTCAAAAACGTCACGTTGGTAAATCCATTGAAGAGTCATAGCAATGGTACTTCAATATCACATCATTGTTACGTCACGCTGGACATATTGGCTTATGGCCCATTCACATATTCACAATTTCATTCAGGATGAATAGCCTTAATTTTATTTCAATAAAATGCCTCTTTCCTCTCGCAGAGGCCGGATATCGGTTTCGGGAAACGATGCGCTCAATATCGGCCCACGAAAGTCCACTGCTGGACATACGCCTCACCCGAGGTGCGACACCTAGCTCGATCTCGGCTACACACATCCAGCCTCTGCCCGCCCCCTTGCGTAGATCGTCGCTACATCTTGCAGTGGAGCATCCCACACCATGTTTACCGAGACGCGTCTCCAATTCAGCACTCGTCTAAGGTCATCGGTCCTCCAACAAGCCTGTTGCCATTTCAGTTGCAAACTGGAAGAGCTAATCTGGTTCTGATTGCGGTTAATATTATAAGCCTTTATTCAGATAAATACTTAATATACTAAAATAATGTTATACATCGTCATCCTTGTTATCTGTTTGTCTAGTGACAAAGGCCTCTTCCAACATTTTCCATCGACTCCTATCCCTGGTTTTCCATATCCACAATTTTCCTGCTATTTCTTTTATTTCGTCATCCCATCTTTTGTATTGTCTTCCGCGTCTCCTTTTCAGGTTGCACGGGGACCAATCGGTGATTGTCCTACTCCATTTCCTTTCTCTTCGAAGAGTATATTCTGTCTAATGCCATTTATATTTCCTTATAGTATCAGTAATTACTATATATATATATATATATATATATATATATATATATATATATATATATATATATATATATATATATATATATATATATATATATATATATATATATATATATATATATATATATATATATATATATATATATATAATAGGCTAATAGTTATTTTTTTGTTAATTTAAGATATGAGCTTTAGCTAGAATAGATAGATATAATTTGAATACACCTACTGTATATTCAAATTATATTCTATAAGGGTGGCATGTTAACTTGAAGAAACCCTTTTTCTCAACAAATAAAAAAACACCCCTACTGCGGTTTATAAAATATGTAGAATTGCAAAGTTCCGGAAATTGCTTTTTGTACATTACAACTAAACTACATCAGTTTGTCGATTCTTTATTTTACATTGAAGATTGTACCGAAATAGTTTTCTATCACAAATAGCAGCAGATAGTTCGAGCCTGCGGAGAACATTTAATCTGAACTACATTAAACTCTCGTATGCAGGTAAATTCGAAACTATATTGGAAGCGTTCTATAGTTTAAAGCAATCATGGTGGTGATGTCTCAGTATACGAAGTGTTTGAAATGTTGCACATTTATATATAGCCGAGTATGAGAACAAATACTAGTACACGAAAAGCAGCGCGTACCTGTCTATACCTATCGTAATAAAAACCAATTATCGTCTATAAACGATACACTAGTTTCGCCTTAATTAGATTTCAACTAGCTTTGCATTTCAACCGCCACAGAGTACGTGCGAAATTAATTTTAGACTTTTCTGTGTTACTTCTGGAAAGGGGTAACGCTCTTGTTTGCCCTTCATTCGGAGCTGTAACTCATTTTTAATTGCATTTTTATGAAGTTGACAAAGCTCTGATATTCCAATTTACTAAGCGTGAAGTGAGTTCTCGGAAAGCAAACCCTTTATCGTTGTCATCATTGTGAAGACCATATTGAGTTTTCCTTTGGATGAAGTTCCAAAGGGCCAAAAATGTCAATTATTTCTGTCGGCACAAATCTTGAGCGATGAGAGATTTTGTGCCTAGGTCTTTCTTTTAAAGAATACCAGAAATGTTTTTAATATTACTAGAATTCTTGATAGCCATGTAAACTAAGCAAATACGGTGTGTGCTAGGAAATGGTTCACATAAATAGTCCAATGAAAGATACTTACTGTAAAGATACTAACTGTGCTATTTTTTTTCACAATTTATAATTTTGGTACTTGCATTAGCAGTTGTCGATGTGTTAGGCCTTAGCCTGTACATTACAGCAAAACATATTTTGGTACTATTCTCTACAGTAGGGCGTGAAGGAATAGTGTGTTATTTTGTTTACCTAATTGGGCTGGCTTTGGATTCGTTCTTTGTGTTTTTACGTGTCGTTTGGCAACGAGTTATATCTTAAGTTTATAAAGCGCAAACCGATTCCCTTTCATTGAGCGCTCAAGATCAATGCCGACGAGAATAAAAACGCGCGTGCAATGTGTAATTTAGGAGAATATTGAAATGTCAGTATTGGCGGCTTCATAGTAACACGTGATGTAACCGCCTGATGAAACGACAGTGGAGTGTTGCTGGTGTGATTCATACGTATGCACTGTATAGTTCGATATGATGATTTTTTAATGCGTGCACCACATTAGCTGTTTTTTCGCTAAATGAACGTTATCAATCTTTGAGCGTAACATAAATATTGCTATTACAGTTAGACTGCCTTGAACCTTTTGTCCTTTTATATCATTAATGGCAAAGTATCTTTGCATCAGGGAGTATCTTTGCCTAGCATCTTGTCCGATAGTTATGGTATTGGTACATGGGTACGGGATCCCAGCCTCCCGAGCTCACTCACACCGTATCACTCCTTATCTTCCGTTGCACTTTCTTTTATTCTTTATCCTTTTCCATTCCTCTCCGCCAATCCCTGGTCTGCCGTGCCAAAGGATGCGTGGCTAGGGGCGAGCTTAGTGACAAGCATGCCAAACGTCCCGGATCTGGGTTCCTCGGTCATCTATGTTACTTATGGAATCCTTGTGCAAAACGCATGATTCTTGACCCATCAGTTTAACTTGGGATTGGTTTGATGTAATGCTGACATCGAACACGTGAATCATGCCCGGTCGTCGACCCATTACAAACTACAATAGTTTATATAATTAATTACCTAATCAGTGCACCTTTGGCAACCGTCGAACCGGGTGTATCAAACATTCTAACATTTAACATTAACAATTTAACGTTATGGTCGTTTAACATTAACATAACAATCCGTACGGATTTATCCTTGTAAACAATAACGGGTTTGCTTACGATAATAACAACAACACTAAACAAACTTCCAGCCGTACCCCAACATTTGGTCCTTCGAGCTACAAGACTTCGCGCGTGGCCTGCTTGGACAGGTGCGAAACGTGGGATGGTAGAATTAGCGTAACATTTGGAGGAAAGCTGGGAGTGCTAACAAAAACAGGATTTAAATCTTTAAATCGGAGTTAATTTTATTAAGTAGATAAGTCAGAAATACATTATTTTCATTCATTCATTCATTCATTTGAATTAATGGCTTTCAATAGTGCCAAAATAGCACGGATGATTTCGCCAATGTCACGTAGAACGGAGAAGACGCGAACGAGAAAAGTAAAATTATTTTCTGTGTATGACAGAAAACAATGTTGAAGTTACAACTTACGTAAGCTTTATTACTATACCCGTACAACGGAATAGTAGCCAAGTTTGGTGGAAATATGTGGAAATCTTTTTTCGTCATTTGTAAGAAAGCGGTGAGCGCTGCGCCAAGTGGCAGCGATCGCTTTTTTCCCCGAGATGTCATAAATCAGGTGGCGGCAGATGGTGTTGACCTATACAATTATTTCCATGTACCAGGCTGAGGATTATTATTGCTTTTACTTTTGTACTTAAACTTTGAAATATTAATTCGTACATATATTTTATTGCATTATTAATCTATGCTATAAAAACTTCAATTCAATTCTTTGATTATGCTGAACTTCTTAAGAAAGGTGAAAAGTACCCTTAACCGGCGAGCTTGTATATAGAAGGTGATCAGTATGAATAAAGCAAAGGAAGTGTGCCGAGATCGTAGCAGACGGAGATCTGTGGTCTCTGCCTACCCCTACGGGAGACAGGCGTGATGATATGTATGTGGGTATGTACATGTGTACGTCTTTGATTACGACAACCATGAGTGAATTCTGCCAGTGAAAAGTAAGTTATGGGAGCTCACAATTAAATAAAAACTCAAAAAACAAAAATATAACTCGTACTGTGGTTACTTTCACGAAAGTACTAGAGCGCAAAATAAATTACAACAAATACCCTATAAATAAAACGAACGATAATAATAATAACTTAATGCATATGAATATAGCACGCAAATGATACAACCAACGTATAAAACTAAAATTAGACTAAAAAATGAATTCGGAGCCGTTGGCTTGTGGTTGCTAAGATACAAACAACTTACTTTTGTGTTGGAAAACATCAGTCTGGACAAAAGTTTATTAAATTTATTGTTTATGCCGGAAAACTATATATATATATATATATATATATATATATATATATATATATATATATATATATATATATATATATATATATATATATATATATATATATATATATATATATATATATATATATATATATATATAGTTTTTGTACGTACACACAATATACAAGTACAGTTTACTTAGGTCTTCCGAATAAAGTTTTATTTCTTTTCTTCTACACGGTTATACGTTTGCGGAGTACATTTATTAATTCAGTCATCCATTTTATTCGTTGCGAGCAAAAGTTACTGGCTATGATATATTAATGAACTTGACTTTGCCGTCTGATGTTACGTAAACCAACATGTGCTAAATGACTGACGTCAATTGTATTATAAATGAATATTGCTTAAGCGATAATAAAATTTTCCATTAACACGTTAACCATTGTTGGAGATAATATATTTCATTGTATCATTCATTATTAATTGAGCGTAAAATATTTGCGTATGTGGATTTTATAGTTGTGTGACGCCATTAACTCTCGGACTGACTCGGGTAGCAGAACACCCGAGTGGCTGGATACATGGCGGATGTCTGTCAACGTTGGTAAGACATCTGCCATTGTGACCGGCTACGGTAAAGTATCAAAACCGCTTAGGCTTCGAGGGCAGAACGTACGCTGGGAGACCACAGTTACGTACCTCGGAGTCCTTAGAAACCCAGCGCAAACGCGTTCAGTTCCACGGAATTTGTCTCTGCGCGACATCGTGGGGGCGGCTCGCGGCTCGCCTCAAAAATTTTGCTCCCCTCCACGCTCGCCCACCTGAGGGACGTCTGCTCCCATGCAAATTTCTCTTGTCGCCGCCTGGGTCCCGCGAGGGGGGAAGGCCAGCGATAGACCGAACGCAGGAATAGGTTCAGCCATATTTCGACATCGCGAAGTCGTTAAATGACGCCTAAAAGTCGCCGGGAAAAGCGGCACCTAGGACCGTGGGACAGTCGCCCTATTGAGTTGTTGCTCGAGTAGTGGGCTTCATCCCCGAGGCTCGATTCCACACCCCTGCGCGGGGAGTGGATTTTGTCATTAATATGACCAAGACACAACTATAAAAACATATATCTATATGTATATATATATATATATATATATATATATATATATATATATATATATATATATATATATATATATATATGCATATACATATACATATATGCCTGTGCGGTCGGTAATGGAACACGTAAATGATGACCTACACGAAGTCTGTTCATCCTTTGTTTTTATGGGATAGGAGGGCAAACGAGTAAGCCTGATGGAAAGCAATCAACGCCAAGGTTTCCAAGGTTTGAAGGTTTCATTTTGTGGGTAATCGACCGCCAGAATCTTTTTGTTTTTTCTCCCTTTTATCATTTATCGTTCCAGTGAGTTTTCGCTGTGGATAATATCATCAAACATTTGAAGTATTGAATGAAATGAATGAACAGCATCCATATGCAAATGGCGTTTATAGCCGAATTGCTAATGTCTTCCCTTGGGTCCCGCTAATTCAACATGGTTCATGTAAATTGTGCTATTGTGTGGTTATCATCGTAGAATGATGCGGTCATATGTATGGCCTATAGTTAATTATTTCGATTGTAGATATCCCGCCTAGCGTGGTGGGTTATTTTTTTTATCGGATAGGAAGGCAAACGAGCAGGCGTGTCACCCGATGGAAAGCAATCAACGCCCTTAGGCTTCTGCAGCGCCATAGGCAGTGCGGAAGCGTTGCCGACCTTTAAGGAAAGTGTTATTTTAGGAGGGTGTTGGGCCTCCTGAACTCGGCCGCTCACCGTACGAAGTGCGGTAGGTAAGCTACCACTCAGACGCCGGTTTTCTGCGGGAGTGTGGTACTTCCCCGGGCGAACCGGCCCATTAATGCTACAGAGAAATATTATTCAATCCTGACAAAGTATTCGTCTGCAGCGTGGGTCTACCACTATAAAAATTATTTTTATAGGTTATTTTCCTTTCCTCCGGAAATGATTGTAAAAAAATTTATTGTAGTCCAAAGGTATATGGACGAGTAAAACAGTATGCTTTTTCGCTAGATTGAATTAAATTACACAAGTCCAGAACATTAACGGACCCGAATTTGCTCAATCATAGTAATGGATAATATATGGAAGTCAACTGGCGGGCGGGCAGTACCATCAGGCGTAGATGAGTCCGAAGATAAGAAGAGGTCATTCATGCGTCGTGATTTATACTGTCAAATGCCGTGCCCGATGTCTGTGTCTGTTCCTATTTCTTCAGGTATAGTTATATATTTGTATTTCTGTTCATGTTGTAACGTTAGACACAATGTTACTTATATACTACTAGCATATAATGTGTGTTTTATTTAATGTATCGAATTTTTTTTAAAAGACTTGTCCCACTTTTTGAAAAAGCTTTATTTTTTAAAAATATTTTTATTATTTATACTGTTTTAATAAATACTGTTTTATTTCACCTCTCAGAAATGGGATAGTTGCCTACTATGGCGGATAGTCCTAGCGTGGAAAATGCTTCGGGGATACTTGCCTCGTGCGGGAATAGTAACCTCGGTATGATTTTTATTTTGGGTAGAAAGAAATTTATACCAATTAAGGTACTCTTAACTATTTATTTAACAGTCTTTATAATTTACGGAGATCTCTTATTAAGTACAATTTTAAATATTATATATATTGATACTTTGTAAAATCCATTATTATAATGCACATTCTAAACTTACTATTATAATTATAAGAGGCAAGTAATTCTGTCTTTTTCAATACTTTCGTAAACACGCTATATTATTTTGTTTTATTGATTTTCGTGGGTCTTAGTGAAGTGAGTTTTGACTGTACATCTTAGTGAGTGGATATTAGGGAAGTTTTTACCGTACGTTTAATCATATTAATTAAATAATGATAGTGCCATGTTACGGCACGAATGTATGGGAGAAATTCCCCATACTTTATATTAAGCATTAATATAGTAGTATTTCCCTTTATTTTGGTAAACGTAATATGGGATGGTCCCGCTAGATGAAGCTATGATTCGCGCAAGGCGGCTTGTAGAAATCCAGGCTTGATAGAGTCCCAGGGAGGCCAGAGTCTAGTTGTGATCTATTATCTATGTAATATGAGGATAATTATTCATTATACGTGTTTTACAGCCCATATATCTTCCACTATTAGGAACAGACATTAATCCAAAATGCTCGTTTCATGCGAATTGGCGGGGTTACCAGACTCAGAATAAATATCTGCAGGCTATATATCTATTTATCTCCATGTGGGGATCGAACCCAAGATCATTGACTTCGTAGACAGCCCCGCCAATGAAGTAATTGGTCGTCATTTATTGCACATATTTATTGATAAATTCTAGTATGTTGTTTTAATGATTTGTAATAGGACTATGACGTGTGCTTATAAAGAAAAACGCCAAAATTGGTTTAATATTTTTATTACAAAAACATTTATCTTGACATTGGGATACATTTATAATTAAATGATGTGAATTAATATGGTATTGTTTGTTAAATAACTATTTAAAATACAAGTTGACTATTGTGATAGTGACAGATGTTACATTTTCTGTGAAGTTATTCGAGATCAAGGTCGTTCACACGCGAAATTGTGATTAGTTTTTCCGATTTCAAATTTAATTTCGAAATTCTTTCGAAATTAAAAATTCAAGTCCAAATTCTTTTTTCTTATATTTCCTTTCGAATACAGATACTCAATTTGATCAGTGCGTTGCTACAATGTAAATATATCTGCGTTCCATGCATTTTTTTAGAACTTTGTAAGGCGTACCGTAGAAAATGTATGTGGAAATATTTATGGTTTTTCGATTCCGATTTTAGAAGTATATATTGCGCGCTTACTTATTGTTAATTTAAATTAAAAAAAAAATAAGTTTATTACGTGACTTCTTTGAGAAATAAAGATATATAGACGTAACCGTAAAGTTTTCTTTCTTCTGAGTAGAGATTTTTTTATGGAAGAGTTTTGCCATCCCAGGATAGCTGAACTAAGGGCACTGCAAATACGTTATCTACCTTGAGAATAGATGATGGAGAGTAATGGGGGAGAGTGAGGTAAGATAACTAATCGGAAACATCTACAACCTCTTTTCGTTTAGACTTTAGGATGTCATGGCTCAACGGAACACGCGCATTAGAAAAGACATGCACTACTCCTACTCAGAAGTCGGTATTACTTTTAACGTAGTCCATAAATAGTACTTTCTTGGACAACTCAATCCCCTAATGTGGCAGTTTTGTTTTGAATTTATTTTTTGAATATCGATCAGAGTTTTGGAAAAGTTGTAATTTTTATTCAACAAAGTGACTCGAACGAAAAAGGTTCGCGAAATCCGAAATGGAAATTTCAAATCTGAAAAACTTGCTGAAGTTTCTAATGTACCTAACCGACCAAAGTATTTAGGAAATTCTCTTACCTATTTTGCTAAAATGGATTATTATAGACACTGATTTTAACATGTAATGTACCATATTATGTTGGGCCATTTATAAATTACGACACGTTAATTTCATGATTTCAAAAAATTTACAAAGGAGATTCATTCCTCTCGTCATTCGCTGTCACTGTCACACTATTCTGACTCTCCCCTCATCCCTAAAGTGCTATGTAATTTATGGATGGCCCCTAATCTATGTTTTATGATTGAATTATCTTTTACATAACTGTTTGCTGCTATTTGGCTAGTTAAATAGATCCTATTCACATATTACAAGTAGATATATAATATTATTTGAATGTGAATAGAAGTTGTGTGATTAAGTAGAGCTGCCATTTGTAAATCAATAAAGAACCAGGCCTAGAAGCTCGTAAGCTCCAGCATTTTGACTTGTAAACTGTATTATATTTGCGATAATTTTATTAATTAAATAATAATCTGTCATTTTTTCTGTTATTTAAATGACTTAATATGTAAAAAACGTATATATATATATATATATATATATATATATATATATATATATATATATATATATATATATATATATATATATATATATATATATTGTTTTTCGTTACTGATTAGCGTATAAATAGTGTTTACACTTTAATCAGATCAGGAAAATTTCAGGAAATTCCGTGTTATGAATGGCAACTCCACACTTTATAGTAGCTTATTTCTATTGTTTATTATGATTTTTTAAATCAAAGTCACATCTAAGTTGTAACATATAAAATATACACTCTTAGGCCTATATTATCATAATGAAACGATTATGTAAATCAGTCATTTCAAGAATAACATACAACTTAATAATATGCTTTTTGGTATATCTATAGGAAAATTCAACAAAAGTTATCCATTAATAAAGGTTGAATTAAATTGATTATAATTCTTTCGAATATATACATATATCTATATTTTTGATAAGCTTAATAAAGTATGTTAATATAAGTACAGTTTTAGAAAAACGCATCATTATTTCAGTTATAACCAAATTTTTCTGTCTTGATAATAAGGTATTTTACTTTATTATATTCTTTAATAGTTTTAGTTACATATTGTATATATTATTGGTTATATTATTACATTTCGTTATAATTGTCAAAGGTTTTCTCCGCTTTTCATATTTCCATTATCCGGTTCAATTAAAATAAATACATTTATGGGATAGATTAATTATATAAGGAAGATATTTAAAAGATTATATCAATTTTCTAATACAGCTCATTGGAACCTTAATTTGTGGGAATTGAAGTTAAAATAATCAGCGTGTCGCTCGATAGAAAGCCATCGATTTTTCATCAGCTTCAAAGTGCCTATGGTGTTCAATTTGCAACACCACAGGCATTCCAGAAGCGCCGTTGGCATTTGAGACATATGTTAGGTTTGTTCTTTGAAGGTTCCAATGTCGATTCGGAAATATCACTGATGGTGGCTGGTTCCGCAGAGTGGCGATGCGTGAATGAAAATTTCGATGGCAAAGAAGATTTACTACCCTACCAGATAGTAAGGGTAAATCCTCTTCGAGGCGATCAGCTACGGAAATTATTCCAATAAATTCTTCTGAGAGATGCCAAAACTAAAATTATTGTATGCAATCAAAGGGTATAAACTGATATTGTGGTAACTGGGTTCAGAGATAAGAACATTATTCCATATGTGGTCGCCTTTGTTCCTTATAAAGTTGGAAGCGTCGGGCTGGCTTTAAATACTGTCACGCTTTAATAAACACTTTTAGAGGATAGCCTAATCTCATCGTTTGTATGATCGGTCAACTGGACGTCACCCGTCGCCTAGGATTCCGACTTAGTTCGGCACCGAGGAGCATTCACATTATAAGTATTCAAAATGTAAAAGTCTAAAGCAAATTAGTTTTGGTAGTAAGCTGTTTTCGCACAGAATTCTGTCTGATATAATTTTCTATTTTACTTTCGACGAGTGTACCGTATTGCGTCTGAAATGAAGGTTTTAATTTCAGCCTTTTAACCGAAGGACGGATGGAACCGTTCGTTTTATTTAAGAGTAATTTATTAAAAAATAATAAGACAATTTGGTCATAGTACCATCCAATTTCTTCTCATTTTATATTAATTTGACACAATCGTTATAGTCATTATAATGTGGCAGTCACATTTGGCACATTGTTTCATATTTTATAAAACTTAATTTCTTGTCCAGTAAAATTGTATAAAGCTCTACATAAATTTAAAAAGAAAACCATTTTTAACTTCATTAGCAAATAAATTATTATCTCACATTAATTTAATATATATTATGAAATATAATATATATTATGAATTGTATTATAAAAAATAATATAATAATATTATGAAAAATTAATTCTATTAAAAACTTTTTAGTGAGAACTTTGCAGGACGGAAGCTCAATTAATATAAGAAGCTACGCGCTTTTAAATTATTAACTTGTTAACATCTTAGCAATTAACTGTGTAGTAGACTAAAAATAACTAAAATGACTTAGAATGGTTTTTTAATAGTAAATTAATAATAATGGATATTATTAAATTTATTGATATGATTCGTTTAAATAGTGCCTTGGGCTTTATCATAAATAATGAAATATTACGATAGTTAATAATATTAACTATTGTAATATAATAATGAAAATTACAATAGTAAATAATGATTCAATATGAAATAATTGAAAACTATCTTAATTAGGTCCGTGCGGAACTTGTTTTTCTTAAAACATCTAACAGCAATAACGTTAAAACATTTACATAATTTGATTACATTAGAGCATAAAAAGTTAATAATTCATACTTTTTTCAAGTAAGATAAATGTAGACTTACACTAAATTGTATAGAACTAGAACCTTATAGTGTATAATTATTACACCAAAATTATATCATGATAATAATAATAATACCTAATAATTTTCCTGCAATATCCGACGACAAGGAAAATACTGATTTATAGATATAGATAATATTATTTTTAATTCTATAAAAATTATATATCTTATCTAATGATAAATTTGCCACCAATTAACCATCATACACGATTTTCAAATACATATATTTGTGGTTTTACAAATTAATTTTTAATATCTATACTAATACAAAATGATAAGGGTTGTATAATTTGATGTTTGCATCATTCAACTTAAAGTAGCTTATGTTATCTATTTGGCATAATAGTTGGAATAATTATTTTATTTAATAATTGAAATATGTACATATTTTTCGCGCTAAGACTTCATTGTCAATTTATAAGCATCAGTATATAGCTTTGCTTCACTCATAGTATATATTTATGATTTTAAATCTTTGTAGCGTGCGCTCGCAGAAAATGAACACATTCATATAAAATGATTTCGCCAAAGCTTACTTTTGAAAAGCTCGTACTAGTTTCTATAATAGTATCACAATAAAATTACTTAGAAACATTCAGTGCTTTTGCTTCGGGCGATTTTTCACAAAAATCTGAAATATTTTATATTATATGTATATAGTCTATTCTATTAATACGACACATATATTTTTTCCACGACTAGGAACGGGCCTTCTTACATCTGGTACTGGATTTTAAACTACCACGCTTGACCAAGGCGGATAGGCGGGGCACCTGCACTTTGATTAAATATCTGTCCACGTTGGTAAAATATGGATATGTCTTATCCATATTTTTCCGATGTGGAAATCAAACCCACGACCATTGACTACGTAAGCGGTATTTTCGCCGCTGAGCCAATAAGGTCGTCCGAGTCAGATAATAACGTATTAACTCAAGATAGTGGAATTATATATAGTATATCGCCAGTCATTTCGTTATACTTTATATATACACACACACACACACACACACACACACACATATATATATATATATATATATATATATATATATATATATATATATATATATAGTGTGTGTTCTTGTTCTTATTAAGTGCCGTGTAGCTTGGTTAATAATTGAATTATGACCTATTAGCCCGAAGCAAATTTTAATACTAGCTCATCTTTCCATTTAAAATAAATCCTTTTAAGTTATATAATATAATTGATGTATATCACGAATCATGTTATTAAATGCATGATACTGATACCCGATGAGATTATTCCCTATTTTGTGTACTGTTTGGTTTATGTAGTAATTAATAATGAATATTTAATTTCAGTATAATCCTTCCTGTAAGTGGAGGTGGGCAGGATATATTGCTCGAATGACCCATGAGGGTGGACACGCAGATTGCTCGACTGGAAGCCAGAGCTAGAGCACATAATAGATCGTAAGGTAGACCTACGAGATGGAAAGACACTATCATCCGACACATAGGTCATGATTGGACGTTGATAGCTCAAGACCGACAGGTGTGGAAGAGACTGGAATACGCTTACGCCCAAAGTTGGACAGAAAAGTGGCTGTTACAGATAGACAATCCTTCGCTTATTATTTATCTTCACTTTATTATGTATTTTGTATTGATAATTATAGTAAAATGATTGTTTTTGCAAGTTAATAAAAATATGTATTTATTGACAGTACTTATTCTTCTACACTAGTCTGCGTGTCACCTGGTGGTATATAGCCATCGCAATATACGAGCAATCGTACACAGAGACAAAGTTAACGGCAGAAATGGGTTACCGGCATTTCGTATACACGCCTGTTTCTTGAATACCTCAAGGCGGTAAGTGTTCGGGAATATTACAGGTGGTAAATAGTACCACAGTTGCACCGTTCATGGTAAAGGTTGTGAGTGAATCACACGATGGTGGATTGCCGACTACCAGGTGGAGGGGATGGAATATCTTTTAAGTAAATTTTAGGATTTTATTAATTACATTTTAGCACAAATTTAAAATAAAACTGTTAATTATCAAGCCTAAATAATAATAAATAGTTTTTTGGGTAAATTTCTTTAAGTTATCAAGCAAATAAAAAAACTTAATACAACATAATATGACATTCGTACCATAGTTTAATTTATTATATGCATAGTGGAGATGTGTAGAAAATGGTCGAACAACCAACTCATCTTGAGACGTATTTAATAATTGATTTGAAATAAAAGATGCACGAAAAATATGTATAATATTCAATTTATAAACACTTAATAATTATATGTATTGCGGAAATCCATTATAAAGATGTAACGTAAAAATTTACTGTTTATTTATTGAACTATATAAATTGTGAGTAGGACGTAAACATACTTGAAATGTGGGTAGTGTATTTTACAACATACACAAAGTGAAATAGGATAGATATCTTCGTCAAAGTCTTTATTGAATTTGCTTCCAAGGTAAATATATTAAGCTCACGGAACCTGTTCCCTTCAAACGTTGTAAGCTAAATATAGGTTAGCCGATAACGCAGAAAGTAATGCTCAACGGTTTCAATAACACGTTTACAGTTGGTAAAGGTCGACAGAGCTGGACATCTGCTTGGAGTGGGACGCCCGGCGGATGGTGCCAGCATCCCGGGCCGAGGATCACACTTGCGTGAAACTGGCATGCAGTGCGGTCTCCTCCTGTCCGATCTGGTTAGCCGGTGTGTAATACTAAATTGAATAACGAAGGATAATGATATATAAATAATTTAAATAAATATTAACCTAAATGACTCAGTGGAGAAGCTTCTGCTTTCAGAGTCAGTTGTCGCGGATTTGAAGACCACATTACGATATATACAGGTTGTTCTAGTACCAATATAAAAAAATATCTTTTTTACTTTTTACATAATATTTACTTTGACTTATATTTCATTTATATACAAAATTGGAAATATTGTTCTATATAATGACAAACGTGTGGACAATCTGTGTCAATTGACACATTTCAATGGATCGCATTATGCTGCTGGTATGCAAAGATCTCTTTCAATAATCAATCAATCAATATCAGCCCGCGGCAGTCCACTGCTGGACATAGGCCTCACCCAAGGCGCGCCACCTAGCCCGATCTTCGGCTACACGCATCCAGTCTTTGCCAGCCGCCTTGCGCAGATCGTCGCTCCATCTAGCAGGAGGGCTAAAGATCTCTTTATTTTACTTCATTTATTATTTCAATGTTGACACACCTTTATTTTTGTCACTTGATAGTTCATTGCTGGGTTTGATGGAGCTCAAACCCAGCAATGAACTATCAAAGGTTGCTGATGATGATATTAATACAAGGGCTTCCTGTGGGTTTTTATATAAATGTAGTATGGTCTACAAGTAGACGCCCAGACTCAGAATACTTGCGTCTGGGAATTTACCTGTAAGTCAATTATCGAGTTAGATCGCGTGCCAAGGTTCGCAGTTCACAGTGGACTGCCGCAGATGTACGCTTATGATGATGATACAAATATTACTTCGATAAGAGAATCGAATCCGCAAGCCTTGATTTTGAAAATGACCACTTCCCCATTGATATGTACGTATTGATGGTAAACTCAAACGATCATTTACAAAACTTACCCCAGAGTAAGGGCCACTATTCCATCCATGGCGGTCTTGATCACGTTGAGGGATTCGTTGCAAAGACGTTTTGTGATCCATGCGTGAGGCCAACCTGGCCTTGGCTTTGAAAGCGGTGCGCAATGGGACATTAGCCCGGGCGGCTTCGGCGCGTCCGTGGTGGAAAAACTCCAGGAGAGCCACTGCCAGTGCCAGGGCCAAACCGCCCACCAACATGTAGAACAATCCTGCCACCTGGCTCAGGGTCAGCTCATTATTTCGTACTTCCTAAAATTGTAGTTGAAGATGTTAGGATATGAAATTCTACCGACGTTCGGGCGGCTGAAAAGCGGAATCCTTTGCCGCCCGACATCTGAACCTCAAAATTATTAAAAAAAAATTACATCTTTATTAAAAAAAATATCAAAATATATCGGATACCAAAATAATATAAATCTATACTGTATACACCACGGTTCACCTCACATATATTTCATTAACGAATTATCATCTTTCGTCTCAAGCTACAATTTGCTATAAAAACTTATATTACAATGATATGAACATTAATTAAAAGAAAAATATATTAACTGTATTAACAAGTAAATCAGGATTCATTGTTATATTCTCAAAAGGGGTAAACTCATTTACACATAGATAACAATGAAGACACATTGTCATGGACATTATAAGTGAATTAATTATACTAAGATAGACGGACCGAGTGCGCGAAATGATATTCCTAATATTGACTGAAGTCAGCTTTAGTATAGTAATAAAATAAGTAGGTCATTAGGTTTTAACAAAAAGAAAAAAAGTGCTCGTCGACGCCCAGATAAACCGTGAGAGGTTTTCGTGGCGCGGTTTTAATATTGTTTGTGTAAGTATAAGTATGTTGAACAAAAAGGAAAAAAAATATTATCTTCTCTTACATACACATACACACACATCCACACACACACGTTTTCGTTTCCTATATATAACTGTAGCATGCATAGTTATAGATAGCAATTGTGTGTAGGTTTCTGACATACCAAAATGCCAACTTGATACCACGCATTGTTGTGTTAATTCAGGTTGTTATGATGATATGTAATTCAGAGGTGTTTTTTTTTTAAAAAAAACATAGTTTTGAACCGGTATTTTAAACTAGAACTTTTGGCTACGAAGTCAGGTATCTTGAGCCGTGCGTCCACAAAACGACGTTCGGGTCGTGTGTCAGCGGAGTAAATATTATAAATGAAAAATCTTTTTACCTAGTTTAAATATTTACCTGTTCGTTATTATCGCATTCGCTCTTCACAAACCATTTTCGAATAAGGTGTTGTAGTTCGCCTTCATTTTTTAAAGCTTGCAGCACAAGGTTCACACCATCCCTACAATAGAAAACATCAATAATAACCTTCATGGAGTACGCATAAAAATTCACGAAATCTGTGATTATACAGTCGCAAAGGCAGTAATATATTTAGGTAGCAGATTTATATAGACAAATCGCAATGCTAAATTCGCAAGTGGTTTTGCGCTATTGATTTTACCCACCTCAACTTGGATCCCTTCGGTAAAGCAACTGCGAAATCTTTCACACCTGATTTACTTATAGTGACCAACATCTCACAAGGTTTACTCGTGACTCTTGTCTCAGGAGCATTCACGGAGCGATCCATTAAGAACGCAAGCCAGCCATGTTCATCTACAGCACCATCCTCTATTGCTTCAAATGTACGACCGGTTATGGTATCCTAGTAAAGAAATGTTATCTATATAAATAAAAATTCTTATTAAAATTTAATGTTTCTCGTACGTGCTGTAAGCTCGAAAGCTGTAGAGCGACTGATGTTTTCGATATCAATAGATTGTGTCTGCGATCGCGCATCTACATAGACTATGTGATAAGCTGTTAAATCAGAAGCTTTAAGCTTATCTACGAACGTGTGCCGTAAATAGCTTTATATATACTGAAGAGTTTTGGGTCTGTTTGTCATGGTTTAATATTCTTTATCTCGTTTAGTATTTATTATCTTCTAAACCTCTGCACGTTTTTAGAACATTTCTATGTATGTACTATATCTTCTATGCATTAAAAATTCATATAGTTATTATTGGTGCTTGGATGAAGGTTTCTTACATAGCATTACAACACAAACACCCACCCAGCAAACGCGTAAAAGAGCGTTATACATACATAGCAACGGTTGCTATAGAGATCGTTGATCATAGCAACGGTTGCTATGAAGATTTTTTAATTTCAATCATCATAGTGTTGCAGATATCTATTGGCTGCATTTAGTGATTGACATCTGGTGACACGCTAGCTCGTTTGCCTCCCTATCACGTAAAAAGAAAAAGGAAATGTAACCCTGGCAAGGCCAACGGCTATAAATAAAATTTCTAATCGAGCAAAATGGTTAGACGAATGGCTGGAATGAGTGCCTCACCTCCCGCATTCCGCGTCAGGCACTTCGTTTGTCTACACTACGGTATTAACGTTAGACGGAGATTTGTGGTCTCTGCTTACCCTCACGGGAAACAGGCGTGCCGATATGTATATATATCGACGATATATGTTAATACAAATATATAGTAAGAGTGTGAACTAGTAGTTGGAGTTGAAAAAGAAAACAAAAGCTAAGATGTGCCATAAAATGGTTTCTAATAAGCGTAAGCTATCGCGGCCCACAGTGATTACACAGTTTGGAAATATATGTATATTTATTATTATTATATATTCACGTCTATCCCTCGCAGGGGTTGGCAGAGACCACAGAGCTCCATCCGCTACTATCCCGGCACACCCTCCCCTCCTCCACACTCATCCATCCTTTCATCCATTCTTCTTCTCACATTCATCGCAGCAAAACGGATCTCCATTAGTCGCTTTTCGCCCTCGTGGGAATCAGGACGTGACGGGTGGCGGACCACGTCGCCGTCATTTTTCAAAAAAATAATGAAATAACAAAATAAAGAAAATAAGAACCATTAAAATTATCCCAAGACACAAATCTTAGAGTTCACAAAGATCATTTATAATATATTATTCTTAATCGTCACCGTCAGTCAAGATCCTACATATTGACTGACGGTCAATTTTTTTTAACTTTGTAATCTCTTGCTACCTTAACGTTGGTATTCGTTAAAAAAATATTTTTTTTGCTACCCCTACCCTACATACGCGTGACGTCACAATTAACGTTCGTATATTCGTTTGTTCGACTAGTAAGCGATATTAATCATTTAAGTACCATTATTTTTACTCGTATATACTTAAAAATGATCATAATTACTCAAAAGTAGAGTTGCGTACGTGCGACCTCCCCTACCGCGCGTTAAATAGGAACTGATTTTACGAGCGCTCGTGGCAGTTTTAGTTAAGGCTTTGACGGTTAAACAAATTCGACAATATATACATTATACATTTTTATTAATATTTTAAATCAAATCTCATGAAGTGGTTTGCTTTAAAAATATTGATAAAAATTGACTATTTTTTTTCTGTGAACGCGAATGAAAATGGAGGACATTGCAATATTAAATTTACTGAATAAACTCACCTCGGGGCACGTAGTCACTTTGCTGTAATATTGGATTGGCTCGGACATACGGGATAAAGTCAAATAAGAGGCGAGGTTGGCCGTGTATGATGATATCAAGATCAAAGTGAAAAACCACCAAACGGACCCAACTATCCGTCCGGATACAGACCTGAAATACATTTGGGTATTTATATGTCGTGATTAGATTTTTGAATTAGATTTCTTGTTAACGATTCGAACTAATCGTATATAAAAAAGAAGACTAGCAACTTCTTCAGTAAACACATAATATATTTTTTTAATATTCTTACTTATTTATTCTCATATAATTAAAATATCATTTAATATTCTGTTACTAAAATTAACAAATGTTTTTTTAATGATATTTTGACATTGTTTGATTTTTTTTCTTTATTTTTATCTGACTTAAATATTTTGTAATATGAATTTACTGATGTTTGTATGCCATAGTTGGTAATATAATGAATGTAATATAAAGGCGAGAGAATAGATTGCGAAAAAATAATTTAATGAAGTTAAAAATACAATGGTAGAATGGAACTTATGGTAGTTTATCTGAGCTCTCTTCAAGTACAATTTTGTTTTAATGGTACTAAACAAAAATTATGTATATATTTATTATATCTATACAATTTAAACATAAAATACAAACTGACCTTGGTGTAATGTCACTGCCCTGTTGCATAAAAGACCCAACAGAGAACCACATGGAATTCCAAAAGCTGAATTCATTTACCACTATTGTCTGCAATATTTAAAATAGAAAAAGGTGACTTGTGAATGCAGCACTTATACTATATATAGATAAATATTTATTCGATAGATATACCCCTCCCTAGTCATTTGGTTTGCTTAGACTTTGGATTATGTATTTTAATACTCACATTATGTTGTCAGAGAATTGACAGAGGAGAACCCATTTTACATATGGTGTCAAAATGAAAACGATGACAGTCCGATAGACTATGCCACGAGACTCTTTAATGTATATGAACTGAAGAAATCAGCTGAGGGACGACCGCTTCCATAAGAGATGATTTTGTTGTCGCCCGGCCCCCACGAGAGGGAAGGCTTACTGGGGGCACGGACTCGACGTAGGAATAGGGGCAAGCTGTATCTAAACAACGCGAAGTCTATTAAGGATGCCTCAAAAGGCGTTGAGAACAGCAGCACCAATAACTGGGGAGCGGTCACTCTTAAGTTAAAGCCCGTGTGGTGGAATTCATCCCCGAGTTTCGATTCCACGCGTTGCATAAGGCATGGAAGATCCACGCTGGTTTGAAATCCGCCAGAGAATCAAGAGATTGACATATTCAATCGCAAATGTTTGCCAAAATGCGGTCTTAGCTCCATCGGTTGACAGTGTCGCGGCTAACACGACTTACCCAACGCCATGTCAGTTTGTTTTTGTTTCTAATCTTGCTTTGAATCAACTTCACGTACCGTTTTCTAGTTGATTTATGCTTTTAAACAATATACACTACCAGTGTCCACGTTTCAGTACCGTAAGTAAATACTATCAAACCGCTACACATAAATCTTTCGTCACAAATTGTGAACAACATATGCCTTCTTTCTTCACTTACCCTTTTAAATATATCAGTAAAGCTCTGAATGAAATAAAAGGAATTTTTAAAAAAAATATTTTGAAGTACGTGTGCCTGGAATTTTTCAGCACAATATTTACGCTCGAAATAAATACTGGTCAATACGACCACAAAAGGAATTCCATGTTCACAGAGATCCAGTGTATTCGTACAAAGCTTTAATGTCGCTTTGGTATCTGGTCTTTGATTTTAGAATGAATTCACAGAGTACACTTATAGATATATAAAAACTATATATATGAATTTAAAAAAAAACATTTTAAAGCACTGAGAGTTATCATAATTTTCAATAACCTAAGTCCACTGTTGGGCTTTTCTTCAGTGGGAATTTCTTTCTCATTTATTTTTAGTCATTAACGCTTTCGTTAAGCGGTAAAGGTCCATGCTACGGAGCCAATAGGCCAAATTCAACGGGGAAATATTTTTCTATGGTACAGAGTTTCGTATAGTGCAGTATGTAATCTAGATGGTTCATCTCCATATTTTTCTTTTTCCCCCATTAACGCCTTAATCTTTACTTTTTTATCTTTAAGTAGCCAAGTTATGAATAGTGCTTTAAGTGCTGTAGATGTTCATAAAGTGGTTAAATGAGCTTGAGTAGCTTTTAGATTAAAAAATTCTTGGATTTATAGCGTCTAGTTTTATCTGCAAGATTCACCATTTCAACCTTTCTTATCTACATCCCATACCTCCCATAATTACATATTTCCTTATATCTCCTTAAATCATAAAATCACATAAAAATAGCATATATAAATATTAAGCAATTAAAATTGTTGCATTATTTTTGAAAAAAAACAGCTTCGCTGATGACAAAAATAGAGGGAGATTAATACCTTTGTTGGTGAGGCTTCATTGTGTTCAGATGAATGGGTATCAGTGAACGAAAGTATTCGCCACTCGTACGGAGAAAACCTTGAGACCAGAAACAGTACTAAGCTGACGGCGAAAATACTGAATATAATGCACACCTGAAAAAAAAATACAGATATTTATTTGTCAATCGTGTGTACAGAAAGTTATAGTTATTGATATTGTCCTTATGTATGTATGTTCATATGTACTACATACTTTCTTCTTTTGATTATTTTCATGGATTTTAGCAAATCCCAATTAATGGTATATAAAAGCAGTAAAAATTAAATACTTGTCAAAATACTTTGACAACAAAAAGAGCCATCCATAAATTACGTCACACAATGGGGGCTACATTGTGTCACCAGGGGAACGAGTCATAAGCTTTGTGACGTCATCACATGTATAAATCATTTCAAGTGATAAAACTGTAAACCTAGCCTCCAACAAATAAGTTTAAAATATTATCAATTATATCAATGTTGAAGAAAATATATCAATAATTTTGGAAGTGCTATTTTAAAATTGCAAAATATATTACGTCACACCACAGGGTGTCCAAAAATCATGAAATTTATATGAAGTAATTTATGGGTGGCCCTTATTTGAGAAAACATAAACTTGTAGTATTAGAATGTATATCGGTGGTTTACATCAGGTAATCCGTCTTGCTTGCCTGTCTGCTTTCTTAGTCTTTAAAAAAGGATGTAAAGTTTTACTTTAAGCTTCTATAGCTTTACAAATTTGTTGATATTTAAAAGTTCTTTTACTTATTTATTAAAGCATTGAATTCTTTACCCATATTTCCTTTGATAAAGGTTGTAGGAAAGTGAATATCGCGGTAATTGTCTGGACATTACTTTTCTCGGGTCTCACGTCAAATGACAAAAAAGGTTTGCTGAAATCCACCACTGTCTCACGTTCTAGAGTTACTGATAATGGCGCTATCACCAAGTCTGCTTCCTGTTAAATAAATGCTAATTATACATATTGGTACACTATGTATAAGATGAAATTTTTATTTATATTGAGAGACTACAAAGAAAATAAGACATTTGACGCATCTCTTATAGAAGTCCATATAAGACTAGATCAAGTTACTTACTAAGACCACTTAGGCGTTGTAGTAACTTACTAAGACCACTCAGGCGAGGATTGTCAGCTTCAAAACCCGGTCGACACTAAAGTTTGTTTGAGTACAAAAAGTATTCTCTGTGTTGCTAACCTAACCTGTTTGAAGAAGTTCTAGAAATTCATCATCTAGAAGGTCACCATCATAACTTCAACGGGTAGTTTACCGCTGAACGTTGACTTCCCTCATAGCACGCCACCTAGCCCGTCGCTTCATCTAGTAGGAGGCGACCCACACTACGTTTGTCAAGACGTCTCTACTCCAGAAATCGTCCACTCCAACGGTTGTCGCTTCACCGACTTATGAGAGAGTCACAAGAGGTTGCCGTAAGCAAATCGCCTAAAATAATTTTATATGTTGTTGTCTTGTTTTTTTCGCAGTAGAATCTTTTCAATCTTGTAATCGTGAATGATCTTGTCAACGACATATATGCACGTTCCAAAGAAACTCAATCAATAGTGGAGCGAGATAAGAAATAGAAAAGATTATATTCTAAAACCCCCGAAAGTCTATTTCGTCTCGGCAACTGTTAGTTACAAAAGAATTAGGTTAGGGTGTGCACATAGAGCGTTTTGTGCTCCATTGAAAACACTCAGCGAAATTAGATATATACGAGAGGATGCGTACCTTCCTTAAAAGTTCCCCGATCATTCCATCCCACCCACCAATAACTTTGGGATTCTCGTTGCCGTATTTGCCGTCTTTAACCAATCTCAATTCATCTGTAATAAAATTATCATATAAGTATTATATCACATATTTACGTAAAATATTAAATTATTGATACTATTTATCGAGTAAAAGTAGAGACGAGATAGGAGTTGGACAATTCTGAAGATTACCTAAACTGCACAACCTGAAGCATAATCTGATAAACCACAAGTTCCCAATGGGGGTACTGCTCCCTAGTGCCCATTAGGAAGCAGTACCGCCTGCTGGAGCTGGAGCTTTTTGTGGAGGTGGTAACGGGTCCGAAGGCAAATGGAAGTCGTTATGAAATACCTCTACTTTCATGAAAAAACATTTTAACTAGCCGTCTAAAATTTTTATATTATTATTATGGCGTAAATAAACATTTTTTTCTTGTAAATGGTGCGTAGTCCATAAAAGTTTGGGAACATATGTGATATATAAAGACATAGTTTTCTTTGGCTTAACCAAATGGCGAGGGTAGGAGAAGATCGCGTTGCAATGCAGGCTGCAAACAGGGTAGTAGTATCTTTGTAGCTTCCGCTAAATGACCTAATAAGACCTAAAGGTTGCGGTTTTGGTTCACATATAATATTATTATAAATGTGTCATTTTTTTGTAGCATTAATCATTATTTTTCATCAGATGATTCGCTTCTCTTTAGTTTATTTTTGAAACCGTGACCAGCCCATTGCCACTTTAGTTTGCTAATTCGAAAGGCTATGCCGGTGACTTTAGTTCTGTGCCGGATTTGTTCATTCCGAATCATATCTACCAGAGAAATACGAGTATACCTCTCTCCATAGTTCACTGAGCGACTCTAAGCTTGTGAAGCAGACGGACTGTGAGCGTCCACGTTTCAAGAAGGATTAATTGGGAGAAAAATAAAAAAGTAAAGGAAGGAGAATCTACATCGTAATCTATAATAATCATATTAAATACAAACTTTTTAATTTTCTCATATTCTTTTGTCTTTTTGTTTTTTTTTTATTATTTTTCAATCTTTGTTTTCTAATGGGCAGTTTATATGTTATTTTTACGAGAGAAAGTAATTGGCTGTACTGTAATATATTATTCTTTAAAATTTATTTATTAACTTATATTACATCAAGGGCAAATATATAGCAATATTGCCTTACAATTAATCTCCATCCTTTCTAAAAGCATTTGGGCGAGGTCGACACAGAAACCCTTAAAGGGATGATTGGCCATCATTACGGAATCGGAACGCATAACGTAAGGCGCTTCTTCGATCGTCGATACGATATATGTCTTGTTCCTGTCGTAGTGGCCCGGAGTGTTGTAAGGCGACTTCCCCATAACGGGCACCAATCCTTTGTAGTCATACCATGTACCAATCTGTTAAAATATTACTGACATCAGTTATCAATATCTATCTATGTGTATATATTGTCCTTGGTTGTGACATTCCTCGACGTAGGCGACTTTTAAGTTGGGAAGATTTTTGATTGATTGATTTTTTTGTTTATTATTAAATAATAATAAATATATTTTGACAAAAAAATCAATCAATTAAAAATCTTATGATTATTTATCCGAGTCTGATGTATGTAATAAAAGATCGAAAGATATTTGATTACATACATCAGACTTCGGACATACATCGCGGACATACATGTCCGGTGTGAGGATTAGTTTTTCGAACTTAATTACTACTTTCACATAAGAACTATTCGATTATATTTATATTAGGTTATAGAGCGAATATTTTTTTAAGGGGATAGGATGGCAAACGAGCAGGCGTCTCACATGATGGAAAGCAATTAACGCCACCCATAGACATCCGCAGTGCCATAGGCAATGCGGGAGCGTTGCCGGCCTATTGGGCCTCCGAAACTCAACTGCTCACCGGACGAGTAGAGCCTAGTGGTAGAGTCACACTGCAGACGAATACTTTGTCAAGAATGGCATTTTATTTGTCTGTAAATGTTATGTGAATGGGCCGGCTCGTCCGGCGAAGTACTACACTAAATATAGGTTTTCCAACCCTCCAAGAAGTAGAATAGAAGCGGAATACTATTTCGCATCTAAATTTTCATTTGAATCAAATTATATTTTTTAAAAAAATAAAAATTTCACTTTATGTTTTATCAATTTAATTAGGTGTTACAACATAATACATAGTATTGCTAAACATACGAAAATATCCGCTACATGCTTCATCAAGGTACATTATTCAGTTTTGGGGGAAAACAATAAATTAATGCTCGATTAATAATAATAATAAACACTGCACATGTCGACGCAAAAAACGAAAACATTGTAAATGATACAGAAATGTAAGAAATGTTTATTGCATATTCGGATCAGAAAAAAAATATTGCGTCGGATGGTCTGAGTCATACATCTCTACGCAATAGGAAATAAGTACTTTGTATAGCGTAGAAACTGACTATGGTTGACATACGATTTTTTCAGAAATCTCAAAATATATTTTGGCGCCGGTCGTAAGTATTCATTTTGCGGTTTACTACATTTTCGCTTTTCAGCGCCGTAATATTTATTGTCAGAAACGAACCTCGTAAAAGAATTGTTTGAGCTAGTAAGTTGTTTTAATATACCCACAATTTATCGGGTCGAATGATATTTTTTTTGTTATGGCAATATTTATTAAATTGACTTAAGTTACTGCCTCATACATTTATGTCTGGTATATAATTGTCTGCTTGATCGGTCTATTTCGATAATGGTTGTGTTATTTTGTATTGATAGTTCAGTTAAGATCGACAGTGAACCTTCAGTAATAAACATACCTTAACCATATCTCCGTTAATAGTCATCTCCATTACTTGAAGGGTGAAATTGCGACGGTGGCCCTCTTCATTAAACTTGATGACACCAGTCAGTCCCTCCAAGTCCGTCTGAAGCAAACAATATAATATCGACTCTTCTCTTTAATTAATATCCCAATTTATCAAGTACTTAAATCACAATTACACTTTAGTCTTGTAAAATCTAGTCTTATATAAAACAATAGACATCCTTTTGAATATTACATGTATTAAAATATATAACTGATGTGCTATCAATTTTTGACATATTATATAATATATTATAGCAATTGTTGAATAATAAAGCATGCGTCATTTAACGGCGGTCTCCGTAGAGTCTACTATATCTGAAGATGCCTCAAGTTTAATCGTTTCTTTTTATAAATCAAGATATTATATGAAGAAATATAAATTTCACTATCAACATAAATAAAATATAAAATTTTATTGGTTTATGTGATACTGTTTTTAAAACTATATATTATATGTATATATATATATATATATATATATATATATATATATATATATATATATATATATATATATATATATATATATATATATATATATATATATATATATATATATATATATATATATATATACACTCAAGAAAAAAAGAATAGAACAACATTTGAAAAAAAGAAATATTCACCTCGCAGCTAGTACTTTCATCCTTACGAGTAGGTCTTAAAATTTTGTCTGACTTTGACTTTAAAATGAAATTTGTTTGAGGCGTTTTTAATGTCAAGAGAAATGTCATGCCACCACCATGTAGATAAATTTCCGAAACTTCTTCCTAACCACCTACCTCCTTCGTACATGGTATTTATTTATATCACAGTAATAATAGGTGGATATCGAATATTGCATAATAAAGATAGAAAACACTTCAAATGTGCATATTTTCAAATGGTATGTAATACCGTGTAATTTTTGTTAAATAAAATAACGTGGAGTAGGTGGCACTGTAGTTGAGATTTTTTTTTGTTATTTCAAGAATTTTGTTTGGACGAGGAAACTTATAAACAGTACAAAATATTTTTTTAAATTTCTCGTCCAAAACTACGTACAATTCTAACTGTGTATATTCACTAGTTTGACCATTAAAAGGGGTTTCCGCACTTTCCGCGAAACGGGTAGTTAGTAAGCAAAGACCTCGGTACTAATTAGGCGTCAGGTAGCGAAACCTCATTAATCGTCTGAGGCTCGCCTACTGCGCACACTCAATATAAAGGACGGTCCCATATTCAACACCTGCGTTCACCTCGGCAATTCCGCTTAATTTGAACTCGCTTATTTATTTTGACGTGTTTGCCTATTTAAAATTGATTTCAAATAATAAGTTCCTAATGAACATAATTATGAATAATAATTTATTCATTCTCATAAAAAATAACTATTCATTTTTAATGAGAATGAATAAATTTTTATAAACTTGATAAATTAGTTCTAATGAATATGAACAAATATAGGACTACGACAATGAGCCAAAGGTTTTTATTTGTCGCCGATAAGAAAATAAGTTTTTTTTAAAGAATTGTCACTTTGTGTAATAACAGAAAGTGTTATTTGTTCGTATACATTGGTATTTATTTCGTATTTTATGAGTATATATATGCTTTTATAGGGTGATTTATGGACAACACAATCAATTATTTATAAATATGGATAGATTTTTTATGAAAGTGTTCCAATTCAGCTATTAATAAAAATTAATAAACTGTTTTTTTATGAATATAATTAGGTATATATATATATATATATATATATATATATATATATATATATATATATATATATATATATATATATATTTATATGGTAGAAAGGCAAAGTTGCGTTCTTTACCAAAAAATCACGTAAGTCATGTAGGTTTGTTGAAATGTAATGGTCTTAGTTTGTTTATACATATTTTATTTCTATGGTTTTTTATGATATATATCACATATATGACGGCGACGTGGTTCGCCACCCGTCACGTCCTAATTTCCACAAGGACGAAAAGCGACGAACGGAGAGTCGTTTCCCTCCATTGAATGTGAGAGGATGGATGGATGAAAAGATGGATGAGTGTGAAGGAAACAAGGAAGATGTGTCGGTATCGTAGCGGATGGAGATCTGTGGTCTCTGTCTAACCCTACAGGGAGACAGGCGTGACTATATGTATATGTATGTATGGTTTTTTATTAATGGGCTTATTATACATTTCTTTGTTTACTTGTCAGACTATATATAATATAAGAAGCTTCGTGTGTGTGCAATATTAAAAAAGGGTTTATCGACTTATTTGAAGGAGTTAATAGAATTATTTCTTAAGTACTAAACAATTTTTGCTACTCAGCGGCGAAACATAAATCCTACCTCTGTAAAAAAAATACGAAGTTAAAAGACACTAGTCTAATATTCGCGAGACTTTATTCCGCTCGGGTTTTTGGTTTAGGTCACTTTACTTTACAATGTTCTTAACTGAGAAATCTTTCCGCTTTAGCAAGGACCATCAGATTAAAAGTTTAACACAAATGGAAATTTCCTATTATATAAAATAAAAATAGCTTTTAGAACTTATCAAAAATGTGTGTATATATATATATCTATTATACACTATATATGAACATATATATATATATACATATTATATACCGATATATACATGATATCATATCACGTATATACATGTCGGGGCGACATGCCAAAGTTGATGCAAATGCCACTCTTTTATTCGCAGAATCATCCTGATAATCAAGTTATGTAAAAGGTGGAGTTTATCGGGAAGAGGATTTGTCCCACTATCCTTTTTAAAGAGATTTGTAGTGTGTCGATTTCCTTAAATGTTGGCTAGGTTTTTGCATTACTCTGGTGTTGCAGCTGTCTATGGGCGGCGTTGATTGATTTTCATCAGGCGATGACACGTTTGATCAATTGCGTTTGCCTTATGTTGTACTAATTTTAATAGTAGAGCTACGTCATGATACTAATGTCTTATTAATCATTATTGTTCTAATAAATAATTCATTATTTTTCTACGGAGTGATTTTCAGATATAATGAGTATTAACGATAATTTTATCACTACTCTTGTCCGGAGTTAAATCTAGATACCCGTTATTCGCACTTGATTAGCAGGATGTATCGCGGGCTTGTGATGAAGCAGGTGTTCTTCACCTGCTTTATTTTGCTGGGTGTTGTAGTCTTAAGACTTAAGACGTTATTGCACCCCCTTCCATCACAATATACGAAGTGCTCTTTATATTTCTATATTTTATATTTATACTGTCAATGATTTGTAATGACTTGACTCTCAGACAGTTATAGACCTGTTTGTGACACTTTGAATAATTTACTAGTCTAGAGTTATAGAATTAAAAATCGAACGATGAAGCGATGGCGTTATCAGAAGTTCTGTGATACTATAATGAATGATTATTATGACATTAATAATTCAATAACATGAGAGATGATGGAATGAGGGTACAAATTGTTATTTTGAAATTAGTGAATTTTCAAGTAACTAACTAACATTGTTGGCGCAGCAACCTAAAGTGGATCTTGGCCTCCGAACAGATCTTATGCCACCTCCTGCCAGTTGCACATTTGAAGGTTACGTAAGTCATCCACCACCATGTCTCTCCAGCGGTACCTGGGGCGCCTCACAGGGCGTCGTCCAGTTGGGCGACCCACATACGCTCTATTGACAGTGTGATCCTCCCCCATCCTCTCAACGTGGCCCAGCCAACGAAGTCAGTGAGCCTTAGTGTCTCCTATTACATTGGGTTGGGCCACCAGATGCTCGATTTCAGCATATTTTTGATTTCGCCAACTGCCATCATCACTTTTGGTTGGGCCCAGTATCTTTCGGAGGACTTTTCGTTCTGCGACTTTCTTTACATTTCGTTTCGTTTTTTACATCACATGTGTTTAAATTGTTATTATTGTAACAATTATAATTAATTACAAACTTTTAACATTTAGAGAAATTTACGAGTCAAGAATCGACTGTTTGACTGGCGGTATACAGAAAAACTTAGTCAAATTTGCCGTAAGTATGTCGTAGCAAATAAGTTTTATATATTATTTATGGCTTTATATTTTAATAAAATAAATTAAAATAATTTAGTGTGATTTCAAGTAGATGGTTCATAAATAATAATAGCATAAATAATAAAATAATTTTATTTATTTTATACTTTACATGTACATTGTACTCTACCTAAGTACATTGGTATAAAATATACGCAAGTATTTGGTATAAAAAAATACACTCTTGTTAGCGATATTTGTTTAAATGACCCCATTCAACGGCCTGTTTAATATTCATCGCTTGCATTGATTCATGAAGTTCATACGCTTATCAATTTCACGCATCAATGGAATCATCCTCCATACACACTGTAAATAACTCTACACTCGCTTGCATGATTAAATAAATATAGAAATTGGCATTGAACGTTCGCACAGGCAGCAGGGAGATTGAATTGACTCTAGGGAACAGTTCATTGTGGATGAATAATATATACGAAATATTCGCATCATTAATATTAGTGTTATCCAAAAAGAAACATGCAGTTGTAGCCAATGGAGATTTTTGTAAAATCAGCAGATCCTAATGCTGATTTTAATTATTTTTTGTAGCCCTTATATGCTCCCATTGCTGGACACGGAGTGATTAATAATAGACTACGTTTGTTCAAGGTGGATTGAGAACCAGATTCGGATTCAATACATGTTGTAATGTATGCTAATCCAGATGGGACTTAGAGCCCGAGATCATTGTCTTCATAGGGCGTAGGTTTTAGAAAAGAGCGAATTAGGACGCCATACATAATGAGATGTATAAATAGTTCTATTAAACCTTTTTTTAACAAATAAATAGTGCTATTTTTCAAATAGTGTGATAAAATAAATTTATCATTGTAACTTATAAATTTTGTCTGGACGAAATAATTCTCTTGAACCAAAGCTTCATTGTAGTCAATATAAGCATCTGAATTAATCACCTTAAAGTTTCATGATGAGACCTTTGGGGGTTAGCTTTTGCCAAGAGCTGTGATTGTGGGCCATGGCAACAAACAAAAAGCTTAATAAATTCTCAAGTTAGAAAGAGAGTCAGTTATTTTAATGAATATTTAAAATGAACATCAACTGATTTTGTAAAAATATGCATTAGCAACAACTTTTGTGCAGAGACCAAGTAAATTATTTTTGCAATAAAATCGGTGTACAAATAAATCTCCGCGGATCGAAAAGTCTTGATCTTTGCATTTGCTTCAAAACCAATATTATTTGTAAGTATATTTACCCTCTTGATCATTCTGGATATTTTATCACCGATTTCGTATGGTGTCTTTTTCAAGTCAGGATTGCAGTCCAGGGTCTTGTTGCTATTCAAGTTTGCATTCCGACGTGTTGTTCCCTTTAAAATGTCTGGTTTCTTACGCACAAGTCGCAATATAGCATCAACCAGCACCTGCACAGCGTCGTACATCAAAGCTGCCTTTGCCTGTACAGAAAAAAAAATAGTCGTTTTTATAATTTTATACGAGTCAGGCGTTACTTTGCGGAAATCTATTATAAAGATGGACAGTCAAAATCACTTTGCTAAAATCTGCGAATAGAAGTCGGAAAAATAATATTGTGTGTTTACGAAGTCTACAGAGAATTAGTTACTGAGTAAGTAAGTTTGTGGTGAAAAGTGGTATTGTGCGTTTGACGTTATCAACGTTAGTGATCATGGCGAGGTGTTGGAGGATTTGCTGACGGCTGTTACTCAGTAATTAATTCTCTATAGACTTCTTCGTAAACACACAATATTATTTTTCTGATTTGTGTTCGTGGATCTTAGCGAAGTAAGTTTGACTGTCTATCTTAGTCGTTTTTATTTTTGTGATGTTCATAGTGAGGAGTTAGGAATTATTTTTGGGCACGAATTTATGCAACGTAGTGTTTTTTTGTATTCCATTATTGGTTATTTGCTGTGCGGTTTCCGGTATAGAAAAGAGACACCTCATTCCTTCCTGTGGCCGATGTGCAAGACGACAATGGGGGGGGGGGGGGGCTACATGCTATGGCTATGGCTATAACACAAAATAACCTTCTATATTTATCTATTGGTAACAACTAACTTAAAACGGGCGCAATACGTACCGATATAGAGTCTTTCCTCCAAACATCAATAAAGTCTCGCACTATTTTTCTCGAAAAATCTAACATGCGGAATCCAGTTATGTTAATGGCCCCGAACTCCGTGACCTCTTTCTCCCAACGGTCGTCCATTACCTGAACAAACAAATGAATAATAATTATTCTCTTTATTTGGATATTTATTCATTCTTTCAATTAGCTCACGGCATGTTGAAAATTGCCATCACTCAAGGCTCACCACCTACGATCTTCGGCTACACGCGTCCAGTCTTTACCAGCTGCCTTGCGCAGACCATCTCTCTATCTAGCAGTTCGGTGTCCTTAAAGACGCAACACCGCCCATAGATTTCCGCAGCGCAATAGGCAGTCTTCCACATTGCCGACCTTTAAGGAAAGTGTCTTTATGGGAGTGGGAATGAGAGAGGGAGGGATAGAGGGAGGGGGGAGTGTGCGGGGCCACCGGAACACGGTTGCTCTCTGTACGAAACGCGGCAGCTAATCTACTACTCTGACGACAGTATTCTGCGGGAGTGTGGTATATCCCCGGGCGAGCCGGCCCAATCATGCTACAGACAAATATTATGCCATTCTTGACGAAGTTTTCGTCTGCAGTGTAGCTCTACCACTATTATCTGACTCACTCACTCACTGATGGAAAACAATCAATGCAATCCATAGACATCTGCAATACCATAGGCATCACAAATGTGTTGCCATCCTTTAAAATATAAGTAGGCTTATTTATTGAAGGTTCCAATGTCGTGTCGATTCGGAGAAACCAAGACTAATATTAAGCTACGCTATATCCTCTTATTTAATAGGTCCCTTATTACTGAGGATAGTGGTCATTAGAACTCCTCGATCGGGCAATCTGTCTCCATCGGTTTCAGCTCAAAGAAGCCTTTACCACCTGTTGAAATTCGGAAAATGTTATGGTTTCCTTGGTCGGACCATCTTGTCGGCGACCGTCCCCGCGCTCTCTTCCCTTCGGTATTGCCAGCGATGTGTCCGAAAAAAATCAGTATGCACTGAAGGCAGATGGTGGATAGTCGGGTTTTAATGCTATGTTATTTAATAAAGGTAATTACAAGACACTAACCAGGCCACTTAAGAAGTAATGATAGTTCCTCCTGCCAAGTTGAACATCGCGCACGTGTGAAATTAGCGCATTCTTCGCCAGTTGTGTGGTCGAGTCGAGCACAACGTATTTATTGCTCCAACGATCTAGCCGCTCCAAAGCGCCGAGGAATTCGACCACATCTGTGGCGTTCGCGACGCGTTTTACATTCGAAATGCGGAACGTGGCATTGCCGGGCTGCAGGCTCTGGTACAACTGTTGAAGCCGGAGTAAACCTGCAACAAAAGAAATATACACGTTGGTATTACTTCGCACTAATAGCAACTAAAATAAGACGCCACTACTTTGATTGTTAGCAACCACGGTTGCCAACAATAGAAATGTTCTATATTTCTCGATATCTTTCATATAGTTATTGAGAAGTTACGTATTTTATTTACTATTTTTTATAAGACCAATTAGCTTAGTTGCGGGCCTACCGCCTATGGGGTCAATGGGTTCGTTTCGCATCACATAAATATAATGTTTGGCCTACAAATATTTATTCAGAGTCCGCCGTTATCCAGCCAATTCGTATTAGACAACTGTGATGGGTTAACGTCTGTTCCTCCAGAAATGGGGAGGCTCGTGCCCAGCATTGCGATACGAATGGACTGTGAAAAAAAAGATAGGCAAGCAAACGAGCAAGCCTGTTCCCCGATTGAAGCAATAAACGCCGCCCATAGATCGTAGGCATTACAGAGACGTTGCCGGTTTTTAAGAAATATGTAGGTGTATGAAATTACCTCTTAATAATGTAGCTGGTTCTATAGTAGTAGTCCGTGGAAAGATATTTTGTGATAAATACAACATATTGATAATGTTGTATCGATTCGGAAACATCGCTTAATGTTTCACAGACTAGTATTGCGTAGAAAGAAGTTTCGTGGAAAACACAACATACTGGATCGCCAATCATCCAGATTGTGGGGACAAAACTTTTCTTTGTGGCCAGTTGTACTGGTAATGGAAATATATTGCAAAAATTATTTTTTCTATCTGAACATAGTATCTAGAATCTCATTTTTAAACGCAGAAAGATATTTTGTTTCCTTGTTGAGCGGTCCTCTTTTTTTTTCTTAACAACAAAGGTATTCATTTAGCCTCAGGGAGACACACATATATATATATATATATATATATATATATATATATATATATATATATATATATATATATATATATATATATATATATATATATATATATATCTGTTTTAGCTACCTTATTTCGTCATAAAAAGTCTCTTTTCTCAGAATTTATTTACCAGCCTTCTTAACTAACCTTCACTCGTTCGGTGGATTTACTCAGTATAATATTAAATTTGTTGAGATTATTGTGTACTGCGTATATTGTTTCATATTTTACTCAAAGTTCAAATATTAATTTCGTTAAGATAAAGTTTTTGTGGCAGGAATCAGGAAACTAAACAAACACATACATACATATTGTCACGTCTGTTTCTCGTAGGGGTTGGTAGAGACCACACATCTTTATCCTAGATACATTGTATAATGTATTTATATGCTATTTATTTATTCAGCAACCATTTACTCGGTCGTCACTTTAATTATATCATAGTAATTGTATTGTCATCGCGAAGTATGTGCGGAATTTATGTGAATTGAGTATTATTATGGATACAATAATTGACGCCAATTAATTCTGTCTGTTTGTAATCTAAGTTATCTAACTAATCACAGTTAATTATTTAATTACATATAGGTACATTCCTCGCACATTACTGTCTCTGCATTATAATTGGATACTTATGTTTCACGTTCTGTTCAAAGGGGATAGAATTTTTTTATGTCTGATTCAGTAATCATTGTAACCAGAGCACGACGATACATTTTTTTATGAGATTGGAAGGCAAACGAGTAGGCGTGTCACCTGATGGAAAGCAATCAACGCCGACCATAGATCTACTACATCGTAGGCATTACTACACCGGTGTAGTAATGCAGGACAAGAACTCGTCTACTCCAACGGTTAACGATTCTCCGATAAACGTGATCAGCCCATCGCCACTTCAGTTTGCTAGTTCGGAAAGCAATGTCGGTGACTTTAAATCTGACTCCGTCCACTTATTTATATCCCAATAAAACTGCGTTTCGGCAAACGTAATGTGGGACGTCCACTTCCAGATGGCAACGCTGCGGACGAATACTTTGTTAAGAATGACATATGTCATTCTTATTAATAATAAACAAATAATATTAAATATAATAATATTATATAATATTAATACTATTATAAAATATTAATAATATAATATAATAATAATATTAAAACAAATAATATTATTTGTCTGTAGCATGAATGGGCCGGTTCGCCCGGGGAAGTACCACACTCCCGCAGAAAACCGGCGTCTGAAAGGTAGCTTAGCTACCGCGCTTCGTCCGGTGAGCGGTTGAGTTCCGGAGGCCCAACACCCTACCTTTCCCTCTCCCTTTCCCGTAATAACACTTTCCTTACAGGACGGCAACGCTTCCGCACTGTCTATGGCGCTACAGATGCCTATAGGCGGCGTGGATTGCTTCACATCAGGTGACACGCCTGCCCGTTTGCCTTCCTATCCCATAAAAAAAAGATGGAGCGACGATATGCACATGGCGGCTGGCAAAGACTGGATGAATATGTGCAAAGATCGGGCTAGGTGGCGCGCCTTGGGAAGAAGCGTGGAAGCCTTGTCTAGCAGTGGATAGGTAAAAATGTACGTTTTTGCTTAACTTGTCAGAAAACCTCGCTTGTTCAACTAACGTTGAGCTATGTATACTTTAGCATTTGGAACACTACTACGCCTGTAAACTATCTATACGTAGATATAAAGGTAAATGGCAGCTGAAACGGGCCATTCATCACCGGGATTCATTATGCAGCCCTCGATCTGGCGCTTTTGTCATAATTTCAGTGTAATATCCGCGAAAAGATTGAAGGGGGACGACGAAGACGTGCCGAGAAGAGGGTCGACGTGTGGCTAATGAAGGTTTTATCGCGTTATTTCCAATGTCACGGTCGTCCACCGTTGAACCGCCAATGGCTATTCTCAAAGTACCACGATCGCCAATTTCTTAACCAATTGTATATTAAAGTGGTTCGGTATGTTGTAATTTCGTAGTTAGTATAATAAAATAAATAAAATGGCGTTTATTTTTCTGCATCTTAAAAAAACATTTCTTTTTAATCATCTTATATCGTAGAAGTAATCAAAAAAAAAAAAACTATTGTTGTTGTTGTGCAGATTGTCGTTCAACATAGGCGTCCTCTTAAAACTTTCCATTTTGTTCTTTCTTTTGCTACCCTGAGCCATTCAGGCCCGACTACTTTTTCAAGGTCATCTTCCCATCTTTTTAACTGTTCTTCCTCTAGTTCTTTTGCCATCTCTTGGGTACCATATAGTATTATGTGGACAGTCAAATGTTTTACTTAGCTAAGATTCGCGACAAGCAAAACAATAACAGAAAACTAATAATGTGTGTCACTTTTCGGTGGTCGGTAGCCGATTTTTGGTAAGTTTTTGGTTTAAGTTCCAAATAAATCCACTTTATCCAGCAGAAAGACACACATTATTAGTTTTCTGTTATTGTTTTGCTTGTCGCGAATCTTAGCTAAGTAAAATTTTTGACTGTCCACGTAGTGATGGATTTCTGCAAAGTAACGCTTGACTCCATTAATAATACTATATTGCCAGCCGTACTACTATGTCGATACACGGGTATTTTTAGGGGTTTTATATTCGATAAAAATGAAATACTTCCAAATGACATTAATTTGTTTTTCTATTCACTGTTAATTTATCTTATTCATACTTTATCAATTGACATTTTTCTCTGAATTCAATCTCAATTATTAATGCCGGACGGGTGATATGTGTATTGAAAGTCCTCAGTCGAACTAAACCTTTTGTTTTTATATAATAATTTATTTCTTTTTTATTTTTAATTTTAAAATTACGAATGTAAAAAGAAATAGTATAATATACAAGATTTCAATATATTGAAATAAAAAGTTTTATAACATTAGTGATACATTTATCAATGTATAACTACAATACCATATATAAGAAAAAAAGATTTCTTAGTTTCTAGTATTTGAATTATTAGTACAAGGTTTTGATTCCTAAATAGTTTATTACCTCTTTTTCACGAGTTCTCGCCCTTTATAATCCACGAAGATCAATTAATTATTTATTTACAAAAAAAATATTATAATATAGATAACTAATTGAAAAAAAATACTGATCACTTTGCTGCATGTTTCCTGGTGTAGAATCCGATCACCCTATTTCTTTTCGTGGGGTTCTTATGAGGAAACTATGGGAGAAAATACTTGTAGAAATCTATCCGATCCATACAAACATATCTGCATTACTTTTTATGGTACAGATAGGCAAATAAGCAGAAGGGTCATATGAACTGGTTACCTTACCGTTCTCGTATTGATACACAGTGGTGGACTAACAGAGGGTGGGGGGAGGAAGGGGTAATGTGCCCAGGGCCTCCAAATGTCTACAAGTTCCAATGACCTCGACCTGAGATGTAGTTTGGATTTGGGGGTCCCGTAGATACAAATAAGTACAGCCTCTTCTCTTCCAGTGGTTTAAAATGTAAAATTAATCCCTTCTATTACTAATCTTCCTAATGTCTGTTCAGTTTTCCTTTGCTTCTAGATTCACTTATATATTGAACTTTGTATTTTTTTAAGAAATTTAAAAAATAATTTAAAAAGGTTGTTATATTAAATCATCTCGTTAGACTGGGGGTCTCGGTTTTGCCGTCTTGGGACTCTGACGGGCGTAGCTCACCATAACTGACATTTGAATGTTCAAAAAAGACGTTTATACCCTTCTAAAAGGGGCGCGTCAGTCTGTAATAGCTTCAATATTCAGGAAGCATATGGGGGACATTTATCACTTTCCATTAGGAATAAACAACAAAGAACATTCATTCATACATAGTAAATAGTGGTAGAGCCACGCTGCAGAGGAATACTTTGTCAAAAATGGCATAATATTTGTCTGTAGCATGAACGGGCCGGTTTGCCCGGGGAGGTACCACACTCCCGCAGAAAACCGACGTCTGTGTGGTAGCTTACCTACCGCGCTTCGTACGGTGAGCGGCCGAGTTCCGGAGGCCCAGAACCCTCCCCCCTCTCCCCTCATGCAACTCCCAGCAACGCTTCCGAACTGCCTATGGCGCTGCGGAGGTTTATGGGTGTCATTGATTGCTTTCCATTAGGTGACACGCCTGTTCGTTTGCCTTCCTATCCCATAAAAAAAATAAATATCGTCACACTCGTTTTCCGTAAGGGTAGCAAGTACCATACATCTCCGTTTGCTACGATCACGGCACTATTTCTTTGTTTCATTAAAAGCATCACTCTCTTCATACAATATTTGATTCAACAAGTTATAAAACAAGACATCTAATGTTCATCAAATCATTTTCTATAGAACTTATAAGTTGACGTAGCTCGGTCCAATAAAACTTCTTTGTGCTTGTTATCCGAACTAAAAGTGAGAAATATTCAGTTGCTCTTTGTAAAGAAAATCATCGACGGTGAATATAGTAAAGACGGGCGGGCGGAATTCCGGCGATGTTGCATGTCGCACGTGATTCCCCTCCGACATTATTACGCCTTTTCTTATATTGTCCGTGATGAATAGCCGTCTTTCCTTGCCAACAAGTCGCTTGCTAAATTCACGGCTCTGGAAAAGAACTCGCGATCACGCGGACTTAAGCGGAATGGAAGTTTTTGGTGCTTGGGAGGTTGTGCAACTTATAAATAAGAACACACTTAAGACTACTTATGTAAATCCTATTTATATTATAAATGCTAAAGTTTGTATGTATGTTTGTCCTCTTTCACAAAAAAAAAAACTACTGGACGGATTTGGATGAAATTTTACATTAATATAGGTTATACATCGGAATGACATATAGCCTACAATTTGTTACGATTTTATGTAATTTTTTTGGTCGTAATATAACGATACATGTCAATTAAGTCGGAAAAAATCTGGCCTCTGAGAGCTATCTTGGCGTACGCTGCCTAAACCATTGGAGTTACAAAAAGATGATGTACCGTAGGATTGTTTTTCTTGAATAGTTCTAAATAAAAGCCCGCGACAGCATATATATACCTTTTATGTGGAAGCCACTATGACCAAAATTATGAACCATAAATTAAGTAAAAAAAAAATATATATTAATTTAAAATGATCTGTCACGAAACTTAATGTGGCAGACCAAATTTCACGCGAGCGAAGCTGCGGGCAAAGGCTATTTTAATTATAAACAATACATAATGATACATATATGAATAGGGAGGCAAACAAGTAGGTGTGCCACTTGAAGGAAAGCAAACAACGCCATGATGCCTATGTCATATCCAGAAGAAGACCGCTCTCAATAGCTCCCTACATGAATGCATGAAGAAGGCAGCTGTGAGGGATGAATGGCGGCGTCTCGTTGAACAGGCCACAACTATTAATAATGACTACGACTGCTCTGCCAAGAGCATGACGACATAGAAGATGAAGAAGAATGTCATATCGGTCCGGAAACACCGATTAACCCCTTAACATATATATGGACAACAGACACACTTTTCGGTTGTCTTCCGTAGAGTCTACTATACCTGAAGATGCCTCGTGTTGGGGCGAAACATGTGTCGTTTACAAGATGGAAAAGTGATAATGTGTGTTTGGTGTTGTGTATAGTGGTTGGTGGGTGGAGAATTGATGGCCGATTTTCGGTAAATTTTTCGTTTAAGTTCCAAATAAATCCACTTAACCCAACGGAAAAACACAGATTAATTTTCTGTTATTGTTTTGCTTGTCGCGGATCTTAGCTAAGTAAAACTTTTGACTGTCCATATAGTGATGGATTTCCGCAAAGTAACGCCTGACTCCATTAATAACCCTTGACATATAGATAAAATGGAATTTGATACGTCCAAAAAATAATGTGTATATATACATACATACATATTGTCACGCTTGTCTCCCGTAGGGGTACAGACCACAGATCTCCATCTGCTACGATCTCGGCATACTTTCCTTGCTTCCGCCAGTTAAGGGTACTCTTGACCTGGCCTTTCTTAAAAACTTCATCAATTTGATCAAGGTATGTTTTTCGTGATCTCCCCCTACCGTCCCCTTCCATCCACATTCGCAACGTAAATTTCTTTTGCCAGTCGTCTTTCATCCATTCTTTCTATGTACCCAAACTATCTAAGCATCCTTTTCTCGTTTTTTGGCACGACACCTTCTTTTGCTCCACATCGCTATCATATATTTTCATTTTTTATTTTATCATTCAAAGTTACACCACATGTACTTATTAAGGCTCTCATTTCCACCGCATTCAGTCTGCTTTCATGACTCTTCTGCCAAACCTAACTTTCACTACCGTACATCAGAGTCGGCAACAAGCACCCCCTGATGAACCGCCAGTTGGGCCACATTTAGACACATTCTGACTTTTCATAAAGGAGTGCAGGGCTCGATTAATCTGAATACCAGCTTTCACTCACCTTACAATACATATATAAATATTAAGAATAATGTGAAAGAAATTTGAGTTAATGTGGATCAGTAAGATAATTCAATCTCTAGTGTCCGTCTCCAACACGTCGAAGTCCACAATTCCAATGAAATGATCGACATCTCCCAGACATTATTGTATGTCAAGGGGTTAAGGTAGCTAGTTCCACTCTAAAGGTCTAAAAAATGACCCTTAAACGCTTGTTGAATACTGTCGTATGTAGTACGGAGAGCAGAACGGACAAAGAACTATACGGTTTAATTGATAGTAAGCGATCAACACCGTACAGACAGGATCAAATGTATCACAAACGTGTTTCCGGCCTGTAATAGACACTTGTCTCTCGAACACTCCAATGTCGTAATTGTTTGGCGTAACACAGGCAGATCGTTTAGAATTGCAACGTTCGTGGCGAGAAATTGGGAATGAATCGCACTGCAATGGACAGCCAATCAATGGTATTATTTCTATAGATTGTTTGTTTGACAAACGCATTCAGTTGAAATTGTAAACTGAACTATCTTAGGGTGAAAGAGTATTTATTTATCATATTTGTATTTAACGACAAATTGGCTCAGTGACGGGGTTGTTGCCTACGGAGTCGATGGTCGCGGGTTCGATGGCAGCATCAGGATAAATATTTGTGTAGCCTGTTTATCCCGCCAATCCGCATTGGACAATCGTGGTGGGTTAATATCCGTTCCTTTAAAACATTAGGAAGCCTGTGATCAGCAGTGGGTTATATATGGGTTGCAAAAAAATATTTGTATTAATTTGTATTAAGTGTTAAACTTTCACTACTACTTTGAAACAAGTTATTCGACCATATTTATATTAGTTTATAGGTCGTCGTCGTATATTCCTTGTTCAAAGTGGTAAGGTTGAAATTCTGCCACCAGACACTCATAATATATAGGGGAAGATTTATGGTAGCACGAATGGGACGGCTCGACCAAACTACCAAAACCTATTTGCGTTATGTAGTATATTATTGAGTTAAAATATTTCGTACGGTTAACCTTGGGATTCAGAGGCCCTAGTTCTTTCTCCAACCTTTTTTTTTCGTTGTCAAACCACTAAATATTTCTATTAATGTCATAACCCTAATACAGACAATACATTTGAAAAAGTAGATAGATATATGCACGTTTCCACGAGGGTCGGTAATTATTTATTAATTATTTACCGGTTTATTTTTTTACCTAATACTTCCATAAGAAAGGTTTTTATTATTATTATTAAGCACTGGCTCTGTATTATCCGGCTGCGAAGAACCAGGCTGAGGACTGTATAAATAAAACGAAGGGGTCAGTAGTTTAAATAAATTGTAAATATAATCAGTAATAAATCAGTAACAAATAAGTTATCATTGGTATGAAGTCAAGGAAATATATCAACCCACTATTGAGTGAAAAAATAAAAGTAAACTATTAAAATTATCAAATATAAATTTTTAAAGTTATAGATTTAGTATTGAAAAAAAAATCATTACGAAAATAATTCCGTGACCAATTGTAATCAATCTAAAGTTTAGACTAGTGCACTAAAGTACATTAGCGCACACAACGATGTATCCCGGAGTCGGAGTCGGAATTTTGGTATATACGCTTATACATACATATATTATTACGATAGATCTCGTATTTGACCGTCAATGGATTTATATATGATATCGCCGGCTCGCCCGAGGAAGTACCACACTCCCGCAGAAAATTGTAGTCTGAGTGGTAGCTTAACTACTACGCTTCGTACAGTGAGCGGCCGAGTTCCGGAGGCCCAACATCCTCTCTACCCGCTAGAGGGAGGGGGGGGGATGTTGGGCCAATTCCCACTCCCATAATGACACTTTACTTAAAGATCGGCAACGCTTTCGCACTGCCTATGGCGCTGCGGATGTCTATGGGCGAGTTTGATTGCTTTCCATCAGGTGACACGCCTGCTCGTTTGCCTTCCTATCCCATAAAATATATATATATATATATATATATATATATATATATATATATATATATATATATATATATATATATATGAGATATGATGCTCGATATAAAACTGTGCTATTTTAAAAAAAAGAAGTAAAAGCAAGATTTGGATTTCAATCACGTTCCCGTACTAGATAGCGTAAAATCGTTAACAGTGCCGCAAGGCGGATACAATTGGCGTCGGGCATAACCCTGTCCTCGCCCGCGGCTAATGTAAGATAACACTTGAACGAGAAAAGATTAAAAATCGTACAAAAAATAGGATGGTATTTTTTTCTCTCTCGTGTTTTTCATTTTTTATATACTACCAATATTTTAATAAGTTATGGCTTGTGAATGTTATCCCAACCAATGGAGTCAGCCTTTTCTAAAAAATCCTAGAAAAGTGAACTGTGAATTAAATATTTAGAATTATATAGCCTAGGCCAAACATGTACATATCGATTACAGAAAACTGTAATTTTGCGGTAAATGATGTATAAAACTAAAAAACGTCATTTTCTACTTACAGCAAAATACGTTTTCTGTCGTCGATATACACACATACATATATATATATATATATATATATATATATATATATATATATTTATTTATTTATTTATTTATATATATGAGGGCGACCGGGAACGTAACTCGGCAAACGTAGTGTGGGACGCCCTCCTGCTAGATGGAGCGACGATCTGCGCAAGGCGGCTGGCAGAGACTGGATGCGTGTAGCCAAAGATCGGGCTAGGTGGTGCGCTTTGGGTGAGGCCTATGTCCAGCAGTGGACTGCCGCGGGCTGATTTTTATAAAATTAAATTATTTTATTTAGTTTTTGTTCCCAGCTTTTGAGTTATAGCAACATTGATTATACATTACAATGATCCCTCGTATAACGCGTTTTCCTATAACGCGGAATCGATCTACCGCGTTATAGGAGGGTTTACTTTACGATTTTAATTCATTCTTTGGGCCAAATAAATATATGCCTTATAAGAGGACTATTCTCGAAATTTCTGAACATGATTCGAAAAGAAGAAATCCGTCGAAGAAGAACGAAAGTCAACGAAAAAGAATTCCAAGTTCAGAAACCAAAGTGGAAATGGGTTGATTACGTTTACGGGAACCGCTTTGGAATCAACTCGTGGGTTAGATCTACGCATCGGAATAAATATATGTCCCATTCATATATTTACTACTGATATTTATTCCGAGTCTGGTTATCCCACCAATCCGTATTGTATAAGCGTGGTTGGTTAATTTCCGTTTCTGAGTTGGCAAGGCCCATGCCGAGTGGGACATCGACACAATAAAGCGAAAACATAGTAGAAACCGCAAAATGAAAAGTTATCATCAGAGCCAAAAAAAATTTATTCAAATTTCTGACAAACTTGTATCTTATCCCTCAAAAACATTCAGTTTCAACGCTGTACAACATTTTCGATAGGTCGTAGAGCTGTGACAACATTCGACTCAGTATTTGTGTCTGATTCGAATAGTTTTCGCTTTTTGGGTCGATATGAAAAAAAAAATGTAAATTTGTTTATCCCGATGCGGGAATTGAACTCGCGAATATTGGCTCTGACAGTTACTTTAGCACTGAGCCAATTGGAGTTTTAAGTGCATTGCTAAGTAGTTTTTTTTTGTTAAAAAATGTCTTCAAAAGTTAGATGTTATCCTATATGAGAGAAATTGCGCAAGACGTACTTTTAAGCTCTTAATACGATAGACCTACGACAGTAGTTGGTTCTTCGCAACCAACTTTAACGGCATCTGTTAAATTCGAATCGAAAAGTTTTCTTTTGTCTTCCAAAGTTCACTTCACTAACGAGTCAGAGCCTTATCCACTGCCGAGATAAACTCTGAGCTCAATCTGAAAATACTTTCCGGAATTGTCAGACTTAGTTTAAAAAAAGAATAGAAAAAAGAAAGTAAAGCAAACAACATCCGAATAAACATATACAACATATGACTAAAGAAAATATAAATGGATCACAACTATGTTATTCATTTTTGTATGGCTACGATCAATATTTTGAATAATTAAATTATTGATCGTATTTTCAACTTTATATAGATATGTAAATTGAAATAGTGTATGCAATTTTCGCAATAATTACCATGATGATTATCTATTAACTATCGGATAATTTATAAACAAATGTAAGCTTAGCAATTTACGTTAGAAGAATAAATTATACACATTTAACACTAGATATACCAGTTAAAAACGCAAATTATTTTTACTAACAACATATATACAGTAATATAAACTTTATAAAATTAATTCTTTAGTTATAACTAGAAAAGTCATGATATCATTACGAAAAAAAATATTACACGTAGTAGGAATTTTAAATTGAAATACCGAAAACAGTCATTTTGACTGGTCTGGTATATCTTGTGTTAAAACAATGAAGGTAGTCTTAATTTTTGTTCATAATTTTGACATATAAAAACTGACATATAAAAAAAAAGAAAAATAAAATAAATTTTACCGACTACATATGTAGGCACTAGTTAATTTAATTAATATCGTCCCCATCCTACTCAACTGTATTAACAGGATATGTCGATCGCGTTCCGATACACACATTCGTTTAATATTACAATTTGAAGTGTTGTACGTTAAATATTTTCTGTAATATTAAAATTTATCAAAGATAATTATCAATATATATTTTTCATGATAATTATTAAAAATAATTATCAAAGATAATTATTGATTCGGAACTTGGTTGGAAGTTTAATAATAGAACCGGGTATCATGTTTTGAAATTTTGAGTTTCTGACATGATTCAGGTATTCTAAGAGAGAGTTTTCCGGTCGACGACACTTTTGTCTGTTTGCTTTACTAGCCAATAAAAAGGACCATGAATCAATATAATCTTACGTAGGTAGGTAGGATGACTTTTGAAAATGCCAAATTTTATTTTGAGAGCCCGCACAAACGCCCCATCGCGTTATTGAAGCGTCTAATCGTCCAACTCGATACAGGCAACAATGGAGACGTGATCCCGCGTATTGTCGCTACAGAATAGAATGGATTTACTAAAACCTTGAATAAAACAACCTGCCGCCTCGTTTCGGCGGAGTAAATGCCTCTGTAATCACACTGCACGGATGCTGGTGAGCCAAACGCCAGGGTACTTTAGCCGTCTTGTGCTGATTCTACTCTACTTAGTTGCAATACATACGCAATGCTATACACATGACGCTTTGAAATTATATCTATGTATACTATTAACCCGTTCATTACCGCATCACGCGACGTCGCATGAAGTACGCGACTTCGCGTAATAAATATATGTATATATTTTAATATAGCCTTATTTATTATATAACTGTAGATTCAATGTATAAAAGTATTCTTATCTCTTAAAAAAGAACTAACTTATTTTTTTTTGTTAGCCATTTATGTAAGTCTAAGATTTTGACTTGGCAATGAACGTGTTAAAAAAGGGATATGACAAGTACTGAAGAACTGTGGGATATCTCATCTTTCAGCATCTTTTATCGATTATACCATCAGGGGTGCTCCGAGGAATTGTTCGGGAAAAATCTGGCCGCTGAATTCCACTACCGCACAACTCGTCACAAAGAAAAGTTTTGTCTCCACCATCTGGATGAATGGCGATCCAGTACGGTGTGTTTTTTCAGAAACTTCTTTCCACGCATTAGTACTCTGGTACCAGTTACCTCCAGCGATGTTTTCGAGCGGATACGACATTCGAACCTTCGAAAAATAGGCCTACACATTTCTCAAAGACCGGCACCGTTTCTGCCATGCCTAGGGCATTACGGATGTCTATGGTCGGCGTTGATTGTTTTCCATCAGGTGATACGCCTGCTCTTCTGCCTTCCTATCCCACAATCCCATCCTATAGCCTCATAGAATCTATCGACGTTCACGTGTGTATATTTTTTTTGTTACCGCGTTTCGTACAGGAAAGGATGCGAGGCCCAATTTCTTTATTTTCTTCTTCCTGTTCCATTAAATCCTTCTTTCCTTCTGTGATTTCCGTAGCCGAAACAACAAACTAAACTATATTTATATTTTTTATAGTTTACACCATATGTCTCACACATACACACACATACATGCACGCACAAAGACACTAGCTTATAATCCAAGTATTTCACAATATAAAAATTATTGTTTTTTTAATTAATAATATAAATATTAATTAATAATATAACTATACTCTCTTATATAATTTATTAACTCTCACTTTACAAATAATTTAGTTAAATTACATTTATTATAATTTGTTTATCATTAAAAATTTTATATTCCGTGGTAGACAATTACAATAGAGTGAACGGCAATGTATTTCTGTAATGTAGGCTAAGTTCTAACACAGTGACCAAGGCTAATATATCATAGTTACTAAAATTATTACATTATAAAAAAAATAGTAAAATCAAAAACAATGTTCATGTAATAAAATGCGATAGTTTTATTATAAACCATAATGACCAATAACTAAAGCTGACCTACTTATATCACGTCAGGGACAGTTTTCACACATCTGGACGGAATTAAATCGTGCGGTCATAACTACATATCTAACTGTGCTCGGTCAGTGTAAAGTGGAAGTAATAAAATTCATTATAGCTCCAGCAAGGAATCCCGCCCAGTAAGCGTTTGGGTGCGGATTATCCGAAGGTTTTATACATTAAATTCGCTGAATAAATTGAAAGTCGATAAAGTTGGTTTTATCTGAAATCCACGCCGTCTGCTTTGAAACTTGCATAAAATTTTACCTATAATTATTTTAAATTAATCCAATATAGCTCTTTTTACGCACTACCGCCGACGTAGCATTCATTGCTACCTCATTTTTTCCCGTGGGTGGGGTATGAGGCGTCCACTATATATACATACATATATATCACGCCTGATTCCCGTAGGGGTAGGCAGAGAACTGTAGAAATTCGTCTGGCTCATAGCAGTCGGAGTATTGTGATCGTTCTCGGCAAACTTTCTTTGTTCACCCCCACATATTATATATATATATATATATATATATATATATATATATATATATATATATATATATATATATATATATATATATATGTGTGTGTAAATGGCAATGCTTTCGCTTGCGTCGGCGTTGCAGCGCAAACGTGTTGAAATCAAATAGAATGTCCTCCGCTTCTCTATGTTCCTGGAACAATAGCTGGTTCCAGTTACTTTTAGTTGTATTTTCGAGCTGCGACATGAGAAAGTTTAAAAAATAAGCCGATTGGCTTATCTTCCACAATATCTGGAAGTTTTTGGCCTACGGTATTGCATATCTATGGGCGTTATTACGAGTATTTTAATCACAATGTCGTTCTGTTCCATAAAACAATTGAAAAAAAGTTGTTCCATAAAGAAATACAAATATATTTACTAACCTCTGAATAAATATGGCCATGGCATAACTCCATAAATAAGATCTTATGGAATGAGGTTTGAAAACGATACATCAGAATGAAACTTAGTACAGGCATCTAACGTTAGTTAATCCCATAGGGCACAACTTCTCGGAAAGAAAAATGCTTTATGTACCATGGGAATTAGTAATATAATATTGTGATTTAAATATACATTTACGAGTGATGTGCATACAAAATGAAAAAGAGGTAACCTTTAATACTTATTTTTTAAAATATTTATATTAATTTTGTAGCTCCATGTAAATATTTAGGATCTGGTCGGTTTCTTAACAATGTGTTTTAAATGGGAGAGGTGTTAGCCCTCCGCAAAACCCCCAGATGCTGGAGGATCGCATGGAAATATTTAAAAAAAAATATTTAAAATTCATCAATTAAAAAACATCGATAGTACTAATATAATTATGTACCCTGAAATGATAAAAATTTATCGATAAGTCCTGCTCTCTTATTGTTGTATCCTATAGGATCCATGGTGACTTGATAATTTATCTCGTCCACCAATGTTTCGGAACCGATACGAGAATGGAACCTTCAAAAAATTAGCCTACATATGTACATACATACATATCATCACGCCCGTTTCCCGTAGGGGTAGGCTCTCTCCATCTGCTACGATCTCGGCACACTATCTTTGCTTCATCCACACAAACAAGCCTCTGCAATGGCTATGGAACTATGACACTATGAGCGACGTTGATTGCTTCCATCAGGTAACACGCCTACTTGTTTTACTGCTTACGCTTACAGCTTTCTTAACTCATACAAAATTAGTAAACTTTGTATATGTAGGTATATATTGTGTAATACGTAGAGTTGAATTGAAATTGAACTGTACATTACCTTACTTTTTAATAATAATTAAATGAAATATACCATAAAGTACATTTATTTTTTATTTATTTATATATTCACGCCTATCCCCCGCAGGGGTTGACAGAGACCACAAACCGCCATCCGCTACCACTCATCGCAGCGAAACGGCTCTCCATTGGTCGCTTCTCGCCCTCGTAAAATCAGGACGTGACGGGTGGCGGACCGCGTCGCCGTCATTTTCAACAAATTAGGTTATTAATTCATGTTAGTGAGTCCCACGAGCCGCAAGGGAGGATGGAGGTCAGTCCCAGCAGAGCCCTGCATACTGAGGTAAGGCACTATAGTACTCGGTGGAGCTTGATCCCGGGACGGTCGGCACGCTTGCGACTAAGACTAAGAGAGGAAGGGAAAGGATAGAGAAGAAAGGAACGGGCAGGAACGGAAATGCGTATCGGGGGGGGGGGGGGTTACCAGATTCGGAATAAATATTTATAAATTCATATATATATTTATTCCGATGCGGGAATCGAACCCGCAACCATTGACTCCGCTGGCGGAGGGCCCCGCCACTGAGCCATCGGTCGTCAATGAAGTACTTCCTTTTAGATTTGTACATATTTCAAGAAATAAAAAGGTGGATTCGTTACGCGATACGATGAAGAGATAGATAGAAGTACCCACAGAAATGACGATAAGTGTTTTGGGACCGAGTCACTTTCACTAATATAAAGTGGCGTCTAGACGAGAGGTTAATGTCAAAAGTTATTACCAGACGGATAATACAATTTAGTTCACCTTGATAAAATGGAACGAGGAACACAAATTAAATAACAATTGATAGTTGCAGCGATATGAAATTGAAACGTACACACATACGATGTGTATCACGCTTATTTCGCGTAGGGGTAGGCAGAGATCTCCATCTGCTACTTTCTTTGCTTAATCCACCCTCATCACTCTATTCATACAAGCTCGCCGGTTAAAGGTACTGTGGCGTGCCAGCCGTGCTTCTTCCGGCGACACCCGTGATCTTTAAGGGGTTTTTATCTTCTAAATAAAATTCTTCAAAATTATATTATTTTATTCCTTTATATATATATATATATATATATATATATATATATATATATATATATATATATATATATATATATATATATATATATATATATATATATATATATATATATATATATATATATATATAAACGTTAATTGAACTAATCATTTTGTTTTAATAGAATACTATTTCTTTTTAATTTCAAGAACCGAATTGAAAAAGAAATAAAACAAAAAGTTTTATTGCATTACAGTACTGTAGTGATACATTAATAAATGTATCACTATCGCATTAAAACCTTTTATATTATATTACTTAGTTTTACATTTGTAATATTCAAATTTAAAATGAAAAGAAATAAAATGTATTAATACAAAAGCAGAAAAGTATGAATATAATATTATATAAATGTAAAATGAAACACACAAATAAATAAATATCATTTTAAAGAATTTTATTTGAAGAAACCCCCTAAAGATCCCGTGTGTCGCCTATTACTTTTGATCTAAACTATCTTTGAAACTGAAAAATGTGTCTTTTTCGTTCTTATGATCAACAGTTTAAACCAATTCAATGCTAAATTGCTCATGATGCTCTAAAAAAAGCCCTGGTCGTGTGTATTAGAACTAATAACCTTTAAAGAAGACCATCGCTAGAGCGGAGACCATGTCTTGACATACGTAGATCGTCACTTTATCTGACTGGGTAGCCAGTCAGATAAAACGACAATCTACGCCAATCGGCTGGCAGAAACTGGATATGTAAATACTTTTTTTTAAAAGAAGTCTAGCAGTCTAGCAGACGACCGATTGGCTCAGTGGCGAGGCCGCCCGCGGAGTCAATGGTCGCGGGTTCGATTCTCGCATCGCAATAAATATTTATATGGATTTTTAAATGTTTATTCCGAGTCTGGTAACCTCCCCAATCCTCATTTCCTTTTCTGCCCCTTCCTTTCTTCTCTGTCCTTCCTTTCCTCTACGCCAATCCACGGTCTGCCGTGCCAATGGATGCGTGGCTAGAGGCGAGCCTAGTCGCAAGCGTGCCGACCGTCCCGGGATTGGGCTCCCCCGGGTACTATGGTGCCTTACCTCACCATGCAGGGCTCTGCTGGGGCTGACCACCATCCTTCCTTGCAGCTCGTGGGATTCACTAAGACGAATTTAATATACCTAATTTGTCGAAAATGACGGCGACGTGGTTCGCCACCCGTCACGTCCTGATTCTCACGAGGGCGAAAAGCGCCCAATGACGAGCCGTTTCGCTGCGATGAATGGCAGCGGATGGAGCTTTGTGGTCTCTGCCAACCCCTACGGGGGATAGGCGTAAATATATATAAATATATATATATATATATATATATATATATATATATATATATATATATATATATATATATATATATATATATATATATATATATATATATATATATATATATATATATATATATATATATATTTGGATTAAACTTTGCATTTAGTTTTCGATTTAAAGTGAAGTGGTAGAGCCACGATGCTGACGAATACTTTGTCAACAATGGCATATTTGTCCATATTATTTGTCTGTAGCAATGGGTCGGCGGCTTGCCCGGGGAAGTACCACACTCCTGTAAACAACCAGCGTCTGAGTGGTAGGTTAACAAACGCGCTTCGCCCGGTAAGGGGTTGAGTTCCGGAGGCCAACTACCCCTCCCCCTTCCATAATGACCTTTCTTTAAAGGCCGGCAACGCTTCCGCACTGCGAACGTCTATGAGCGGCGTTGATTGCTTTCCATCATTTGACACGCCTGCTCGTTTGCCTTCGTATCCCGTAAAAAAATTACAACATTTTTAACTCTATATAGCATTAAATATAATTACACCGTCATTGTTTTGTTCTAGAATAGGCAACATCAGTTCAGATACTAGCGGTTAACAAATGCAAAACAGCGCTTTCTAGTAATAATACTCTCTTGGAAGGCAATAACGGTTTTTCCCTGCAGCCTCAATGCCTTCTTGCCTATTTATCGCATGCTCTTTGCATCCTCCGCTCGGTAATAGCGCCTACATAGTACTTATTCTTATTTTCAATGGGAAAAATGCGAGAACCGAGTATAAAAAGGTATTAAAATTCATTCCACACATTCTTCGTTTTTTACAATGGTGTTTTTTTTTAATCGATACTCAAATGATATTTTTTTTCTTATTCTATAAATCTTTTCTTTTTCTTATTCTATTATTTCTTATTCTTATTAATGGAGTCAGGCGTTACCTTGCGGAAATCCATCACTATATGGACAGTCAAAAGTTTTACTTAGCTAAGATCCGCGACAAGCAAAACAATAACAGAAAATTAATAATGTGTGTTTTTCCGTTGGGTTTAGTGGATTTATTTGGAACTTAAACCAAAAACTTACCGGTCATCAACTCTCCACCCACCAACCACTATACACAACGCCAAACACACACTATCACTTTTCCATCTTGTAAACGACACGTGTTTCGCCCCAACATGAGGCATCTTCAAGTATAGTAGACTCTACGGAAGACAACCGAAAAGTTTCTTATTCTAAATTTCTTATTCTATAAACGCAGATGAAATCACTGACGGTAATATAATTTATCCGAACGGTAATTTCCAACGTAACGATTTAATAAATTGGTGTAAGTTTTCGATCATAGTTTTATATAAATTGACTGAGTGGTCATATCAAAGCCTTTGGTATACTGGCTGGACTCACTGAAGGCCTGTCATTCTCTCACTCGTCGTTCGATTCTTTTTAAAAGGGTAAGTAAAAGAGCATTGCAGATGCATTAGTTCACTAAGGGATGTGAATAATTCTCTATTTTCCCGAGGTGAGACAGAGGGCTTCCTACGGAGAGTATGGCCTATCCAAGTCCACTTGCGGCGCAAGATTTGAAGTTCAATCGGCGGTTCGTGACAAAGATTCAGTAAGCAGTCGTTGGATATTTTCTCGGGCCCGATGTGAATAATGGGTGGGAAAAAAGATTTAATAGAAGGAAAAAAGGAATTAAGGAAGAGGAAATGAATTATGCTTCCAGGACTAACTTGGTCTTGTTCAATGTAGTGTGGGATGTTCAAAAACGAAGCTTACATTATTCTTAAAAGCCGGCAACAAAATATGTTAATAGTAAATACAAAAATGATTGTAGTGTTGTAGACGCGTATTTATTTATATAAGCCTTCATTTACCACTTCTTCATATATGTATAAATCATATTAGGTCGGGGCAAAAGTATTTTCGTATTGTTCATACAAAGGAAAATATTTTTTTAAGGTATAATTTTTTATTTATTTATAATATGTATGTGCCGTTTTGATCGATGACTTGTTGCCATCTTGTGGGTAGTGCCATGATCCCATTCCTGTAGAAATTTTGAGATTTTTGATTAAAAAAATCTGACAGTTGTTCACAGTGTTCTTTTGAGGTTAGTTTTATGCTTCCTAAAGAGTTCTGCAATGACCGAAACAGGTGGAAATCTAAAGGAGCAAGGTCAGGGCTATACGGAGGATGCATCAACACATCCCAGCCAAGCTCTCTCAATTTTTGCTGCGGGTCAAGCCAAGCTCTCTCAATTTTTGCTGCGTGTGATAGGTAGGTAAGCGAGCAAGCGTGTCGTCTGATCGAAAGTAATCAACGTCGTCCATAGACAACCGCGATACCGCACAAGTCACGGAAGCTAAGCCGGCCTTTTACGTATATTTAGGTTTGTTTTCCGAAGGTGCTAATGTCGAACCGCCGAAGGTAGCTGGTTCCACAGAGTGGTGGTGCGTGGAAAGAAGTTTCGAGAGAAGTGCACCGTAGTGGATCGACACTAATCCAGATGATACGGATGAAAGTTTATTATTAGTTTTATCTTTTGTCAGAAAATTGGGTGAACTGAATATTAAAAATTTTTATTGTGATTTCATGCCCCATCGACTGTTATCCTCGGATTTAGCGTTTTTGTTATGCCGCACTTTCGTTCAACGTAGTTAATGGTTGCGTATTTTATATCTCCTCTACCCGGCATCTGCATCATATCCGACGCTCACGCTCGGCCGTCTGCTGCTATGACATCCGCACTTACTTTTTATACCTTTCCCACTTTTATTTGCTTCAGACGCTATATTATTGCTCGTAATGTGATCTGTTGTAATTCTCTAACGCCGAGTGTTCTATACCAAATAATTTTTTCATGTGTTATTTTCCATAAGCTACATTCACGGAATATTATAATAATATTTTGTTTTCCTTACCAAAGTTTTTTTTTTATTGATTTTATTTATATATTCACGCCTATCCCCCGCAGGCGTTGGCAGAGATCACAGAGCTCCATCCGCTACCAAAGTTGAAAAGAATGCATACATATCACCAAATAATTTTTTTTATCGATCTTTCTTTTATAATAAGGGGCCATCTATTACCTTACAGATCTGTTTGCTACTGTTGTGTTCTCAAATAAAATAGATATAGTGTCCTAGCTCTAACGTAAATACATTTACCCCACTCGTAAATAATTTATTTTAGAAAGCAATAATTTTTATTTTACAAAAATCATGTTTTTAAAATATATCTTACGCATTTTTCATACCCAATTATAAGTATTGATCCATACAATTACGAACGTGTGAAAAATTGGTCTGTGTCACTGTGGACGCGTTTCGATGGATGACGTCATCGCGTCAATTATTCCTTGCGCTTACGGTGACACACTTTTATTTTTATGGATTAAATTTTAATTCCATTCAAGTTATTTAAAAAAGTTTTAAAATAAAATCCTGTGGCTTTCAACTTAAATTTTATCTATGGTATTATTATTTATCTATAGTATGTAAGGTATTGATGATCTAGGTAAATACAGTATATAAGGTATTGATGATGTATGACGACCATTTGGCTCAGTGGCGGGGCCACCCGCGGAGTCAATGGTCGCGGTTCGAACCCCGCATCGGAATAAATATATGTATGGATTACAAATATTTATTCCGAGTCTGGTAACCCCGCCAATCCACATTGGACAAGCGTGGTGGGTTAACGTCCTTTCCACCAGAAATGGAGAGGCCCGTACTCCATACAGTGGGACATATATATGGCTGTTAAAAAGAAATATATATATATATATATATATATATATATATATATATATATATATATATATATATATATATATATATATATATATATATATATATATATATATATATATATATATATATATATATATATATATATATATATATATAAGGTATTATTTTTTATGTCAGAACAAGGACAGGCAGGTATGTTTTGATAAAAAGATAAACACATTGAAATGGTTATATGCACAGAAGTAACCAAGTTTTCTATGTAAATTCGCCTTTAGTTTGCAAAGTGCTCTCTATTCAAGGAGCTGATCTTGCGACTGTGTCGCAAAATGAATTTTATTTTACGTAGCTCTCTAGTAGTAGCACAGAGAGAGCGCTGCAGTACTTGCAAATGAAAAACATCTTGTTCAAATAATATTTTTATTACAGGACTGAAGTTGTGAATCAATTTTCTTGTTGCATACAAGTCGAAATGTTGTTTGCGCAGTATTTAATATAAATTTGTACAGTCTAGACCTTTTAACTTAAACATCACGACTGTCTTAATCTACAAAAATAGATAAAGAAGTGTCAATACTATTTAGAGACGGCAAGCATGATCATATGCTCTCGTGTTAGAAGACCATGGACAAGCGACTGTACGGGTCCGATACTGGAGAAGGTTCAGAGATGATGTAAAATCTCACATACCAAGTAAGCCATGAGAGCTCAAAACTCGGACAGCGGGGGCTAAGTGGAAGTCGGGGAATAATTCCAGATACACCACACTTATTTCATTGAAGGGCTGGATGGTTTGATCTCTTCGGTCAGCATGACCACATGGATCAAAGCATACGTTTTGAAAAATAACGAGGCGTGATTAGTTTGTTGTTTGATAATGGTAAAGACACGACACGGCATAAATGGGGGTCGGCTCGACTGGGGCTTACCCAATCGTTCATAGAATTTCGGTGTCATTTTACAGCGTTTTGTACAATGAGTGCAGGTACAGTTGTCTCATATAACGCGATTAATTCGTACCGCGTTATACCATTATCGTGTTATAAGAAATTCAGGATTAATTGAAATCAGTAAATGCATTCTATGGAAACTGCGTTATGAGAAACACAAATAATATGGACCGTCAATAGTTTTACTTAGCTAAGATCCGCGACAAGCAAAACAATAACAGAAAATTAATAATGTGTGTTTTTCTCTTGGATTAAGTGGATTTATTTGGAACTTAAACCAAAAACTTACCGAAAATCGGCCCAACATGAGGCATCTTCAGGTATAGTACTCTACGGAAGACAACCGAAAAGTTTTCGGTTTGAAGTTTTTGTTATGCTTGTCGCGGATCTTAGCTAAGTAAAACTTTTGACTGTCCATATAGTGATGGATTTCCACAAAGTAACGCCTGACTCCATTAATAATATTTTATACTGCACTATATGCAAAACACTATTGATAAAAATCGTGTTATGAGAAACATAGATTTATTACAAATTAAGGAATTCGTACCGTGTTATATCGAATTAAAAAAAAATAACATACGTACATCAGATCTATTAAAAATGCATTCTCAAAGTATCAAGTCTTACTTGATACCGTTAATAAATATATTTTATAATAGAAATGACAAGGAGTATGTAGATTTTATGTTTTTTTATTTAGGTTTATTAAATATAATACATAAGTTCATACTCGTATATTAATATAATAAACAAAAAAAATGTTTCTTAAAAAAAAATTATAAAATGATATATAAAATTATATATTATATCATTATTAATACATTGTAGAAATTTGAGTTGTTTTATAGAAGTGTGTTATAGAAGAGCGACCTCAGTTTCCGCTACGCGTTATAGGAGGTTTGACTGTATATACACTTAACCACTTTTCCATCTGTTTATTTTTATTTGAAATTATCTTTTCCCTATCTCATTTAACTTCTTGTTTCCTACAAGATGGCTGAGGTGTCCACAGTGTCATTGGCATGCCAATGTTGTCAATGTATTGTGCAGCGGTGATTATTTCGAACAGTTGTTCCGCTGCGCAACTTGAAGAGGGTCTAAATTAAGTTTTGTATAAGTAACATTTTTATATTTACAGACATCGTAGGGACGTACATCAGAGACCACAGAATACCTTCATAAACACGTAGGTAATCTCAAGGAAAGCCATAACTTCACCACTGAAATGAGTTCATACATCTGACATGAAAATGCAAACGGCCAGCGATAAATAAGATCCGAACGACACTAAAGAGTTTCCTTAGTAAGGAGAATATATTTGACTTTTCATATGTTTGACTTGAGCTTTGAATTTAAATGAGTTACGCGATTTATGGTGTATGCAGAAAACAAAAAAAAAAGAAACGTTTTGAATGCAACGTTATAAAATTACTTTACATAGACCACGTGTGTCTATGGTTAGCCACGAGGTGCCTCCATTTCTGGAAGAACGGGCATAACAAGGTGGATTGGTGGGACATTCAAATTGTAAAAAAATATCTATAGGCAATAATTTTTAATTGTTTTTATGGAATAGTGAGGCAAACGAGCAAGCGTGTCGCCTGATGGAAAACAATCCACCCTTAGATATTCGCAACACCATAGGCATTCCATAAACTAAAAGGCACATACGTGTCGCGGTTGTCTTTGCCTTTCTAAGCCGTAAACAAAAAGATAAGAGTAGGCTTGTTTTTTGAAGGTTCCAATGTCATATCCGCTTGGAAATACCGCTGAAGGTACTGCTGGCTGGTATTCTATTCTTTCATTAGGCTATATATATATATATATATATATATATATATATATATATATATATATATATATATATATATATATACAAATTATTTAATTAAATACATACAAACATATGTTTATTTTATCAAAATATATACTATACATAACTACTTCTTAGTAACTGGTTCTCCCTTTAATTTTACTCCCTATGATATTTAAAATAAAGCTATCATGACAAATCGTAATTATTGTTCGTCATAATGTATAAGTATTGTAAAATTCACAATAATAAATAATAAAATAAAATAAAATAAAAAAGCATATTTTGATACGTCACTTCAAGGTTCAACATATGCCCGTGCGTGCCCGTACGATATGTGAAACATTATCGTTGCGTACCACATGTTTCTGGCAAATTGCTATTACAACGGAGGTCTCACGAGAAAACTGGCGTCGAGAAGAATTTTCCAATAAAAGCCTTATGGTGCTTGAAAGTTACTTTGTTTATGGTCTTATTTCGCCGTTCGCCTTACCCGTAAAGCGTTATTTATTAACAAATTGACAAGTGTGCTTTCTTATTATCGTATTTGTGTGGTAGAGCTGTGAATCGTCGGATATAACAGCCTAATGCATGATGTTCGCATGAAATTAAAAGTTACTTTGCCAAGATACGCGAAATCTATTTAAAAAAATAAAATAAATATTGCGTGTTAACTTATCAGTATATAAATACAAAAAACTCAATCTTAACTTCAGCACTCGTCTACAGCTGCGGTTGTCGGATCTTCGACATACGAGACCAGCCCATTGCGTGCCACTTTACATTGCTAGTCCAGAGAGCTATCTCGATGGCTTTTGTTGTCTAACAGATTTCCTCGTTCTGAATTATATCCACCATAGCAATACCGAGCATAGCATATTTTACTTAAATATATGTACATGGTGCAATATTTATTTATTGTTTTCTATGAAATTATTAGCATTGTCAGTCCACTGTTAGACGTATGTAGTTCTTACCCAAACATAGCCCAGTTTTAGGCTACACGCATCAAGTCTCTGCCAGCTGACTTGCGAAGATCGTCGCTCAATCTATTAGGGAAAATGTCTCTGTAAAATTATATTTTTGTATAAGTTACTTTACAATTAAAAAAGGAGACAAAAGGATACTTATGGGGTTTCTTTTTACGAAACCTTATTACGAACCAGTGGTAGAAGCTTCATTGTTAACAGAGTGAAATTCGAAAAACGAAAAGAACTTTTTTATTTAAAAAAAAGTAAATGTCTTTAAAAAAGAAGCCCAGTAATGTTTTGACATTATTATTTCTGATTAACTATTTTTAAGATTATTAATGGAGTCAGGCGTTACTTTACGGAAATTAATCACTATGTGGACAGTCAAAAGTTTTACTTAGCTAAGATTCGCGATAAGCAAACAATAAGAGAAAATTAATAATGTGTGTTTTCCTGCTGGATGAAGTGGATTGATTTGGAACTTAAACCAAAAACTTACCGAAAAACGGCAAGCAACTCTCCAACCACCAACCACGAAAAGTGACCTTTTCGGTTGTCTTCCGTAGAGTCTACTATACCTGAATATGCCTGGCGTTGGGGCGAAACACGTGTCGTTTACAAGGTGGAAAAGTAGTAGTGTGTGTTTGGTGTTGTGTATAGTGGTTGGTGGGTGGACTCTCCACTGGTGGCCGTTTTTCGGTAAGTTTTGGTTTAAGTTCCAAATAAATCCACTTCGTCCAGCAGAAAAAACACACATTATTAATTTTCTGTTATTGTTTTGCTTGTCGCGGATCTTAGCTAAGTAAAACTATTGACTGTCCACATAACTATTTTTAGTCAATAAAGCTTGTGCTGGAGAAATATTGTTCACATCAATAATCCAGTGCAAGGATTGAAATCACGACCTAAGATAATGAACACATTTCTTATTAATTGAGCTCTTTCTCTGCTTTCATTAAATTGATTGTCAAGCATTTCACTACATCTACCTAATGATTTTATAGCAGGAAAGGTATTTTTCGTACATATCATCACGCTTGTTTCCCGTAGGGGTAGGCAGAGACCACACACAGACCTCCATCTGCTACGATCTCGGCACATTTTCTTTGCTTTATACACACACATATCACTCTTTTCATACAAGCTCGCTGGTTAAGGGTATATTTGACCTGGGCTTTCTTAAGAATTTCGGCAATTTGGCCGAAGTATGTTTTCCCTGTATTCCCCTACCGACCCTTCCATCCTCATTTCTTTCGTCTTTCATTCATCCTCTCTATGTGCCCAAACTATTTAAAGGGGCGGTCCCTTTATCAACTTTTGTCATGACTCCTTCTTTTACTTCTATTTTTTCGTTTATACATGTTAATGGTTATTATTACCCATTTCTCCGAATATCCTACCGCAATATAATGCAAAAATCTTTCTTAATATTCTTTAAACATTGTTTCCTGCAGAAAATGAGCGTGAAGTTTTCCTCTAGGTAATCTTCAAAGAACGAGACAATCTCACAACTGTTGAACCGAGTGTGCACAGGGGATTAAATGTGAAAATTGCTTTTTGTACACTATAGGTATAGGTTAGATAGGTACGCGGCGCGATAACCTTTATAACTCATTAGTGCTGGGCTCAATCGGCTCTCCGTGACGCGAATGCGGAAGTCCAATGCCGCGCTGTAAATACGGTATGCACTCATTACGTCGGGGGTGAAAGAGAGCCAACAATATTTCGCCAGTCTCACAAAAATTAGCATTCCACCGGCGACTACTTTAAAGAATTCGCCTTCTTTCCTCCAGGAATAAAGGCGTAACATTTTAATACTTATCACGTTTAAGAATATTAATGGAGACATTAATATCTTAAGGAATATCCCTCACAAAAAAGTGACTTTTGTTATTTTATATATATATATATATATATATATATATATATATATATATATATATTTTTTTTTATTTTTTGAAATTTACACAATACACACAATTCTGTTTTTACACGGTTTTGATTTAACATGGTCTAGAACAAAAAACAAATGATTCCCTTGTTACACGACAAGAAGCTATTTCATTGATATTTAACAGTAATTTTTAGAATTTTTTTGTCTAACTGTTATTTATGAATTTGGAATTCCCTTCTAATTTATTTTCATAGTAGCATAATTATATATTTTAGTCTTTTATTTAGTTTCAATAAAATTGGAAGTGTTTTTATATAAACTGTTGATAATGTAACGTAAAAAAAGTTTAAACCGATAATAATACGGGTAAGTCTAATATATATATGATAGATTTTCAAGAGGGTTCAACCCTGTAAAAATGATGAGGATGGATATGGAACCATATCCTTGCACAAGCATTAAAAGGTTACTTTGAATAGTTAACAAGAATTCTATTAATATTTAAAACATTGTTAAAAAATATTTTTATGATATATTTAATCATTTAAATTTATGGTATCCAACTATTAGGCGGTCACCCACCTACCACGCTTGTTCTAGTTGGATTAGTGAGGTAGCCAGTCTCGGAATTAATATCTGTATTATGGTCGTATTTATATTTATATGTCGATTGAACTCGCGACTATTGATGAAGGCGGAATCGTCATAACTTTTTTTGTTATAACCTCTGCGAGAAACTCTGGCATATGATACCGCAGTTCCAACGGCGCTGTCCCTGCCGCAGAATTAAAGTGGAGATGAGACTCCTCCCTACGTTGGGGAAACTTATGGTCCACTAACACGAGGTTTAGATGTCGTGCGGCGAAGCTACTCTCTCTCCGCCTCCCGAACCTCGGTTATGGTGGCGGAGGAGAGTCTGCTCTCCGCCTACAAATTGGGAGAGTAAGACCTTCATCAATGACCTAATTAGTTTAACGTCCTGTTTCATTCATATAAAATATGAAAAACACACATATATCTAGGTAATAAAAGATGTATCGCAAAGTGGCACTAATCAGATCGATTACTTTTAAACGCAGCTGTGTCTTTCTCGTAACGAGGTCGAACACCTGATCTTAGGTGTCGCTTCACATTTTCCTTGGCGTTCAAAACATATTTCAGTTGATTGTTTGTTCTACGTAACTCGGATCTCATTACATATTATTATAGTTCTAGCAAAACTTTCGGAATTGGGACCTGTACAGATTATTATAGAATTAAAATGATTATGAATTAATTTATCATGATTTTTTCAAAAGGCCGACAACGCTTTATGACGCCTTGAGCGCTGTGGGTGTGTATGGTAGGGTGACGGTGATGCCTTACCACCAGGTGACCTGCATGGTCGTTTGCCTGCTTTGCTATAAAATAAACATTGCTTTGCTATAAAATAGTCATTATTTTAACTGGAGTTGGGTAAGAAGATAGAGTATACCCTCATTTTGTGGAGCATTCGCTTTCCCCGTCCGCTCACTGAAACTCCGTAGCCAAGACTTCCTTATGCGTGCAAACCTGTTTTTAGCCCGCGATTTTTCCCATCATAATTAGGTTCAATGATTTATACCTGTCATGTCTCATAATATGACTGATGTAAACAATTTTTTTACTTTCGACAGTCTGCAAAATTTCACATTTTGCTTTACTAAATGTAAAAGTAAAGTTTTTATTTTCTTCTTGACGTGTTCTTGATTCGGCGTAAATTCTTTTTGACGTCAATTTGAAAAGTTATAAACTACTCACCACTTTGGAAACATAATGGCACTCTTGAGATAGAATAAAGAGGAAACTTATATATTTTTAGCGCTCTTTTATAGTGTTTAATATATATATATATATATATATATATATATATATATATATATATATATATATATATATATATATATATATATATATATATATATATATATATATATATATATATATATATATATATATATATATATATATATATGATAGTACATTTTTGTAATCTGCGGTTTAATAACTATTGTAGAATCACTTCATTGGCTTTTTGGCACTCTATGAGTCTACTTTTTTCACAGCCTATATATGTCCCACTGCTGAGCACGAGCCTCCCCATTTCTGAGGAGAAATTCTTTCGGAGGAATGGGCGTTAACCCACCACGCTTGTCTAATGCGGATCAGATTAGTTACCAGACTCGGAATAAATATATGTAGGCCATATGTAGGCCAACGATTGTCGGTTCTCCGACAAACGTGTCCAGCCCATTGCCACTTCAGTCTGCTAACTTGAAGAGCAATGTCGGTGACTCTGGTTCTCCGGTGAATTTCTTCATTTCGAATTCTGTCCACCAGAGAAACCCCGAGCATAGCTCTCTCCATAGTCCTCTGAGCGACTTTGAGCTTTGCGAGGAGACGGACTGTCAGTGTCCACGTCTCGGCACCGTAAGAGAGTACGGGCAGGACGCACTGGTTGAAGAGTTTTGTCTTCAGACTTTATGGTATGGGCGACGAGAAGACTTGACGGAATTTCCTGAATTTCAATTGTTCATATAACTCTAATTATCTACTTGGCTTACCATCGTGAGAGTCGTAGATGTAAATTACATTTTTCCATCCGTAGTATGTAATCGTGTCTATTACGGCGCGGTGGTAGTCAGGACGTAGGCTCACAGCGTAATCTATGAGGCCTGATGAGGGCGGTATCACCTGTAACAAATTCACATTTTCATTTGAATTCTACTAATTATATATGTATATAACTTTTCCCTTCCTATCCACCAATCCACGGTCTGCCGTGCCAATGGATGCGTGGCTAGGCTCCCTCGGGTACTATGGTGCCTTACCTCAGCATGCAGGGCTCTGATGGGGCTGACCTCCATCCTCCCGTGCGGCTCGTGGGATTCACTAAGACGAATTTAATATACCTAATTTGTTATCGACGTGGTTTGCCACCTGTCACATCCTGATTCCCACAAGGGAGAGAAGCGACTAATGGCGAGCCGTTTCGCTGCAATGAACGGTAGCGGATGGAGCTCTGTGGTCTCTGCCAACCCCTGCAGGGGATAGGCGTGAATATATAATAATAAAAAAAATAATATATGTATAATAATTAATTTTGGAATTGGCTTTCGCTGGTATATCGTTCGAGACATTTAAGGTAAGCTATTTATTTATTTTTGTCGAAGAAATAGGTAAACGAGTGAACAGGTCAACTGATAGTAAGTAACCATCGTCGTCTAAGAAACACCTGCAGCACTACAGGCAGTGCAAATGCGTTCCCTATCTAAGATTCCTTCCTAATAAAGAAAGGGGAAAGAAATTGGGCCGCCTCGCTAAAACTCACAAACGACTCGTTCGATTTGAATAATTTCTTTTATTTTGTGCGCTTAAATACAGGGAAAGTTCACAAATAACAAAATATAGGGAAAACATAAAATATATTTCCATTACCAAGAGTGGTGTATAAACAAAAAGATGAATAATATGTATTTTTCATTTTTCTTAATCCTACTATACCAGGTGAACATAAGTTACCAGGAGATGATTACGATTGAGAATCGCTGATCAAAAGTTGTAATCACATAAATTTTAGGTGAATCGAAGTTGTATATAACTGTATGTAACAAAAATGTATATAACTGTTTAAAATAATAATAAAGATAAATTTGGACAAATGTATAAAATGTAGGATTATCCTTTCCACAGCTGAGAAAAGGTTCATTTTAAAAATATATAATTACAAAAGATAGCCCGCCTCTCGTCTGTAAGATATTCTTTTGATGATTTTCCAGTATCTTCACATGCCTTCGGAAGTATTTTTGTACGTGCAGATTTCCAGACGATTGTTCTTAGACTGGCGAGCACGCTTTTAATCTATATGATAATTTGATAATAAGATCATATTTTAAAAAATAGCACTTAGAATCGAACCCGCTTGGCGCTTCGACAAAAATATCTATAAAAATATTATACCTACTAATTTTCAAATAAATTCTGCGTTTAAAAATATTTATTTATCTATTTGTAAACGCCCATCTGGTGTCTTTTATGTCGGTTCGTACTCCGATGACATACGTATATCTCGATGTAGAATAAATAAATTTTATACCAGTTTTAAATGACTAGAATTTTTTAGGAAAAGATGGATGAGTGTGGAGGAAGCTGGTAAGGTGTGCCGGGATCGTAGCGGATGGAGTTCTACGGTCTCTGCCAACCCCTACGGTAGATAGGTGAAGGTGAAGATATATATGTATATATGTATGTATGTATGTTTTTTAGTTTTTTAACGAGGCTGATTTAAGTGTACTCATAGCAACTCGCGCACATTAGTCCTGACTAGTAGACTGAATAGTAGGGCTATTTTAAATATATTAAAATATTTTTACAAATAATCTCATACAATTTTAATCTGGAATTACTCTCGACACTAAATAAAAACACCAATAACTAATTAATTTAAGATAATAATAAATTATATATAATTAAGAAATTAATGTTCGGGTTATAAGGTGGAGAGACACTACCATATGCTTAAGATATTACAAAAACAATTTAGAATACTTACACCATAAATAAAATAAATGTAATAACAGTAATAAAAATAGAGCTAAAGAAAAAACAAACTATTAATTAAACAAGAATTAATCAAGCTTTTGTGCACTTCGCAGTCTCAAAACAGTCCGTTTGAATCACGCAAGTTGGCATTATTAAATAAATTTACATATCTCTCCAATAAGAGAATTATAATTATGTTTTAGATATCCTTGATGTTATTTCACAATTTATTAAACATTTTATAAGAAAGAGGACAGTCATATATAGTGTTAAAGCTACGCTGCAGACGATTTTTTTGTCAAGAATGGCATAATATTTGTCTGTAGCATGAATGGGCCGTCTCGTCCGGGGAAGTACCTACCACAGAAACCAGAAAACCGGCGTCTGAGTGGTAACTTAGCTAACGCGCTTCATACCATATGAAGTGCGTTAGCTAAGTATCGGCCGAGTTCCGGAGGCCCAACACCCTCCCCCCTCCCTCTACCCCACACCCTCCCATAATGACACTTTCCTTAAAGGTCGGCAACGCTTCCATAGACAGTGCTATGCCGCTGCGGATGTCTATGGGCGGCGCTGATTGCGATCCATCAGATGACACGCCTGCTCGTTTACCTTCCTATCCCGTAAAGGAAAAGTTAATTTCGTAAGGGAACAAGTAACATATGTACAAATGCAAAGAACATTCAGACGTTTTGATAATAAATGTGAGATGTTCGTCATATGTTCTTCAATAAAAGTTGTTTTACGACATTTAGTTCAAAGATGACTTGCACAGTATTTTTTTTTTATTATTTGAAAGGCAAATTTTAGGTAAAACGTTATATCTTGCGAGAAATATTGCTCTATAAAAGGCAAAATTGCACATAATGATTTTATACCTACACTGTTGTAACCACAATTTCCGAGATGAAACTTACCTTAGGAGGAAAACGTGATTCTCTTATATAATTTTTAGTATATAGTAGATATAAGAATAACTACCGATTATATATTATTAGAAGAAAAAGCTACTTACAGTGGTAATATATATATATATATATATATATTCACGCCTATTGGCAGTGACCACAGAGCTCCATCCGCTGCCATTAATCGCAGCGAAACAGCTCGTCATTGGTCGCTTTTCGCCCTCGTGAGAATCAGGACGTGACGGGTGGCGAACCACGTCGCCGTCATTTTTCGACAAATTAGGTATATTAAATTCGTCTTAGTGAATCCCACGAGCCGCTAGGGAGGATGGAGGTCAGCCCCAGCAGAGCCCTGCATGCTGAGGTAAGGCACCATAGTCCCCGGGGGAGCCCGACCCCGGGACAATCAGCGTCAGGTATTTTCGAAGCGTTACGAAATTGGAACCTTCAAAATATATGCCTAAATATTTCACCGGATGGCAATGTTTTTTCATTGTCTATCTATCATGTTGAAAATGTCTTTGCGTAGCGTTGATTGTTTTCTGTCAGGCTACATACTTGCTTGTTTGCATTCTAAAAAGCCAGAACAGTTACTTCAAACACAAGCAAAACTTTCAAAATAAAAAAAAACATGCAGGACAATGGAAGCTGGATAGATAAGACGTAAAGAACATGAGAAATATCCTTACAAAAGATCCACATTAACCCAATAAAATAGGGTTGATTACAAACATGGCAAGGGACAGAGCAGTAAAAGTAACAATAAAAGAACCACTAGGGTAATTCAATTAAAAGGCTACCCGCCTAGTGAAGTCCTCCCGTTCTCTCGAGATGAATATGGAGTTTGTAAATGGTTGTATTAAGCGGAAAAATGGATAAGATATTTATATATATTGTGTGGTTATCAGCGTAGAATAGGATCACGGACCACTCTATTTTTTCTCTAAGGTGTCGTGGGAGTGAAAATCAGCATATGTAGGTAGCAGCGTATTCCTGCCAAGTCCTGTGTAAGTCAAAATGTGATCTCTATTCTAGCACTTATCCACCATCCAACGGTTGACCTATGTATGTATAAGGATTATTTCGGAAGTATCTCTTTTCGACAAGAAAAAATGGCCAGAGACATCAAGTCAAAATTTTTTATGTTGAATTGATTTTTATTGTGCTTAATAATAAAATAAGTATTATATCATTAGTCACTTTGTTGTAAAATGCGTACGTGGTTATCTACCTCGAACAGAAAGCGTGCCGTCGTGTACAAAAGGGGTATTCAGCGCTGAAAGCATTGATGTGCACCGGCCTTTGTATTCTGGAATGTGTATACTTTAGAAACAATATGTCCTGAAGATTTTATGTTCGTGTACGGTGTGATACACGGTCCGCTATAATATAATTTATGAAGATCACAAAATTTTGTTTGACAAACATAGTCCTCCCCTACAGTCCCTGGCCAAATTATTAGACGCACTGCAAGATTTCATGTAAAATATTAATTACCGAGTGATATTGTACCACAAACGTAGTGTGGGACGCCCCCCGGCTAGATGGTGCGACGATCTGCGCAGGGCGGCTGGCAGAAACTGGATGCGTGTAGATCGGGCTAGGTGGCGCTCCATGGGGGAGGCCTAGGTCCAGCAGTGGACTGCCGCAGGCTTCTGATGATGATGAGGATGATGATGATGAGGATGATGATGATGAGGATGATGATGATGAGGATGATGATGATGATGATGATTTTACCATTTTATTATTTTAAATTAATTTTTTATTTATTTTTATATTATCCAATCAATTACCGATTTATTTGAAATAAATAAATTAGCATTAATTTAGAAAAGCATAAATTTATTAAGTTTTAAAGAAATGTGGAATTATTGTTAGTAATAGTCAATATTTAGTTGAGCCACCTTTAGCCGCTATCAAAGCTTTAATTATGCGCGGCATGCTATCAATGCAAGACTGTACTGTCTTCTGTATTTGCAAAATCTATTTAATATCTGTATTTGGCAAATCTGGTATATTTAAATTACAATATATTGTAGTTTAAATATACCATTATTGCATAAAAACTCTTAAGAAATATAAAATTACTAAAAAAAAAAATACAGTGTGTCTAATAATTTGACCAGGGACTGTAGGTTAGAAAGAGCAATATTCTGGACAGAAACTTGCGGAAATCTGAGATCGTCTAAAGATGATTATTCTTAACCCCTTCAGGCCTGAACTATTGTTAATGGATAATAAAATATTTTTTTACTAATTATTAGTAAGAAGGACATCATAAAAACATGTGTAAAAATCATACATACTTATTAAGCTTTCCGATTTTTCCGGCATGTGCGCAATTATGCACACAAATGGCGGAGAAGTAAATTAAATGAAATAAAAATATTATAAGGCTTTAAACATTATGTGAATGATTCTGCACACGAGATCCGAAGAGGTTAAGGTTTCAGCCGGGACCAAACTCATCGACATAGTTTTTCGAATTAGCAAACTCAAGTAGCAAGAGGCAGGTAATGTTTGTCGGAGATCCGACAGCCGTTGGAGTGGGGGAGGTGCTGGAAATGAGACCGCGTAGTATCCTACACTATTTTAGCCAAGACACCATACCACACTACGTTAGGGTGGCGACTGGAAGAAACGAGATGCGGAAAGCCTGAGATTGGTGTAGGTGGCGCTTCTTGGGAGAGGCTTATGTCCTTGATTGACTGATTGATTCGTGGCTCGTGTCTCCAAGAGAATATATTAGAACAGAACCTTCCGCCGTAACTCAAATATTACATGTCGTAGCGTTTGAGATTTATTTAAAGGCGTATCCACTTCCCGATACATAACATGTTTCATACAATCTGATTTACTTCAACAATTTTATTTGAAAAGATCGTTTTGAACCAATTGTTCGCATGAGAGAAATTGCAAGCAAAGTAAATATCGGTGTACTCTCACGTACGAATTGTTGGGTCATCGGGTCAATTGAAGTGGTCGCTGTTGGAGAACAATCTGTGTAGAGTGATTAAAATGAACTGGAGTTGAGTATTTGTTTTTTTTTTTTGCATTGAGATCTAAGCTTCGTATTCAATAACGTACAATGATGCTATCGGTTTAGGAAGTGCATGTATATATATATATATATATATATATAATATATATATATATATATATATATATATAAATCCTAATTAAAAAAATAAAACAAATCTCTAAACCCTTTGTGTAACTGTGGGAAAGCCACACAAATAATGACAAATCTGACATCTTGCTCTCTCTGCCCTATCACCTGATCAGCTTATTTAAGCGGCAGATGATGCGGTGTCAGTGACCAAGTTCTAGGCTAATATATTTTTTTTAAATAGCCCATATATGTCCCACTGCTGAGCACGGGCCTCTCCATTTTTGGAGGAACGGACGTCAACCCACCACGCTTGTCCAATGCGGATTGGCGGGGTTACCAGACTTGGAATAAATATTTGTAATCCATACTTATATTTATTCCGATGCGGGGATCGAACCCGCGACCATGACTCCCTCCGCCCGCGGAGTCATTTGATGCCACTGACATGAAAAAGAAGAACTCAGCTTTATTTTATTGTTGTGTTTTATTAAAGTAATAAAAATAGTTAAAAATAAATTATATCCGTATATATATAAAGTTTAAAAATTAACTAAGATATTATTATAATTGGTAAATTTGATATCGTCTGGGAGGAATGTGATCATAATATGACAATAAAAAAGTTAAAGTATATATGAATCTTTTCAAGAGTCAAGAGAACCCTTAGTAAAATCTTAAAGTAAGAAGTGAAATAAATATGTAATAATTTTATTAAGTCTAAACTAAACAAGAACATAGTGTCTTCCTCTTAATACAGATTATAAGAAAAGCGTTAATGGACACATCCTTAGTGTTTTTTTATGAGATATAAAGGCAAACGAGCTAATGGAAAGAAATCAACGTCGCTCATAGATATCCGTAGTGCCATTGGCATTGTAGAAGTATTAAGAGTGTAGGCTTGTTTTTGAAGGTTCCGACGTTGTATCGGTTTGAAAACACCACTGGATAGATATATTTAGAAAAATTACTAATTAGCCTATAACTATAATAGATTGTAATTATAATGAGAAAATCTACAATACTTGAGTTATTAATTATTATTAAATAAAATTACGGACCTTTTCAGGGAACCATGGCGTTACGAAAGGCAGCTGGAACGTATTGGTGTACGAGTGGAGTGTGTCGAATGAGTCGGCGGTGACTGCGCCCAGCATAGCGATCACGTTCCTTGTGAATTGGTTACATACTGAAACAAAAAGAAATTTTTAGTTTACCAATGTAGGCAACAATATTCATACGATGAGATTTTTTAGAATAGGGGTGATTGCAACAACCAGTCTATTGCGGTTTTTAGTCTAGTCGATCGGTATAAATATATTTATGGACTAAAAAAAAATATTGGATATCTCTTATACATGCGTGATGATATAATGTCCGTTCCGCCAAAATTGACTAGCCCCATATATGTATGGGCTGTATAAAAAATCACACATTGAGGCAATGAACTTATTGTTTGTTTATTCGTTCGGCTCATTCGGTGGAGAATTATACGGTCAAAGAATATAAACTTCTGACTTGTGGTTTTTCATTCGCTGGGTAATGAGAGTGATATGAACAACCAGTTTGCCTTCTCTTTCATCATCCCAATGGAGGGCTAAGCCCGTCAGAGGCGCGGGTCGACATAACTGAATGTGCATCTGTGTATGTACATGTCGTATTAGAATTAATATCGTTATTTAATTATTTTGGGAGTTGATCACCTGTTGGGAGATGATGTAAGAATAATGTTGATTTATATAAAATGATATGATAGCTGTAATTTTTTTTTCTACAGCCCATATATATCCCATTGCTGAGCACGGGCCTCCCCATTTCTGGATTAAGGGACCTTAACCCACCACGCTTGTCCAATGCGAATTGGCAGGGTTTCCAAATTCGGAATAAATATCTGTAGGCCATACATGTATTTATTCCGATGCGGGGATCGAACCCACGACCATTGACTACGTGGGTTGGGGGCCCCCACCACTGAGCCAATTGGTCGTCAACTGTTATTTGTATAAAATAAATTATTTACAATTATCTTAAATTCATGTAAATATGTATTTTAAATATTGAGTCGTATTTTAAGAAGAATTGTTTTGCTGTAATTTTGTTTGTTAAAAAAAATATTGTATCTATGTTGGAGCAAATTTATTTTTATATTTAGTCTTTGTTAGTTGTTTATTGTCTCTTTTCGATATCTTAATTTTGTGTATAAAAGCCGAAATTCAGTAGGGACGAGACTCATTCTAATTCGAACCGTCGGCGCCGAAATACAAGTACACGAGTTTACTCCTTTCAAGAGCAATGTAGCATTGGTTCTGAAATACCACTCTAGGTAGCTGGTTTCAAAACTGTACTTAAAATTTGTGAGCGATTCCTATCCACAATATCAAGTGTCGATCTTGACAAATAACAGATAGGAAATCACTACCGTTATTCGAGGAGAGTTAGTGGAAATTGCAAAGTTTAAAGTGTATTACCGCTTATCTACTTGTAAAACGGCTAAGTCCTTTAAATTCATACAAAGCTTCAGCTCGGATGTTCGATACAGAACTATTTATGTACATCTATCTAGTGGTCGTCCGTAAGTCAAAATAATTGGAATGGTAATCCAATTAAAAAATAAATTTATTTATAAAGTTAAATTTTACAAAGTTACAATATTAATTTACACTAAAATAACGTCTTCTAGTGTCTTCACTGGTAAAGTCAAGAATAAAGTCTTCGAGAACGTCCTGCACGGGCCTTATATATCCCTCCGATGTGTGAGGTGCGGGAGGCGCTATGTATCTAGAACCTTCTCTTGCTGCGTGGTCCAGGGCGATACGTAGAAATGGGCCATTGTGCACCGTTCCATGTTGATACTGTTTCCTGATTCTTCATGAATTGCTTTTATATTCATTACTTCGGGGATTCCATTAACCACCTTCGAAGAATCTTTAATGTTTCTATTGTTTAAAGAATCTTTTATATTACTTATATTTTTAGTGAAGTGCTTGAGGGGTATACTTTGACTCGTAGTCGAAATTCGAGCGTCATTCAATTTTTGTTTCTTTCCACATTCTTTCATTTGAACATTAATTATGTTAAATTTCACTCCTTCCTTTGTAGCTTGTTTTCCTTTTAAGCAATGAACTTAAAAGGGAGTACAAAGGTTTTTCTTCACGTATTATACATATATAATAAACATATGTTCAACAACAATAAACATTAAAAGATTTTCGCGACACTTTACCATTGAGTCGACAACAAAATATTTTAGTTAAGAGTTTTATTCATAGAAAAAATAAACCTGAGTACAAGTGGGTCAATTATTTGTAAATATGTTTGGGCAATATATACATATGTATATTTTGCCCAAACTGATTAACAAACAATATAAAATTTGGGCCTCTGGTTCTCCATAGTCACCGAAAGTAGAATATTATCAAAGCCGTTACTTAAAAATTCATGTACTATATAGGTATATGGACAGTCAAAAGTTTTACTTAGCTAAGATCCATCACTATATGGACAGTCAAAAGTTTTACTTAGCTAAGATCCGCGACAATTGTCGCGAACTTAATAATTAATACTAAGGGCTCATATTTTCAGAGGACCATTTTGGCATCTAAACGAAACTTTTGAGCCTGGTTCTAAGAAAATGTTTTTTTTGAAAGCCCTAATATATATATATATATATATATATATATATATATATATATATATATATATATTTGTATGTTCTTTTACTTTTTCTGTTGTTAAATTTTTAATTCGAATAATTTAATCAAACAGCTACGTATTCAGTTAAAAAGGCATTTATTGTCAATAACTATGTACTAAATTGACTTGAAGAATATAGTTTTACCGTTTACAATCCCATTTTGACGAGGGGATTCTTGTCGTAGCTTTCGAGTAGTTTACAACTTAATCAAGGGGTTCTATTATTTTGTCGACCGTACCTCGAGTTGGCCGATTCTAATTGCTTTCGTTTCCTCAAAAGATTGAATTTTATTTACTCCGCAGACGTGTAAATGAATTGTATCGCTTTGTTACCTTCAAAATTTATTACTGTGTTTAATTATTTAGTATTTACGGGTCGATATAGCTGCAATTGTAAACTCAAGATTAATTTATTTTTTAATAGAAGACTAGCAAGATTTATAATATAATATAACTAGCGGCTTCACTCGCGTGGAATTTGGTCTGCCACATTAAGTTTCGGGACAGATCATTATAAATAAATATATTTTTTTTACTTAATTTATGGTTCACAATTTTGGTCATAGTGGCTTCCACATAAAGGGTAGAAATATGCTGTCGCGGACTTTTATTTAGAACTATTCAAGGCAAATAATCCTACGGTACATCATCGTGACTCCAATGGTTTAGGCAGCGTACGCCAAGATAGCTCTCAGAGGCCAGATTTTTTCCGACTTAATTGACATGTATTGTTATATTACGACTAAAATTACATAAAATCATTACAAATTGTAGCTTATATATTATTCCGATGTATAACCTATATTACTGTAAAGTTTCATCGCAATCCGTCCAGTAGTTTTTTCGTGAAAGAGAAACAAACATACTAGTAGGACTAGCAGGAAATAGGATATAAGATAAAAATTATGTTAGTAGATTATTTACATTGAAGCCGATTTAGCTGTATCATAAAGCGTGAGTCTAGCTACAACGGTTTTCATTATACAGATGGAGCTATCCCGTATTCTGTGAAACAACGAGGCTGATCGTTTTCGCAAAATGTTCCAAAAGACATCGGTGCGAGCTTTAACGAACATACCCGATGCACTGCAGAAACGGGGAAGCCCCAAAAATATTCTGAAACCGTTGTTAAATTGGACCTGCAGGTCGTTGATGGTTCGCTGCGTGTAAACATACCACACAAGCTGCACGTGTCTTCTACACGTGCAGCTTGTGTGTATAAACGTACTTGGCAGTACGTTTGAAACAAAATTATTTTAGCTATTTCACTGCAACTTGCAAACCTGCCATTTATCGTTAGCTATTTCAACCAAGATGTTGGTTACACCCAGTGTGGGACCTATTTGTGTTATTTTTTAATTTATTTATTACGAAAGGTGACAGTGATTGGTTATTATTTGATTTAACGTACTCTACTTCAGTAAGTACTCAAGTGATTACTATTATTTGTGTAAACTAACAAACATTTTAATAAAAATACATAAAACTTTAAATTTGTTAAAAATGACTATGACGTGGTCCGCCACCCGTCACATTCTGATTACTACGAGGGCGAGAAGCGACTGACGGAGAGCCGTTTCGCTACGATGAATGTGACAGGAAGGATGGATGAAAAGATGGATAAGTATGGAGGAAGCAAGGACGGTGTGCCGGGATGGTAGCGGATGGAGATGTGTGGTCTCTGCCAACTTCTGCGGGTGATAAGCGTGAATATATAAAAAATAAAACTTTAAATAAATTTGTCTTTTAAATGATTTTAAAATTTGAAATTAATACAATAATGTTTCAGTCAAAACTAATGAAAGTGCACTGTGTACTTTTCCACTAAAGTCATTTTATGTGAAACCGTGTCCCAGACGTGACAATGTAATCCACTTCAACTACTCTTATAAAAACTTATAACAACTTCTTCATAAAATGAAATATCAAAATTACTTTGCTAATCGCCGAGAAATAAATGAGATAAAATACGAGTAAAAATATTGCGCATTCAAAGAACAAGGGTAGAGTAAAGTTGACGCTGAAATGGGAAGTCTAGTTTAATTTGAACAAAAAAATAAGAGTAGCTAATACTTGGTGTTTTGCCTTATTGTTCGCAGAATGATGCAGACGGGGATGACTGATTCATCAAATCTGGCCGTGCGGTGATGGAAAAATATGAAAATGTGATAACTAAAAAAAACTAACTTTGTTGGATCAGCGACCCAAAGTGGATCTTGGCCTCCGAACAGACCTTACGCCACCTTACCCTGTCTTGTGCCACCTGCTGCCAGTTGCAGACTTGAAAATGTGATAATGGTTGTAATAAAAAAGAGGACGCGCTGTTGCGCGAGGACCTAGTCGTTGCCTCTGATGTTAACAATTTCGAGACCAGAAACATAAGGACAGAGGAATGAATGGAAAACGTGAGAAATTACGTGAGACAATGGTAGAAGGTCTTATCCGATGAGAGGTAGGAAACCTCTACCATGGACTCCGTAAACGACCACTAAGCGATTAGTCCTTTAAAAAACATTTAAAATACCAAAACTCAATGTTCAGCCACTTAGAATACTGTAGCTGTTGAAATTAACTTTGAACAGTGTGTGGACTAGAGTTGAAAGTTCTAGTGCTTAACAGCTAAGGCAATTTTTTTATTTATATAATGTATGAAATTTTGAAATTATTTAATTGTGCGTGTGAATAGTTTGTAGCATATCGGCGGCCTAATTATGAAAATTTGTAAATAATATGAATAAATTTTACAAGAACAACAAATAACTGATTTTGTTTCATAGTTTGAGAATTGTTTATAAAACTCTTCTTATTATATAATTAAAGTTAAATATTAATTAAAAGAGGTATTTTTTCAACGGTGTTATTTAGCTAGATGACGTATATTTGCTTATTTGTTTTAAATCTCGCTTGGGCTTTTCAACTATATCTACTAAACCGATTGTATACATTTCGCCAACATTACCCATCCCTGTAGCGTTTACCTGAGAATAAAAACCAACAATCCAAATATTTTTAGGAAATCGCTGTAGCAGATAGGTACTATATACCTTGTATTTTTTCTTATCATCGACTCTTAAAAATGACGGCGACGTGGTTCGCCACCCGTCACGTCCTGATTTCCACGAGGGCGAGAAGCGACTAATGGAGAGCCGTTTCGCTGCTAGAATGGTAGTGGATGGAGCTCTGTGGTCTTTGCCAACTCCTGCAAGGGAAAAGGCGTGAATATATAAAAATAATAATAATAATATTACTAATAATCGACTCTTAAGATATTCACGAGAATTGGGATGGTCTTAGATCATGTACAGTACGAAGGTAGGTTTAGATTATTAAAAATAAAAAAAATATATTTATTAAGCGCTCCCAATATGTTATTATTAACGTTACGATTGTGAGTTTTGTTCGTACCGTCGAGAATATTGAATAAGGGGACGAAATCATCTTTCCTGCCACGCGCACATTAGTGCTCTCACTACTTCCAAATATTATTGAGGGTATTCCTGTTGAAATATGGATGCGGTAATAAAAAAAAAGCAAATATCGGTGGCCTGGCCGCAGGGGGCGCGGAGTATGCGCGTCACGTCCTCTTCGCATCACAGGCGCCTCGTATACCCTCAGACACTCGCCGCCTCTAAACTGTTAGTGCTTATAAGTGTTACGTAACTCCATAACTGGTATACTCAGTTTCAATTCGAGCGGTTCTCATAATAACATCGATAGTGTTTGCAAAATGAAATGGTGTGCAAAACAATAGAGGAAAATGTGTTTTCTGTATTTTCTTTCGTTCTCTCTTGGTAAAACTTTATTGTGATAGAAAACATTTTTTTCTAGCTATCAGGATTAGGTTTTAAATCTCGTGCCGTAAGTGGACTTTCCCACACAGGCGCTGGATTGGACTCCTCATGGGGAAAAGGAAGCGAAGCCGACCCAAACACAACTGGAAGCGCTCCATAGCGACAGAGATGAAATCCATCGGGTTGAAGTGGCCTGAAGTGAAGTGCGTCGCTCAAGACCGATCGCAAATGAGAAGCACTGTGGACGCTCTCTGCCCCACCTCGGGGACATAGGACCATAAAGAAGAAGGCTTAGGAGCAAGCGCCAGATACATACACATATTCATCATTCATACCAACGCAAAAAAGAAGACGACGAAAAAGCTCTAAAAGACCAAAAAAAAGGTCAAAAAAATTATTGTTTATTGGGATCAAAAACAAAATACTACATCGAATGTTCTGAGTTTCACTGCTCTGGAACTAATTTATAATTTTGTACAACGTTGATAATGACTGTTTTTGAGTGATCAGATACAATCTTTTCAAAAATATCCAAAGTTTTTTTGGCTCTGGTGGTGGTACGTTTTGAGTTTAATGTTTATTACGTTTTTGCTTTTTGGCGTCGATATGATCACACCTGTTTCCCGTAGGGGTAGGCAAAGACCTCAGATCTCCATACCCATACTATTATAAAAAAACATATTATTATAAAAAATTGAGAAAAGTGAAAAAAAAAATTAAAAGTCAAAATTACTTTTGCACTTCTGAAAAAATTATAGTAACAACAGTGTTAATAAAAAGAAAGTTCTATAATTAATTTTTAATGAACGGTCTTATTGCTTAAGTATTAAGAATAATTAAGAGGCAGTCTTTGCGTACGTGATACAGCTGACAAGCTCCAGTTGAGAAGACTAGGATGGTATGATTATATTGTTCGAAGATCAAAGAGTATATCAAAAAAAAAAATTGAAGTACAGATTATTCCTATTTCAGTTTCAAACACTTATTGTATACATGTTAAGTAAGCTCAAATATTTACATACATATATACATATCGTCACGCCTGTCTCCCGTAGGGGTAGGCAGAGACCACAGATCACCATCCGCTACGATCCCGGCACACCTACCTTGCTTCCTCCACACTCATCCATCTTTTCATTCATCCTTTCTCTCACATTCATCGTAGCAAAACGGCTCTCCGTTAGTCACTTCTCGCCCTCGTGGGAATCAGGACGTGACGGGTGGCGAACCACGTCGCCGTTATATTTTAACAAATTAGGTTTAATAAAATTCGTCATAGTGAACCCCACGAGGCCCAAGGGAAGATGGAGATCAGCCCCAGCAGAGCCGCGCATGCTAAGGTAAAGTACTATAGTATCCGGGGGAGCCCAATCCCGGGTCGGACGGCACGCTTGCGACTAAGCTTGCCAACAGCGGTGGTCGGTGGAGAAGAAGGGAAAAGGATAGAGAAGAAAGTAAAGCACAGGGGAAAGCAACGATGGATTTAGACAGGGTGATAGGGATATGATACTACCGCAAAGGAATACAAGGAATGATACGGCTTAAATAATTACTAAATGTTAAAATTAGCTACCTCAAGGACTACTTAAAAGGGTGAGTGGCGAAGTTACCGTTTTCGAAGTCAGTGGTTACGGGTTTAGTTCTCGTACATACATACATACATATATCCCTTTGCCCCACAACCCAGTGTGATTGGAAAATATATGTATGTATGACATACAAGTATTTATTTCGAGTTTCGATGTCTCGTCGAACCGGCTTGGATAACCTTAATAGGTTAATCTCTTCACAGAAACTGAGACAACGTGAACAATGCGACAAGTGGGATGAATTTATTTATGGAATAAGGTGACAAACGAGCCAGCATGTCGCCTGATGGAAACCATATAAACTGTAGAAAATAGTAAATAAATAAAAAAAGCAACTCCAATTTTTAATAATAATACCAAATGACAAAACTACGTTGTATTTTCGAGTTCCTATAGAGTATTTAAATATAAATAGCTTCTTATGTTCTCAATTAATGTAAATATATTTTACAAAGTACACAGAGTTGAGGAAGAAATAAAAATACGCTATGGTTAACTTTAAAAAGGTAATTTGCATGAAAATTATAATAGAATACAAGCCACTGGAGCTTTATTGTACTGTGCGAGTTAATATTAACCCGAGCTTGTCGTCGGAGCGGAAGCATTAAGGATCTGTATGAACTAGGACACTTCGTATGTGCACTACACCAGCTTCAGACTTGTCTTTATGAGCAAAATCCAATGTGGATGTAAGCCACAGGTCTTTGTAATGGGTTAATTAAAATATATGATCATATCAACCATTGCAATCCAAAATGGGATAGGCAAATTGCCAAAAGGAGCATAAATTTATAAAATAGGACCGACACTGGATAAGTTTTGACCCTAAAATATATTTGCAGTTTGCATTATATAATGCAGTTTTTTATGGCAATTAGTTATAACTATTATGTCAGTGTCAAGTAAAAAACGATAATATAAAATCATTTGAAATGTAACTAGTCAGCTTGTCACGTTATGTCTTGACAAAATGGTGGCTATTCTACCAAAACCTATGGACATTTTCAGTCAACCGAAAAAGACACTATACACGCATTTATTTCATATCACTACATATATACACCTCAATGGAACTATATTGTCTAATATACTACCATAATTAAACAATATGACTGATAATAAATAATATAAGACTATGAAAATGAAATAAAAAAACAGCGTCACTGATGTAAGTTGGCGGGAAAAGTCTTGTGCAGAAATAACAGCAACTTTACTACGATTCAGTTCAGGCTGATAACATTAATGTTATATATATGTTCGTATATATATATGTTCGTATTTTTTGTCAAAATTAACTTTAAAATTGATACAACTAAACATTTGTGGCAAGCCGCATATATCCCACTTATATTGGGTACGGTACCACGCTTGCCAAAGAATAATTGGTGGAACATTCAACAGAAATAAAAATATCTAGACCATACACAATATATATCACACTTCAAAAGTGTCAACTACGCCGCTGAGCCATTGGGGTCATCGCATTAAACATATTTTGAAAATCTTTTTACAAATATTCTGCTTTATATATCTAGGTGATTAATGGAGTCAGGCGTAACTTTGCTGAAATCCATTACTAAGCAAACAAAAACAGAAAAATAACGTGTGTTTTCTGCTGGAAGAATTAGATTCACAGGGAACTTAAACTAATTCTTACCGCAAAACGGCCGTCAGCCATCCTTCACCTCCCAACCACTATCAACAACGCCAAACACACACTACCACTTTTCCACAGTGCACACGGCACGTGTTTCGCCTCAACACGAGGCATCATCAAGTATAGTAGACTCTACGGAAGACAATCTTTAAGTCATAATATTTATCGTGGGTCTTAGCTTAGTAAAAGTTCTAACTGTCCACATTATATATTTAGGTCAAACTTTTATAGATATGGGAATTCAATTTATGATATTCGGTTTTAAAGGAGTACTAACATTAGGCGTTAATAGCGTGTCTAGGTCAGCAACGCGATTGTGATGGCTATGGTATTTTGATGTCTTTAGCTGGCTTTGATTGGTTTCCATCAGCTCATACGCTTGTTTGTTTGCCCCCCTATCATAAAAAAAAAGTATGTAGTAGTTGTTGTATGTCTTTTCTTCTCTTTTTAAAAATATTTTATAAAGATTTTTCCAATACCTTTTAAGGAGGTTCTTATGTCAGGCGAAATACACGTTCGAAAATCTAAAGGATATGACATGTTGTATGTTATATGTTACTCTCAAGTCAGGTAATCCGTGGATCTACGTGTACTTTTGCCGACCATGTAATCTAAAATCGATAAAATACCCCCCCCCCTCCCACACAACTTTGTGGCTAAGAACACGGCAAGTCATTTCTAGATCGGATTACAGAAATATGTATTTACTAGAGGCTTATTCCAATGACTTATTTTTCATAAGTGAATCCAAAATATTTTATTTTACCTACAAACCTTATGCCGCTTGTATTCTGCACCTATATTTTATTTCCAACCTTCTATGTCGCTAACTTAAGCAGGCGAATTTGTTTCATCAATTTTGGAAGTGTCAAAATTTTTGTCTATATAACGTGAATAAGACACCTCATTGGGGATGTATCAAAATCTTGCAAAAGGCTAACTTCTGAATAAATTTTTTAGCGCATTTCATTAGACTGTTAAATGTTGGAGACCCCATCTCATTCCTCTTCCCTCAACTCATTCCCTTACTTCCATTTTTCCCTCCCAATACCTACATCCTAACCTTACGTAGGTATAAAGGAAGGTGATTCATCCACCATCAGATGTTTATCATGCTCATTTGCTTACGCCTTTCATAAAATTAAAAATATATTATATTATAACTATGTTTTCAAGATTAGTATTTTGTGTTTTTAAGGTCCACTTTGTACTTAGCATCAAGCGGAAAGGGGAAATATTCCGATAACCTTAAACCGACTAAAACCTTGGGTGTTTCTTCGCTTCAATTACTTCGTGGTCTCGGGGACGCTTGGCACCTATCTGTAAGCCCGACGGTGCTGCCTTTATTAGCCCATCTTCTATTGGGAAGCCTCAGATTAATGTTTGTAAGGTCCATATATATCTAATCCTGACATTTATTTAGCCCCATTTCCCAGTTTTTAGATTGGGCTTAACCTCATTTAACCCCCATCAAAAACCTGTTACACATGGGTTTCACATTCAAAACTGGTTCTTCAAGGCGGATCATAAAAATGTTATGGTGCTGTAATAAATTAAATAAATATAAATCACTAGAAAGATGATGTCCTCTGGATATGACATGACATTCTGGGGTTAGCATCTCTTATGTTAGAGTACATCCCATTTTGGGTCACGATGATATTAGGGTTTAAAATAACCCAAAAATAATTAATATTTTTGTATTTGTTTTTAAGTACCATGAAAAACGTTAATGGATAAAAAACAAAATATAAAAATACAGACAGTCCAAGTGAATTATTTTAGAGGTGAACTCAAAAAATAAACCGAATATTTCACGTGCATGTTTTCAAAATCCTGTCGGAGGCATGATGCAATTTTTCAATTCTGAAAGAGTAGTAATTGTGCGGCGGGGGTGAATATTATTCGGGACGCTTTGAGGTTGATGTTTTACCATTTTAACCACTCGTATAGAGCAAACTGTAAAATTTTTACCATAGTTGTCTGTACTTGTATTGCGTTAGCCGACTGTATGCTGTCATGAACCAACCAATACTTATTAATCAAAACAGATACATTAAACATTTTACCCAAGATCATGTTACATCTTATTGGAGAAAGCGGTTCTTCTAAATACGTGCCGTATTGTTAGGAAATTTTTGTCTTTACATAATTTTTGGCTGGGATGCAGTAGATTTCTGGTGGAAGATATTATGACCTGAATCGTTTTGACGTTGGAGACATTCCATTGTGTTTTAAATTTTAAGTTTCCATTGCATTCTTAGTTATGGAACAATATTTTCATTAATTAAAAATCAGACTCATAGTATTATTCTGATCAGGCGTAACGAAGTATTCAGATACAGCGAAATGTTGATCAATTAAAAACTCAGATATTCTCTTCGTATAACGAATTTTAAAGAAATAATAAAAGAGACAATTGGTCACAATATGCTATGTTAAAGTAAAAAAAAATCTACTAGTTCTGACATCAGGCGAATCGTATGTTCGATACTGAAAATAAATAAAAAATGTCAGTGCAGTGGAGATGATTTGATATAAATAGAATTTTAAAATCAGAATATACAATTTTTTAATTTCAAATGCATGTTGATTTGTTACGGTTTATTTTATACACTCGTACGTTATTATTTAACATTTTTCTCTTGAGTATTGGATACATCATCATCATCATCATCATCATCAACAGCCTGCGGCAGTCCACTTCTAGACATAGGCCTTCTTCATGGAGCGTCACCTAGCCCAATCTTCGGCTACACGCATCCAGTTTCTGCCAACTGCCCTGCGCAGATCGTCGCACCATCTAGCCGGGGGGGGGGGGGTCTCCACTCATTGGATACACAGTTTGATATAATAATAATGGATATTATTTTCATGTTCATAAGTATTTTACGATAGTTCACTGCCGGACATATATACCTAACGGGCACAATGACCCAAAGTGTGTCTTGGACTTTAATAAAAGAACTCGTCACTGGTCATGATATTTGGCTGCCTCTTGCCAATTACCTGCCCGAAGCTCGCCCAGGTCAGCGATCACTGTGTCGCTCCATTGATACCTAGAGCGACCGATTGAACGTTGATCCGACGGTATTGCCACGTATGCCTTCGCTGGACGATCCTCTCTCATCCTCTCCCATCCTCTTCACGTGATCGAGGCAATGGAGTCTATACCTCTGTGTCTCTTCGATTATGTTGGGTCACAAGCTTTTGGATTTTGGCATTTTGTAAGACTCTTCAGTTTCCATCCGGTCTCTGTTTTAGTTCGAGATATTACGTCTGTTAGGAAACCTGGATGTGAAGACTTTGAACAGAGCTACACACCAGCATTTTGGATGCGTATGTCAATTTCTTCGTCACGGCATTTGCGGTCTTTGATTGTATGACCCAAGTTTTTAAATATAGGCCTCTCCAAAATGGGTCACCTAGTTTTTTGTGATTATCGCGTATATAGTTTGATATAATAATAGTAGGTAATATTTCATCATCAATCTGCGATAGTCTACTGCTGGACTTAGACCTTCCCAAAAACGTGCTACCTAGTCCAATCATCGGTTGCATCCATCCAGTGTCAAGAAAGGCATATTATTTGTCTGTAGCATGAATGGGCCGGCTCGCCCGGGGAAGTACCACACTCCCGCAGAAAACCGGCGTCTGAGTGGTAGCTTAGCTACCGCGCTTCGTACCGTGAGCGGTTGAGTTCGGGAGACTCAACACCCTCCCCTTCTCACTCCCCCTCTCCCTCCCATAATTTCACTTTCCTTTAAGGTCGGCAGCGCTTCCGCACTGCCTATGGCACTGCGGATGTCTATAGGCTGCGTTGGTTGCTTTCCATCAGGTGATACGCCTGCTCGTTTGCCTTCCTATGCCATAAAAAAAAATCGTCCTTCTATTAAGCTATAAAAACTGCTAATACCTAAAAAATATACCAACCTAAATATATTTTTTGACTTAGTATGTTTAGGATCTGTTTATATTTTTTGAATAATTTTTCTTGCACTCAAGTCTGCGTAATTTTTCCGGCTTGTATATTTTATTTTATTCATAATAGTACAGGTGTGATAAAACTTTATATTTTAATTGAAATGTAGTGACTGCTTAGTTCGACAGACCTTTACTGAATATCGGCGTTAAGGTTATCTCTTCCCATTCCTTTCTCCTTCTATTACTTCCATTTTCCTCTCCCATTAGTTTTTTCTTTCCCTCCCATTATTTGTACTTATGATGTGGTAAGCAATGTTTCTGAAATCCATTGAGTTGCGTTGTCCATTTGATTCGTTTACCATCAGGTGACTCGCTTGTTGCTTCGCCTATTTCTTCCAATCGCCCAATCGCCTTAGTGGTTAGTGTACTTGACTTCTAATCCGAGGGTTCTGGGTTCAAATGTGGTCGAAGTTGAAAATATGTCTCAAAGTTATATATATATATATAAAAGGTATACATATAAATATGTTACTATGTATAGGTTGTATGTATGTAGGTATACATATAAGTATGTTCTCGAAGTTGTCCAGGAATATGTCTACCTAGGCCAAATAGTGCGATTAGACGGAGACAACTTCGAGAAAGAAGCCGACAGAAGGATACAGCTGGGCTGGGCAGCGTTCAGGAAATTCCGTCAAGTCTTCTCGTCGCCCATACCACAAAGTCTGAAGACAAAAGTCTTCAACCAGTGCGTCCTGCCCGTACTCTCTTACGGTGCCGAGACGTGGACACTGACAGTCCGTCTCCTCGCCAAGCTCAAAGTCGCTCAGAGGGCTATGGAGAGAGCTATGCTCGGGGTTTCTCTGGTGGACAGAATTCGAAATGAAGAAATTCGCCGGAGAACCAGAGTCACCGACATTGCTCTTCAAGTTAGCAGACTGAAGTGGCAATGGGCTGGACACGTTTGTCGGAGAACCGACAATCGTTGGAGTAGACGAGTGCTGGAGTGGAGACCGCGACTCGGCAAACGTAGTGTGGGACGCCCTCCTGCTAGATGGAGCGACGATCTGCGCAAGGCGGCTGGCAGAGACTGGATGCGTGTAGCCGAAGATCGGGCTAGGTGGCGCGCCTTGGGTGAGGCCTATGTCCAGCAGTGGACTGCCGCGGGCTGATATTGATATAAATATGGACATCAATGTATCACTACATACTAGACGACTATGAATGCAACCTCTTCTGGTATTATCCAGAAATGGTCTAATTTTTAGTATTTTAATCTTTGCCGAATCGGTTATAATTTCATCTAAAACTATAAAAAAATAAATCTTTACTTTATTGGTGTACCAGACATTTCTGAATTTAAATTCAATTGGATAAAATATTTTTGTCTCACTGAAAAAGTCGCGCGGCCGTAAGAAAAAAAATGTTTGTGTTACATTAAAAAGCGGACGGAAGTGGTGAGTTCCGTGGAATTGTAAAGCCTCGCGAGAGACAAAGTAAAATATGCGGGGTCGACTGCCACACTGCCAACCTTCACAAACTGCAAAGGCATTAATGAACTAAAAGAAAATATTAAATTTTCGCGGTGGCGTCGTGTGACGGGGTGGTCCACCCCCCACTGAAATTGTTGAGGAGGGCGATGGCTCAACTAGTGAGTTACTGCTGCATTCTATTTAACTAATATTTATTTTTTTATTTTTGAGACGACCGATTGGCTCAGTGGCGGGGCCTCTGCCCATGAAGTGGTTCGATCCACGCATCGGAATAAATATATGTATGGATTTATAAATATTTATTCCAAATCTGGTAACTCTCCCAATCCGCATTTCCTTTCCTGCCCTTTCCTTTCTTCTCTATCCTTTCCCTTCCTCTCCGCCAATCCACGGTCTGCCGCGCCAATGGATGCGTGGCTAGGGGCGAGCCTAGTCGCAAGCGTGCCGACCGGCCCGGGATCGAGCTCCCCCGGGTACTATTGTGCCTTACCTCAGCATGCAGGGCTCTGCTGGGGCTGACCTCCATCCGCCCTTGCGGCTCGTGGGATTCACTAAGACGAATTTAAAATACATAATTTGTTGAAAATGACAATATTGTTCATCTCAATATGTTGGTTTAATTGGTTATCGAATTTTAACTTTGATTATAAGCGCATATATCTTTTGTTTCATCCCCATTATCTGGATGAGTGGCGATCAACTACGGTGCCCTTCTCTCGTGTTGATTGCTTTCCATAGGATGACACGTTGTTGCTCGTTTGCTTTCCTATCCCATAAAAAAAAATATTGTTGTGGGAATAGCGGTATTAAATATTATCTTTCTTGATAAATAGATTAAATAATACAATGTAATCTGCAATATTGCCATATGTTATAATTAAATATTTCTATTCTATTCAATAAAGTTATTCTTCGAAGTCAAACCACAAAAAATATAATATATTTCTTCCTGTACAACTTCCTGGTAAAGGGTTACTTCAATAAGTAAAACCTAACTTTGATGGTTTATCAAAAGGTTTTTTTATACATATTATTTTTTCCTCTCACGATAACAGATTTCGTAAGTACTTTTCAACAAAGTTCAGAGTTTGTTAACGTAAAGACATTTGTGTTTCCATTACGTGCCTGTTTGGATTGCAGTAACAGCAAGTATACCGAACGTGGGAAATGGAAACACATTTTTTGTGATTCGAATTTTTTTTTGAATGGTTGATATTAATTGAATATATATTTTTACATATCTTAATAGCAAAATATATGAATAAAAAAGCCTTTTATTTCTTGCTTTTAAACAACTTATAAATAAAAAGATAATTTTAAAATAAATTTTACCTAAGATTCACGACGTGTAAACAAAAATAGAAAATCTTTTTACCTAACGGTTGTTGAGGCGTTGTTCAGTTAAAAATTCTGACTGTCCACATAGAATTCGTGTTAACCGTTCCAACCAAGCTAAAGTTGATTAATGCTTGTATTAGGAAACGGTTCACATTAACAGCCCAATGGAGGGTATGAATTCGCGACTTCAGATCGTTAGCGTGAATTCATCAACCGAGATATTGCTGTTTAAATTCAACAATATTATAATACGCGTGGAAATTGGTCTGCCACATTAAGTTTCGTGACAGATCATTTTAAATAAATATATTTTTTTTTACTTAATTTATGGTTCACAATTTTGGTCATAGTGGCTTCCACATAAAAGGTAGATATATGATATCGCGGACATATGACAAAGGTAGATATATGCTTTTATTTAGAACTATTCAAGACAAAAAATCCTACGGTACATCATCTTTGTGTAACTCCAATGGTTTAGGCAGCGTACGCCAAGATAGCTCTCAGAGGCCAGATTTTTTTCCGACTTAATTGACATGTATCGTTATATTACGACCAAAAAAATTACATGAAATCATTACAAATTGTAGCCTATATGTTATTCCGATGTATAACATATATTACTGCAAAATTACATCCAAATCCGTCCAGTAGTTTTTTCGTGAAAGAGTAACAAACATACATACTCACAAACTTTCGCATTTATAATATAAGTAGGATAACTTCTTTGTTTTAATAAATAAAAAGGTATTAAACTCCTACATATGTCCAGATTTTTTAAAGAGTTGAGTTTTAACGAACACTAGTGACGTACTCTTACAGGTGATACTAGAAGCAAACACTTGTATAATCTGCTTCATGTCATGAATATCATAATAACAGTTTTGAAGTTGTCAAATTATCGCATAGGTACTTACTCGTAGCCATGGTTGTGTGACCAACGTCGAACTTTCAAGCGAATTAGTGTTTGTGACTTCATCTCTATTTAGTGCACAGGCAGTTGAAGTTTTAGTGGTTCTAGCTCTAGCTAGCTCCAGCATTGTAGTTGAAGCGTAACTAGTCGTTTAATCTATTGTTAGTCGGAATATACTTAGTAGTCATTTCGTTTTATTGCTATTTGTCTTTTTTTTAATTGGTAATTTAAAGCGAAGACCTTGTCCAGACTTGTCAAGACTTGTCAAGACTTGTCCATTAGTGAGTCAGCCAAGTCAAGACATATTTTCAGTTCCTGAGTTATATATAAGAATAGAACATACGTGTCACAGATAGATAGATATAATCTTTATTGTACATTAAAAACAAAGTCGTACAATTATTGATTGTGATATTTATATACAAATGGCGGTCTTATCGCCAATATCGATTTCTTCCAGACAACCATAGAACATACCATGGAACATTAGAGTTAAATGTTAGACTTTTTTGTCGTATGGTGTTTCGTATGGTGATATCGTGGGCTGGATTCCCTTCCCTTTCCTTATATCCTTCTCTTTCCGATTACATCCTTATACTAAGGTAGGCGAAGTACCTGTAGTATCTATCCGTAGAATTGCTGATATTCATGGGCAACGTTGGTTGCTTACTATTATCAGGTAGTCCATTTGTTTATCACTTCCATAAAGAGTGTGTGATAAATAGTTTAATAGTAATAGAGTTATGCGTGAATAGACCACATGTCCACACCCCCACAGAAAATCGACGACGATTGCTAGATTTTTTCTCTCTTGTTTCGTAATGTGAGTAAAGGGATGCGACTCTTACTCTTTTCCTCTTCCTTTCCTCCAGTTACGTCTTTCTTCCCCTTCCTTAATTCCTAAGATAGTGATCATTAGACGTTTGTTATGTCTTCCACAACCAAAATGTAATATGTGGATAACTAATTAATTCATAGAGTTATACGAGTATAGAGGGCTATGCTCGAAGTTTCTTTTGACATTTCTAAAATAGCTACATCAGTTTAGCACTAATGCCGTAACATTGGTTGTTAGCTCTCTGGAAACCAACCCAGGGTGCTCGTAAAAGTTCTACGTCAATTATTTCTTCATTACCAATTATACTACCAGCATATCCACGTTCACTAAGACGAATTTAATACACCTAATTTGTTGAAAATGACGGCGACGTGGTTCGCCACCCGTCACGTTCTGATTCCCACAAGGGCGAGAAGCGACTAATAGAGAGTCGTTTCGCTGCGATGAATGGTAGTGGATGGTGCTCTGTGGTCTCTGCCAACCCCGCGGGGGATAGGTGTGAATATAAAAAAAATATCCACGTATCATTTGACGTACAAATGTACGTAATACATAGTATCGTACATCTTGTTAGTTTAGGTGCAAAGCTAAGTGGGTTCATGCCATATCCATTTAGCTCTGTGAGCGAAACTGGCAGAGCCGAACACGAAACGGGGGAAAATTGACCACAATGCGCACTACAAAGATTAAATTGAATAGGGCAAGTTGCCAGAACCACCGTACCGAAATTACAAAATATTATATGACCATTATATAAGTTGGGCAGAAGGTTGCTTTTAATCTTTACGGGGAGCATTTGAATTTGGCTTAACGTATCCAGTACTACTGCTTCCCTGGCAATACTTAAAATACGTTTAAATATTTTAAACTCTATACGATCTAAATGGTTTAGTGGGAAAGTTGCTGCTTTCGGAGTCAACGGTCGCTGGTTGAATTGTCCCGCCAATTCACGATGTACAAACGTGATAGATTAATATCCATACCCCAGAGGTTAGAATGCCTTTGGTAGCGAAAAACTTAATATATTTTTCGATCTGTCTGTCGCGGAACATCTCTGAGGAAAATAACCTCCGATTAGTTTGTCAGGGAACATCACTTGAGTAGAATATCCTGCGATAAATCGGTTACGGAACATCACTGAGGGGATATCCTCTGATCATTCCGCCGCCAACCACAGACGAAGTTTTATCCTATTGATACCTTTGTAAAATATATTTTCAGTCGAATCGCCACTTGATCAAAGCGCTATTATAATTAAATTGAATCGCTTTCCGTGCATATCTAGTGCTACTTTTATTTTCAAATTGAATTTGTGTGAGTTATCGAGTGTAGTGATTTATTAAATTCATTAGTGTTGTAAATTTGAGGTTTATTAAATGTATTAGTGTTGGGATTTTACTTTTGTACTTTGAAAAAATACATTCACAAGAAGCTTTACAAGAATATAGTATTATTTTTATTTAATAATAATATAGTTATATTTTTTTAATAACGCGAATGCTTGTTAATTACTCCGAGTTAATAATACTTGCGCTAAGAAATGCTTCACATCATTGTTAATAGAAGATACGAACTCGCGTCCTTAATCCAAGCAAGCAAATCAAGCGCGATCGTTACTCTACCGTTAATTACCATTGAATAATTCGTGTAATGTCTTTTGATTATAAATATCGATGACTTATACCGATACAATCGATAGCTTGTCCTTCGACAAAGGCCTCCTCTAAAGATTTCCATCTCCTGCTAATCCTATCCATCTTTTGCCTGCAACTCTGCTGAGATCTTCCCAGCGTTTTGCTTGTCGCCCTTTGCTCCTTTTTCCATATCTTGAATACAATTCTGAGAATGTTTTTGTACATTTCTCCTCTTTTCATTTTTATACATACATCATGACTGATTTTCGTAGGGGTAGGCAGAGAACACAGATCTTAATCTGCTATGATCGCAGCACTCTTTCTTTGCTTCATCGACACATCACTCTCCACATACAAGCTCGCCGGTCAAGGGTACTTTTGACCTGGCGTTTATACAGAACTTCAGCAACTTGGTCAAGGTATGTTCTCCTTGGCCTTCCCCTACGGACTCTTCCATTTAAATGTTAATTTATTTTACTAGTCGCCTTTCATCCACCCTCTCTATGTGCTTAAACCATCCAAGCATCCCTGTCTCAACTTTTTGTCACAACACATTCTTTTACTCTTATTTATTATTTTTCTCTATCTTTATTTTGTTGTCATTCGTTCATTAATACTATGTTGGTTCGTGTAAAAAGTTCTAGTACTAGTACTAGGAAATATTACGATGAGTTTTTTGAGGCTGACATTTTCAAGGGTACTTATTTAAAATAGCGTTTTAATAATTAAAATAGTCGCTCTTTACTCCTTTTTTCATCCCTCGTATTCTTTCCTACTGAGAACATTTTTGTTCATTTCTGTCTTTTTTATTTTATCGTTACTTGTTCGTTAATATTATAACTATGTTAGTTCCAGTAAAAAATGGGTTCAGTAAAAAAGTGGGTTCTAGTAATAGGAAATATTACAGTGAGTTCTTTAAGGCACAGATTTTCAAGGGGGCTCATTTAAAATAGCGTCTTGATAATAAAAAAGAGGCTGAGAACGTGTTATCTGCGCTCGGATCCTGATCAAAACACGTCTGAGACTAATGACGACGTCGCGAACATTTATGGCAGCTTCCGCTTTCGAGACATTTCCGTTTGTTGTTACATAACCATTGAATTTTTTTTAAAGCCTGCATGCATATATAGTTTATTATGTAGAACGTAGAAGTTTTGATCTAAAATTCTGACGATAATTGAAGTTGACTCACTAAATGGCACTGACACATTGACAATAAAATTAATAATTGTTATCACAATTTTGTCGAGCATGATTGAGAATAATAATCATTTTTTAATTTTATTAATTAATTAAAAAACCTCTAGATTATTTCAGGTATATGTATAAATTTTATGATACGCTAAATACAATAAAAGCTATTAAATATTGACGTACACTATTTACCTTTAAAAGGATTATACAAATACTAGGTAAACATGCACATTATGATGACGAAGACCATATTGATTTTAGCAGGGCTACCACTCACGGAGTCAAATGGTCGCGGGATCGATCCCCGCATAGGTATTAATATATGTACGGCTTAGAGATATTCATTCCGAGTATTGTTACCCCCACCAATCCGCATTGGACAAGCGTGTTGAGTTACTCCGGAAATGGGGAGGCCATTGCCCAGCAGTGGGACGTATTTAGGCTGTGAAAAGTATCGTATACGCGTATGTGCATGTATGTGAATGTGTTTGTGTGTGTGTGTTAACAGAGATCAACAATATTTTTATCTGTATATTTTATATCATTTTATTTTTTGTTGTATTATTACCTTCAAAATATTCTCTGCTTTCATTAACAGTGACTTACTTCACGTATGTACTTCATCCCTTATTCTATTCTCTTAGAGGGATCAATTTCCAAAAACGCGCTAATAATAATAACTTGTATATATTAACTGAAGCCTAACAACTGATTACTAAATATTCATCTTCATAATGACGGATTCCCATAAAAAAAATTATCCTATAAATAGAGGAGAAAATTTTAAGTTATAAGCAAGCGCTAAAGAGTATTTAATAAAGGAGGTGAAACAACTTCATTTAGGGAACGCGTCATAGGCACTGATTTACGTTATATAGGGAACTCTAACCTAAAAACTGATTTCGTGTTTTTTATGGATTAGGACCGACCGATTTCGTGTTCTTTAAGAACAAAGACCGTCTGTCCATGATATGTCGACGCCGTATCCTCAGTATTAGTATGACTAGATATAAGAATCTTCAAAAAACAAGTCTATAGTTTTCTCAACAGCCGGCAATGCTTTTGCAATGCCTGTGGTGTTGTAGATGTGTCTTTGAACGGCGTTGTTTGCGTTCCATCAGGTGATATGTTTGCTATTCGACCTCATTCCCATCTCATAACAAAAATAGACTGTCGTTTCAATACACAAAACTGCTCGATAAGCGAGCAGGAACATCTGGTAAATTTTGTATGACAGTGCCAATTTACTTCTGTAGGATTCATGAAGTTAGTTTAAAGTTTTTTAAATTTTAAGTAGTTTCTATTGCGAGCACTCTTACTACTTCAAGTATGTCTTTTAATGGCATACAAACGCTGAGGACCATCATTTAAAAGTACCTCTTTTCCGTGCTTCCACGATTTGTAAAAAATTCTTTATAATGAATGTAAAAATGTACTTAACTCTATTATTCATCGACTACCTATCTGGCTCAGCGGCTGAGCTACCGTTTGCGGAGTGTATGGTCGCGGGTTCGATTTTCGCGTCAGTATAAAAATAGCCTACTGGTATGTACAGTACAGATATACACTTTGACATTCAAACTGTATATACAGTTATAGTCGTTATAGTCTTTCGAATTAGCAAACTAAAGTGGCAATGGGCTGGTCACGTTTGTCTGAGATCCGACAATCGTTGGAGCAAACGAGTGCTGGAGTGGAGACCGCGTCTCGGTAAATGTAGTGTGGGACGCCCCCCGGCTAGATGGTGCGACGATCTGCGCAGGGCGGCTGGCAGAAACTGGATGCGTGTAGCCGAAGATCGGGCTAGCTGGCGCTTCATAGGGGACGTCTATGTCCAGCAGTGGACTGCCGCAGGCTGTTGATGATGATGGGTGGTAGGTCTGTTCAAAAAGTACAGACCCAGGCCAGCAGTGGGAAACACATGAACTGTGTACATAATTTAATTATACATAGCTAAACGTTTCCTTCGTTATCTTTGAGACTATCTATTACATTTATTTCAAACACATTATCGTCTTGTAAAAAGAAGGAAAAAGGCATAAAAGAGGATATTTGCGGAGTTTCGTTTGCCGTCTCTTCTCCGTCCACAATAACCACATTATCAAATGGTGGTTGCTAACGGACCGATTTTAGACAAATTAAATGTGATTTCTTATGTCAAAAATGAAAGTATTGAATGTGTAAAAAATCATTCATTTTAAATAACGTTAAGATACACACACACACTACATTAGTGTCACATCATTAGTGCCTACTTTCTAGGTTTGGTTGCTAACGGACCGATTGTAGACAAATTAAATGTGATTTCTTATGTCAAAAATGAAAGTATTGAATGTGTAAAAAATCATTCATTTTAAATAACGTTAAGATACACACACACACACACTACATTAGTGTCACATCATTAGTGCCTACTTTCTACGAGATGATCATCATCATCATCATGATCAACAGTCAAATTATTTATAAGCAGCAATAGCTCAGTTGGTAAGACTCAGGCTTACGAACTGTACGTCGCGAGTTCTTATTTTCCATTGGACTATTGATGTGAAACATTTTCTAGCACAAGCATTATAAGCTTAGTTGGAATATTAAACAAAAATATTTGTAATATTAAAAACATTGCTAGTTTTGTGTTTAGAAAAAACAGTACACCGCTAGATTGAGACCTCTTCTAAGCTGAGGGTATTTGTACAAAGTTTCCAAGCAGACCCGCAGAGCCAGGCGAATGGCACGTTCGCACGAACTAGTAACGTTGCTGGTATCACTAGCCTGTGAAGTTTTTGCCTAGTTTAGAGAGACTCCTTCAAAACTAGATTAGAAGAGTCTTTCAGGGCTCTTTATATCAAAACTATAAAATAAAATATTTCGTCGCAAAAACTGGAAGTAGAACGACCCGAATGATTTTCGGCTTTTATACACAAAATAGAGAAGGCGAACAAGGCTAGTACACGACGAATAAAGACTCTGGCAATAAATAGATTTGCTCCAACATAGCAACAATATATTTTTTAACAATCAAATGAAATTACTGCAAAACAATTCTCAAAATATATATTTATATGAATTTTACATAACCCTAAATAAATTTATTTTACACAAATTACGATTATAAGTATTATGTAATAAACAAATATTATTCTTACATCATCTGTCTACAGGTGGCGCCACAAGTCATATACATAAAATTTCGTTTATTGCACATAATAATTTATTTATTTAATTTAAGACTGTTTTGAGGTGAAATTAAATGGAGCATAGTAGATCAATTAAATAATGATATTAATTCGAATACGCTCACTTTATACACTTACATTATCATTACATATATAGACTTATCGATTTGTCGTATGTTTCCTGTCATACGATAAAGGCTCCTTAATTTCTCGTGGGTATCGTACCAAGCGACTGCGGGAGTAAATACCAGGATACGGCGTGTCTAGTTAGGTAATAAAAATGAATATTCTTTATGGAAGTGCCCTTTGATTGTAGCATGGCCGATACTAAGTAGACCGCACATGTTTTCTACCTTAGGGAGGTAATATGGAAAGGTGAAAAAAGTAAGTAATGAGAGTGGGAGAACGAAATAAGAACTAATAAATAAATAAAGCTTCTGAATATTTTTGGTGTTGCAGATATCTATGGCTGGCTTTGATAGCTTTCCATCCCGAGATATGCTTGCTCGTTAGCCTTCCTATTTCATAGAAAAAATAAACAAAAGAAAAAGAAGTTGCGCCCGCTATTTCGACTTGGCAAAGTCAGTACGATACATTTTTCTATGTACTGAGCTTGCTACAGTTACATGTTAGTAAAATAACCGATATATCCTTAGTAATCGTTCAAATAATAATCCTTTGGAAGCTAGCTTTTTCGGTGTGTGAATTTAGTGAGAATGTTACCCTGGAGATTGCTAGTGAAAGCTATCCTTGGTTAGGGCGTAAGAAGCAATTTTTGTGTATGACATTGTAAACATGGATCCGTTTTAAGCGGTACACATTCTTGACGTCTTCTTTGCCTAAGTAAAATATTAGAATTTATTGTTTTTATGAGATTTTTTATATTAAGGGGCTACACCGTTTCTTACAATGGGTGACTTAGATATATCGACGCAAAAAAGCAAAATAGTAGTAAACCGCAAAACGAAAACTTACCACCAGAACTTTTTTCTGATATAATTGTATCCGATGATTAAAGCGTCCAGTTTTAATGCTATACAAAATTTTCTGGTTATAGAGTTGTGAGACTCAGACAATTCGATGCAGTATTTTTTTCTGATCCGAACATGTTATTATTTTTTGATATATGTCATGTACAACGTGTTCGCTTTTTGCGTCGATACGTAGATAGATACACTATGTACGGGTGTTTCTATCTACATATCGACGCAAAAAATCAGTTTGATTTGATTTAAAAATTCAATATGTGATTATCTGTCGCGTGTTTAAAATACCAATGTTTATGTGTTGCAGTGTTTAGCTTGAGGAATATCTAACATTTATTGTAGCTATTTATTGCATAGGAAAAATATTGCATATGAAGTTGTATCCTATGATTAAAAACAGCCAGTTCCATTGCTATACAAAATTTTCTATTGGTTGCAGAACTGTGAGACTCAGACAGTTCGATGTAGTATTTTTGTCTGATCCAATGTATATAATATTTTTTTTGGTATATGTGTCATTTACAGCGTGTTCGCTTTTTTACGTCTATATGTAGATCGATACAGCCGTACATAAATAGTTGATTTGATATAAAAATTCAATATGTGATTATCTGTCACGTGTTTTTTATTTTCTTTAATGGCAATTAATTGAAACTATTATGCCAGAGTCAAGTAAAATGGAATGATATCAAATCTCTTGAAATGTTGCGTTACCTTGTCACGTTACGTCTTGATAAAATGGTGGCTATTCTACCAAAACCTTTTATGGACTTTTTCGGTCAACTTAAAAAGTTACGATACACGCATTTATTTCATATCACTTATAAGTCTTAATCGAACTATATTGTAAAATACGCCACCACAATAAAACAATATAATTGATATTAATATAATATTATGAAAATGAAAAAACACACAACGTCACTAATGTAAGTTGGTGGGAAAAGTTAATCGCGTGTTTAAAATACCCATGTTTATGTGTTTAACTAAATTTTATTTCATATAAAAATAAACATTAGTTGGCAAACGGTTCTTTCTTCTTCTTCGAGTCACGGCAAGTTGCTTTCGGCTGACAGAGTACAGTTTTCTCTGTAAATATGCTTTGAGCGACTCAAAAGTGTTTTGATCAAACCACCGTGACTTGGGAAAATAAAAAGCGTAGCCGGCCTTGCATTCAAATGAGATAACTCCAAGGTGGATGATCCTAAAGTGGAGACTTAATTTCTTAAGCCGCACGGTCTAGAATTAAAAACGTACTTGAATCGAGATTTGTTCCTTCATTAATTTAATTTATTTCTTTCGTTTTCATTATAATTATATATTATCTTTCTGCCAATTAATACGTGAAGATAAATCTTTGCATCCCTTTTTTACATTACGTACATGAAAGAGAGATCTGGCATATTTAAAGTTCATATGGACGAGTGGACAGTTAGCGAAAAACCGAAAACTATATTTGTTTCTGTCGAACTCGCAAAAATCGCTAAGACACACGTTCCGCACGAGTGAGAGACCCTGAGTTTTTAGCGTAGGCACCGCATCGGGCCGATGGTGGGTGATATGCAGTGAACGTGTAAACACTTGAAGAAAAAGTTTTATGACCCTTTCCAAGCAAGCACATTGCTCGCATGAAGGAGTGTAGAAAAGTAAAACAAAAAAAAATAAAAAGAATTAAGATGTTTTACACACAGTTATATACAGTTTTAGCACTTATATAGAATACTAAATAGGGGAAGACCATGGAAAACATACCTTGACCAAATTGCTGAAGTTTTGAAGAAATGCCAGGTCAAGAGTACCCTTAACCGGTGGATTTGCATGAGGAGAATAATGAGTGTGGAGGAAGCAAGGGAAGTATGCCGAGATCGTAGCAGATGGATATCTGCGGTCTCTGCCTACCCCTACGAGAGACAGGCGTGACGATATGTATGAATGTATATAGAATATTTATATATTTTCAGCTAGGTACCTTTGCACTTTCCTTTGGATGTACACAGAACAACTCATGTTTAATCATGATCGATTTAGAAACACATAAAGGACAAACGCGCAACGAAATGTACATTTTTATCGATATGGATTTTTTTACTTATTAAGGTCAGTAAAGTAAAAAAACTACCTTATTTTTAATAACGTATAGAAATCTATGTGATATTTTCGCTTATTTTTATCGAAACTATAAATAAGAAATATACAATATTTAATGTCGATAGTACGTGGTTTCACCCAATATGGCGGAACCCCTGCGGATGTATATTGATTGCTGTCTAAGTATGCCGCAGGCGTCCATCTATTCTATATCTCGTTCAATCTAATATCGTTAACAGAATAAGCGTAAATGTTACCATAGCTCTCTTCAATGTAAACCTTTGAAAACTGCGTAGGTTTAATGTAATAATAGGAAGACATTGATTTTATTAAAAATGACCGCATTCATTAAATGTAAAGGATACTTTTAGGGCATTCTCCCATTTTCAGCACCTTTCAGCTTTCGATGCATTAGTCCGCTTTGTCAGACATCCAAACCCCAGCCCAGTAGTGTAATGAGTGGTCAGTTTTTTTCAAATATCAACCTTGCAAAATCGACTTTCTAAAATGGTAACGGTAGGTACATTTAAAAAAAAATAACGATTGAAACATTTGTCAGGTATGGTGCGAGTCGGCTTCGGGAAAAGATAGACTAATAGTTATTTTTAGTTAATTTTAAGTATTAGTTAGAACAGACAGACATAATTTATATATACTTTTGTCTATGACCTATAAGGGTGGCATGTTCTCTGGGACAAACCGTTGTTTCTCAATAGAGGAAAAAAAAGTTGCTTAAGTATTTTCAAATGATATACAAAGTTGTACTTACTGAGTCGTGAGAGCTTGAAGGCGTCCGCTGTATTTATCACATCGACAAACACCTGGAAGTCAAGCCGGGTCTTGTTTGGACCGGTGTACTGTACCATGGCGTACTTGAATGCATTTTGAATCTCATCTGTGTTCTTGTCGAAGACAACACCTATAAAAAAGGAATTATTATTAATTTTAATACTGAATATATATTATAAGGACGACTTAATTTATGGCTGGGAAGCTGCCATCTTCGGAGTGCGACTCCCAACTTCAAGGCCTAAGGCGCGTCCCTTAGTTCAATTAACGGCTTCATGCACCTAGTGTCTGGTAGACAGACGTCTTGCGTAAATCTTCGCTTCATCAAAACAGGGGGCATCCCAGACTCGTTTACCAAAAATCCTGATTCTACTCCACCATTCATATACTCTAATAACTATCGAGTCTCCGATAAAAGTGACCAACCCATTGCAATTGAGTTTCCTAAATCAATAAGATATATAGTTGACTTTAGTTCTCCGGTGGATTTCATCGTGTCAAATCATATCCACCAAAGAAATATGAACAGCCCATTGCAATTAGTGCAAGAGGTACATATATCTCTGACTTTTTTTCTTTGGTGGATTTCATTGTTTCGTATTATAACCACCCAATTTCAACGCTTTCGTGAGTCCTGTGGTGTCGCGGTTGTCCATGGGCGGCGTTGATTGCTTTCCATCAGGAGACACGCTTGCTCGTTTGCCCTCCTATCCCATAATCAAAGAAACAACGAGCGTAATCTTTACTATATATACAAGCAGATGGCATGTTAAGTCACCTTAAGAAAGTTCAGGCAGGATGTACTGATCGTAGACGTTGGAACAGATGTTAATAAGTCAATTTCGAGCCGTGTCGTAAGACTATAATTACTCTATTTTCAATAAAAATTCATCAACTTGTCCATTGCTGTATGAAAGCATGGAGTAGTCGTATGCGTGAGGCGTTCACAATTTATTATTTTGCGGGCATACGCGTTGGTCTCACCCCGTTATGGAATTTATAGCTTTAGTCTGGTTGGAGAAAAATATAGATTTATTGCTCCGGTTTTGCAACAAATCGTTATTGCTTTCGGTATCCGCTATTGTACGGAATCAAATTATATTTCTAGTCGTTATTTAATTATGAAATACGCTTAATGGCCCGTCATAAATCGGTGTGTGGTTGTGTTTTGTTGAATTAAAAACTCATATACTCACACACACACACACATATATATATATATATATATATATATATATATATATATATATATATATATATATATATATATATATATATATATATATATATATATATATGTGTGTGTGTGAGTATATCAAATTATGTTTTTATCATTATGTCCATCCTACGGTTGTCTGGAAGAATACGTTTGTATATAAATATTACAAGTCAATAATTGTATAACTTTTTTTTTGGTGTACAATAAAGAATATGTCTATTTATTTATCTATGAGAGTCACCGACATAGTCCTCTGAAGTGGCAGTGGGCTGGTCACGTTTGTCGAAGATCCAACAACGAGTAGGCCTGTGCTGGAGTGATGACTGCGTCTTGGCAAACATAGTGTGGGACGCTTTCCGGCTAGATGGTGCGACGATCCGCACAGGGCGGCTGGTAGAAATTGGATGCGTCAAGCCGATTATCCGGTTAGGTGGCGCTTCTTGGGGGAGGTCTATATTCAGCAGTGGACTGCCGCAGGCTGGTGATGATGATAATTTAGGTAAGGTTGACATTTGGTGTGATAAGTACCGATTGCGTCCCCTAGAAATATACAAAAAATTTGACATAACATTAAAATGAAAAGAAATGAAGTTCAGTTATCTAAAGATCTTGAAATAAAAATCGCAACTGTAAACCATTTGATACATTCTCGAAGTCGGACAATATTAATGGCGAATTTTCAAGCCTTGGTTGTATTTATTATGACTTTGACGTTAAACTGGAAAATAAATGGGAAAATCCTTTTAGTTTACTTTGCTAATAATGCACAATTTATAGTTGGAAACTTCAGGAACTATATTTATAGTTGGTATTATTATAGCATTTATAGTTGGTATATTTTAGGGGAGACTATGCTTTTAACGTTATGATAGTTCTTGCTTAACATTATAGCTAAACTACATAAAATTTATGTTAGAATATATGATTGACGTGATCCAGTGACTCCTTCCCATTATATCCGGGGCTGATGAACTAGGACTATATATGACCAATAAGCTCATATTATATGTAGACAAAAAACGACTATATGAAGCTTTAGAGCTTTAGGGAGGGGGGACACGCAGTCCAGGGCGCCGGAATCGAGGGCCATCGAATGTTTTTAAAAAAAAATTGTGTATAAATTAACCAGAATACTTAATTTTTTTTGTAGTACTTAAGTACTTATTTCACTGTGATAACATAAACCGATTTACATATATCCAAACAATCACGCCTGTTTCCCGTAGGGGTAGGCAGAGACCACAGACCTCCATGTGTACGACCCCAGTACACTTTCTTTGCTTCATCCACGCTTATGACACTCTTCATACAAGCTCGTCGGTTAAGGGTACTTTTGACTTGACCTTTCTCGAGAATTTCAGTGATTTGGTCAAGGTATCTTCTCCTTAGTCTTCCCCTACCGACCCTTCCATCCACATCCGCAACGTAAATTTATTTTATCAGTCGTCATTCATCGATCCCCTCCGTTTTTTTTAACAGCCTACACATATCCCAATGGAGGATACGGACCACCCTATTTGTGGAGGAAGAGATATAAACCCTTAAATAAATTCAATGTCTGTAGGCAATACATATGTTATATTTATGCTGATGCGGGAATCGAACACACGACCACTGACTCCGTAGGTGGTAGCATCGCTACAGAGACAACTCTTAATTTTAAAAGCATCTTTAAAATATCAAAGATGAACTTTTAAAGCAAAAAGGATAGAAATTAAATGTTTCATTTTCAACAGAGTGACATATAGGCTCAAAGTTTTACACAAACACTACAATTTATAAAAACTTTTTGTTTGAATATATTAAGAAACTTATTTTTCTTAACGTTCGCGATTTAAAAATATGTAATTTTAGTGCTCACAAAGTAATGAAGAAATAATTGCTTTTCCGTGCACACGAGTGATAATTTCTGTTAAACTAGTGATATGTGTTTGTGTGGAAAAATAAATCAACGTATTTGGAAGAGAGTTTTATTTGAAGAACATTCGATCCTTGGTCGCCGTGTTAGTACGGTGACATTATAGTACCCAATGCAAAATTATTATATTTTAATTATCCATATTTTTAGATTATAGAGAGCGTCAAGTGATTGACTTGCCCGGGTGCCCGGATGGTTAACCCTTAATTTGATATTGCCTGCTACACTTTCAAATTTGTAATTTATTTATGTCAAATATCCGCTACAGAGGACGTGTATTTTTTCAAAAAGGGAAAGAACATGATTTTTTTATTATTTTTTACAAGGACCTTAAATATCCTAAAATACATATAGTTCGCAATTTAAAAAAAAAAAAATTTTTTTTCTGCCAAATTAAGGGATAAAGCCAGCCCTGACTTCAATGTTGGATTTGGGACAGTCGGAATGTTGAAGAATCAACCGCAGTGTTAGCCGTCTTGTAATGTACCTACCGCACGTAACTGAACGGTTGCGATTTATGGCTGGCTATGTATTAGGCTGTCAGAGCCTCGTCCGTTACATGTGTCAGCGTGCAAGTGAACTTGACGTTTGGGGAACAAGATGCGGTTTCGCTCATACACGATTCGTGTGCTACCAAATGTTGCGAAATGTAGGGTACAGTCTGCATTTTACATTTGATTCCAGTATTATCCTATTAATATTATAAATGCGAAAGTTTGTGAGTATGGATGTATGTTTGTTACTCTTTCACGAAAAAAAATTCTGGACGTATTTGGGTGAAACTTTACAGTAATATAGGTTATACATCTGAATAACATATAGGCTACAATGTGTAATGATTTTATGTAATTTTGGTTGGAATATAACGATACAAGTCAATTAAGTTCGAACAAAATTTGGGCTTTGAGAGCTATCTTGGCGTACGCTGCCTAAACCATTGGAGTTACACAAAGATGATGTACCGTAGGTTTATTTGTCTTGAATAGTTCTTAATAAAATTCTGCGACAGCATACATGTACCTTTTATGTGGAAGCCACTATGACCAAAATTGTGAACCATAAATTAAGTAAAAAAAATATATTTATTTAAAATGATCTGTCACGAAACTTAATGTGGTAGACCAAATTTCACGCGAGCGAAGCCGCGGGCAAAAGCTAGTAATCACGTATGATTTACATTTTTAAAATTTTATGGTATTTATATATCACGTATAGAAGAGTTCGAAATGTAGGCATATATACGGAAGATCGCTATTAGGTGGACTCAAAAAGTGACCAATGACGAAGTTCTCCGATAAGTCAAGCAAAAACATGAACTTTTGTTTGAAAAAGTTCAATGACATTTTACTAAACTTGTAAAGGATGACACTTGATGTTTATACAGTTTTTATTACAACTATTAATTCATTAATTAATTACATTTAATTAATTAATTTTAGTTTTATAAGCCAGAAAAACATTCTCTATACAGATTTATATTAATAGTAGTTTTTTAATAAAAAGTAACTAAAACAAAATTTTTCTTTGTTGACCTAAGTGGCAGTTGACTATAATTTATTTATATTACTTGTTATGTTATTCTGATATTACGTCATTATTCTAATGGTATGTTTAGATAGTAAGGGATGCTTAGATGGATTGGGCACATAAGGAGGAGAGGTGAAAGACGACTGATGAAAAAAATTCACGTTGTGGATGGTCAAGACAGGCCAGGTAAAAATAGACTAGATATAGAATACACCGACTACATTTTATGAAGAGAGTGATGAGTGTGGATGAAGTAAAGAAAGTGTGCCGGGATCGTAGCAGATTGAAGTCAGTGGTCTCTGCCTACCCCTACGGGAAGCAGGCGTGGTGGTATTTATTCTAGTATGGTCCTTTATGTGTAAATGTTTTTAAAATTTTAATATCTTTTTAGTAGAAGTTCTTCTACTAAAAACATATCTCACTTTGGAGATGACTAGTGATGTAATGGGTACCGTGTCTTCGCATATTTAGTATGGGACAACCTAAGGCTAGATGAAGCATAGATGTTGGATGCGTGTCCAAGATGGGGATAGGTGGCGTACTTTAGCGGAAGCTTATTTCTGGCCTTGGTTTCTTGGAAGATGATGCAAATCATCATTATTTCATGTTCATAAAGGTAAAATCATCTCAACAACACTACTGGCCTGGTACTAGCAATACTGGCCAGTATTGCTAGTACGAGGCCAGTAGTGGCATAATACCGAAACACAATAACGCCAAATAATAAATCGTTTGTTCATTAATTAAGATAACCGAGATAAACTGTTGCCCCAATAGGCGTTAATATCAACAGAATTATTGATATCGCCTCGTTCATAATATTGTACTATAGATTACCACTCTATTTCTGAAACTCACTTTTTCCTTATACGGCTTTTTATTTGTACGGATTATGAAAACTCATTATGATATTTACTCGGGAAAGATATTTGATTTTGATATTCACAGGGTGTTCTCGTTCTAGCGTAACAAAAAAAAAATGCACGCTTATAGTTTATTCCGAAAGCAATAACTGTTGTTTTACAAAATACTGTTTTTCACATTTTTTTATACAAAATTAAAAAAAATATTTTTCCATCAAACGCGTGAACAATACTTCAGTGTCAACTTGGATGCGTATCGAAGGATGATTTCACACCGTTTATCGTTAGTTGTACTTACGTCGGCTTTTGTGTTTAATGAACTTATATCTAATTCAATTAAAACAAAAAAAAAAAAAAAATGTTATAACATAGATTACATAGAACATACACTGTTGGTATATAACTTAAACTATATATAAGTATTGTTTTTTTTAATTCCTGCTATTAGTTTACACTCTACCTATATATATATTAATTTCTGTATCTTTTAAATTTTCAATCGTTTATAAAATACTTTTTTATTCATCCACTCCAGTTCAAATATATTTTCTTAAACTTATAGTAGATAACACTTGTTGTTAATACAATTTTTTTCAAATATTTATTCATTAATTAATTTTTGTTTTATATGAGAGACAAACATTTCCTCTTATTTAAGATATATTTTTTTAACAGCCCATATATGTCCCATTGCTGTGCAGGAGCCCCTCTATTTCTGGAGGACGTTAACCCACCACCCTTGTCCAATGCGTCCAATGGTGACCAGACTCGGAATAAATACGTGTAATCATTGTATCATACATATATTTATTCCGATGCCGGGATCGAACCCGCGACCACTGACTTCGCGGGCGGAGAGTCCCACCTCTGAGCCAATTGGCCGTCTAAGAATGCATATTTTGCAGCATATAAAAGTAGGAATTGATTTTAATTTTTTTTTATTACTTGAACTTTATTCCAGAAACGGGACACCCGATATAGTATATTGACGATAGTATTAGCGAAGTCTCGGCTTCCGGAGTCAATGGCTGCGGTTTCAATTACTGTATGGGGGTAAATTATTTGTCAGGGCTACACATATATGAGACTGGGTGTGCCACTAATCCACCGTAGATAAGCGTGGTGGTGGTCACATACTACGTTTTCTCAGACGCGGTCACCTGGTGGTAAGAAATTACATACACTCATAGACATCCGCAACGTTAGAGGCGTTTCAAATGTTTTGCCTGCCTTTTGTGAACACATACGCTAGTCTCAAGAACGCCTCTATGCCTACTCTGAAAACCCCACTGTAAGTCAAATTAATATAGGCTCTTTTAACGGATAGGAAGGCAGACGAGCAGGCGTGTCATCTGATGAAAGGCAATCGCCGCCCATAGACATTCGTAGCGCCGTAGGCAGTGTCGAAGCGTTGCCGACCTTTAAGAAAAGTGTCATTGTGGGAGTCGGAGTAGAAGGGGAGGGAAGGGGGAGGGTGTTGGGCCTCCGGAACTCAGCCGCTCACCGTACGAAGCGGGTAGCTAAGCGTGGTTGCTTAGCTACCCGCTATCTGATGCCGATTTTCTGCGGGAGTGTGGTACTTCACCAGGCGAGCCCATTCATGCTACAGACAAATATTTAGCCATTCTTGACAAAGTATTCATCTGCAGCGTTTACCACTATAAAAATTATTCCTTGTAACTTATTACTATAATATTATATAATTTTAACGTTTTATATTTATATTAACATTTAACGAATCTGTATTTTTAGTTTTTTATAACATTTTTCAATTTTCAACAAAACTTTATATTAATTTATAGATCTTTTATAATTTATTTAAATTAAATTGTGGGAGACAATGAGGCGTATATTTGTCATCATATATCTTTTTAAAAGTTTCGTTTCCAATTAACCAGATCAGTGCTGATTCAGTAGATGCGTTTTTCCCATAATTTTTTTTCTAGGCACCAACATTCTGTGAAACCAAATACAGTTGTATTACCCTAATACGCATATGTAGGGTACGTAGGAACGACTGACTTTCTATGCACGATAATCACGGCACATTTGAGATACGATCTCAACGTTATTAGAGATCATTAGGTGTTCTCTCGCGAGATAATATTCGCCAGAGTTACACGGTGCGCTATGATTGAGAGGGAAGCTCGTGTATACGTGTGGGATGACGTCGTATTAATCCACGTCTTGTAAATAAATGTAGAACGTATGTCAGCTCCGCATAGGCGACGAGACGGCGGGCGTCTCTTCAGGAAGTAGCGATGGGCGTTTCTGGTTTTGGCGTGCTGTCATGTGTACACATGAGAACTTGTGAGATTAGATGAAACTTGAGAGACTGCGCGAAATATTAAATTATTATAAGGAGAATTGGCAGAGAACAAATGTAAAAATATATTTTTTATTGCAGAGCAGGTAAACAAATATGTGGGTCATCTTGTATTAAGCGATTACCGTCGCTCATAGACATTCGCAAAGCCGGAGTCGTCTCAAGGCCGCTGTACACATTGACTCAACATGTTAGCCAATGTGTATTGGGCCAGCATGTTGAACCAACGTGTAGACAGGCGACTTGGTACCGTATGGTAGTTGGCGACCAACGCTAGCAGGCCAACAGAATGGAGTCGGTTTTTTGTGCACACATCAATGAAACTTGGCGCACTCTGCCAACAACGTTCACACGTTGGCATCTGGCGCCTGATCTGATTTGATGTTTGGAATCCTATTGCTAATAAAATAAATAAATGTGTGAAAGCAAATAAAAATAGAAAAATAATAATGTGTGTTTTACTGGAACAAGTGGATTAACGGAGAACTTAAACTAAATCTTATCGAAAAACGGCCGTCGGCAACTCTCCTATTCTCAACATGTGTTTCGCCTCAATACGAGGCATCATCGGGTATAGCATAGTCAAACTTGTTACGTAAATCCATTTCTTTCAGTGAAAACTATATTATTATATTATTCTATTTTTGTTTGCATGTCGCTGATCTTAGCTAAGTAAAAGTTTTGACTGCCCACATAGTATTGGATTTCCGCAAAGTAACGCCTGACTCCATTAATTATGTGTATTTTTTATTTAAAATATATATTTTCCGGCATGCGTATCACTTTCGTTTCCCTTACATGGAAATCTTGTACAGAATAAATGAACTATTACAATATATTTATGACTAACATATACAAATGTACCCTACATTCAAAAAATTCACTAAGGTCTGTTAAACCTATTTTAAACGACGACCAATTAATTGGCTCAGTGGCGGGACCCTCCACCCGCGGAGTCAATGGTCGCGGGTTCGATCCCCGCATCGGAATAAATATATGTATGGATTACAAATATTTATTCCGCGTATGTTTACCCCGTCAATTGGTATTGGACAAGCGTGGTGGGTTAATGTCCGTTCCTCCAGAAATGGAGGGGCCCGTGCTCAGCCCGTGGGACATATATGGGCTGTTAAAAAGAAAACAGTTAAAAATAAAGTTGATCGAAAAAAATTGAACACTCTTTGATTTCTCTACCCTACGTGATATACCAGAATCAGATTAATTATCACATTATTATAGAGCATGGTAATTGAATTAATAATCCGTTTTCAATGCATCGAGCATCGACTGTCCAATTTGCGAGTGCGGAGATTATATGACCCATCGGCGCGTTTTGTTATCGCAAAGTGTTTTGAAACAGCAATAGTATGAAACAATTATGCAATTGTATTTAATTACTATCTTCCAATTAAATATTCATCAAAAATATTTTTTATTTAACAAGTTACAGAGAAAATAATCTTTTTATTTCTTTTCAATTCTTTTTATTTATTATGCTTTAGTTTTTTTTTTTGTTAGGTTTAGTTTTTGTGTTGCATGTTACCTTTATATATATCGACGACGGAAAACGTATTTGCTGTAAGTAGTAAATGACGTATTTTGGTTGACGCTGTAACACATATGCGTCTTACAGTTGTTTTTATTATTTGCTATTATATATGCCTCTCGGTTGTCCCTCTAAAAATCTGGATGTTATCTGTCCATCTCTTAAACTGTTAGCCTCTTTTTTTACTATCAAGTGGTTGCAGCTCCGTTATAATTTTTGTTTATAATTTTTTATTCTATCGTCCCTTGTAGAATGTTCATCACCATCCATCACCTATGTTATTATATCTTACACCTTTGTGATAGATCTAATGTCTTCTACTCTTCTGCGGCAAGCTAAACAAGTTAAGTTTTACGTCAACTAAAGAAAAGAACAGAAAGGAACATTAAGATATATAAATATTTATTAAGTGAAATTGCAGCAAATTCTTTGAAGTGTAGGTAAGTTAGTAAAAGTAAGAAGGACTTTTTCCCTGTGTTTTATTCGCTCTCCGAGGAGAGCTGTTCTAGATGAGTGTTTGTAAAAAACCGGTGAAGTACAAGCCTTACTTGCGGGCTTGATATTTCATAATATTTAGCTCACCCTCGAATATTTATTGTTAAAAGAGAACTCTACGTGTAAATCATATGCACTTTTTATAACCTGAATTTTTTTTATTGCTCAGCCTATAGTTTTTTTTAGCTTTGCGAATTGGCCTGTAGTTGCTACGCCGATCAATACTGGCGAAACCTTCAATTCCAAAGTCAATTTCCGGAGTCAATAAATTTTCCGGATTAAAAAATAATTATATATTACTAACCTAAATCCATTAAAAATATTTTAATTGGCTCAGGGTTTTGACTATCGTGTAGTTTGTATTTTATTAGTATACTCATATTGGTAGTCCGATCGCTTCGTGTATGCATCACACTACCCTCAGAGAATCTGTGATAGACCGCATTCTTTGGGCACTGGTCGCGACATAAGATACTGTTCAAGCATGAACTTAGCGCTGATGTTGAGTCTGAAGGTGGCAATAATAGCCGTTTTGCCACATTCCGAATCAACAGCATCCTCCACGAGCGGCTCTCGTGTCAAAGTCAACTGCGTGTGTAACTGAGAAACCGTGCAGGGCGCGCGTACTTATCTTGATTTCTTATTAATTTAACTAACTTGTAAACCTGAATACATATAATAAAATAATTGTGGGTGTTTTGAATTTAGTCGCCCACAGATATTTTGGCTATATTTCCTCCTCTTCGGACTCTTCTATCACTAGAAAGGGGTCCGAAGAGAATGAAATATTGAACACAATATTCTGCGAGGGTAGGTGAGAAGATGCGAGAGATGGCACAATATTGCAATGCTTACTTACTTACTTTAGCCTATTACAGACGATTCACGAAGCAATGTCTCAGAGGCAGTGTTTAATGGCTGTATAAACACTGCCTCTGAGAGGTTGTGTTTCTCTACTCACACACCTCCACTCCACCACTCACACCTGCCTATGTGAGAGCGTCTTTCGATAATTGAAATGTAATTTCTTATGTCAAATCAAAATAAAGAATTTTGAATTCAATATTTTTATTTTGTCATCCATCCCACACTTTTATTATATTTCATTTTAGTTAAGTTTCTTCGTAATTCTAATAAGTGAACTTTTCCCTTTTTCTGAAATAAATTTCTAAAACAGCTACACTTGAATTTAAAAACAATAATGAAAATGTATTGAAACAGTTCGGCAAAGTTGGTAGTGGATTGCTTTCGTTTCGTTTTATTGTTTGCGAATATACGCTTAAGTGCTTGCACGCAATATCGAGCTTAAAATTAACAAACACTGGCGGTCGCTTAAGTGATTCGAGTACTTGTGATCTCTAGGAAGTCCAAAAATTCGAAACAAATTTTAAACACAAAAGTTACATTTCGTTTTCCTAGATCTATTGTGCTTATTTATATTATTATGCCTCTCGATGACTAACTGGTTCAGTGGCGGTGCTCCTGCACATGGAGTCGTTGGTCGCATGTTCAATCAATCCCCGCATCGGGGTAAATATATGTATGGCCTTCAGATGTTTACCACAATTGTCTAATGCCAATCCGCATTGGACAAGCATAGTTGATTAATGTCCATTTCTATAGAAATGAAAATCTACGTGCCCGTGCCCAGCAGTGGGACACAAATGGGCTGTGCAAAAAAATAATATGCCTCAATAAAAATGCATCCAAATATCTGACTTCTATTCAATTGAAGACATAAAATTAAAAAAAAAAATATTCATGGTCAACTCGACTAAACTTGTGAACCACCAAGTCGCATAATATTTCATTATAGGCTTAACTGTCTGTCTGTCTGTCTGTCTGTGAGTAAAACCACTATGCTAAATTTGCGACTATAACAGGTGAACGAGCTGAACAGATTGTGAATGGGTCACCCCATTCCTAACCTGTTCAGACTAAACATGGCTATCTTTATGAGAAAATAAAGCAAAAAATAACAAAGCAATTCTCTTTTGAAGTAAAAACTCATTAAAATTACATGAACGAGAATCATACGTTTAATTATTAATTGGAATTGTTATTCGTATTGAGTTACTTTCTGAGAGTCACTCAATACGAGTATAAACCTATAGCGCCATACAACTTGTAACCGTGCAATCAATATTGCTTTTTGTTACCAACAATAATAATCGCCATGTAAATTGTAGGTTTGACGCTGTGGTTAATTTACTACGAAATGATTATTTATCCACGGCCTGGTCAGGCCGGTGGTGGCTCGCGTTTGGTTTTCATGTCTGTATGTCAAATGCTTTGCATTTTTTGCAACGTAGACATATTGTTTCTCGTTCAAAGTTACACAGTGCAATTTGAACTTGTATTAAGTACCGCCACACCATCAGGCCCAGACCCATCGTGTGCGGTTACATTCCATTTAACTTTAGGGCGCGGTACTGTGAACCGGATCCCGCATCTTTGCCCCTTAACGAGGGTGCTTATGAATTGAATTAATCCAGATCACGATGATTTTAAGTACTTCCAAAATTATGTCTTACAGCTACTGTATATGGTTAATATTTAAATATTATATGGTGAAGCTTGGCACAAAAAAAATTGGTATAGTCTTGTTTGTAGCATGAATAAGTCGAGTCATCTGAGGGAATACGTGAGGCTCTTCTCTCCCCCTTGTAGAAAACCGAGTTCTCAGTAATGTGTCATTATATGTCACTCCAATACAATATGTCACGCTACGAACCTTGCTACAACACTTCGCTACAGCGCTTCGCTGTGGTGCGTCGCTACGGCACTTTGCTACGACACTTAGCTATAGCGCTTCGCTAAGGCGCTTCGCTAAGACGCTTCGCTAAGGCGCTTCGCTAAGGCGCTTCGCTAAGGCGCTTCGCTAAGGCGCTTCGCTAAGGCGCTTCGCTAAGGCGCTTCGCTAAGGCGCTTCGCTAAGGCGCTTCGCTAAGGCGCTTCGCTAAGGCGCTTCGCTAAGGCGTTTCGCTAAGGCGCTTCGCTAAGGCGCTTCGCTAAGGCGCTTCGCTAAGGCGCTTCGCTAAGGCGCTTCGCTAAGGCGCTTCGCTAAGGCGCTTCGCTAAGGCGCTTCGCTAAGGCGCTTCGCTAAGGCGCTTCGCTAAGGCGCTTCGCTAAGGCGCTTCGCTAAGGCGCTTCGCTAAAGCGCTTCGCTAAGGCGCTTCGCTAAGACGCTTCGCTAAGGCGTTTCGCTAAGGGGTTTCCATTAAAGCGTTTAAAACTGGGGTGCAAGTCTTTTTATTGTATGTATAATGTCGTTCTATTAGAATTAATACCATTATTTCGTTATTTTATGCAATAGACAAAACTTAATTCTGTATGTTTTAAAGTGCCATCTATTGACAGATAATGTAAGAGTAATGTTGTATTATATATAATAATTTTAATTTATATAAAATAAATCATGTAAATATTTAAATTACATATAAATATGTAATTTGAATATTGAGCAGTATTTTAAGAATTGTTTTGTAGTAATTTCATTTGTTTGTTAAAAATATATATTGTTACTATGCTGAAGCAAATCTATTTTTAGCATCTTTGTTCATTGTTTATTGTCTTTGTTCGCCTTCTAAATTTGTGTATAAAAGCCGACGAAATTCAGTGGGGGCAAGGTTCATTCTAATTCCAACCACCGTCGACGCCCAAATATAAGGTAGGTAACGAATTTGCAATACTATTGTGTGTTGCGGATGTCCGTGGTTGGCGTTATCACTTACTATCCGTTTTAACGTTTGTTTATTTATTTTCTTCAATAATAAAGTAAACAAAATGACCTTTATAATTATCGTCAGAAGTCTAAGTCTATTGTTGAATATGGGCGTCTTTCAAGCTAAAAAGTTTGACGATTTCATTCCTGGAAGACGATGTTGCCGCTTTCGGAGTCAGTGCTCGCGTGATCGATTCCCGCATCGGAATAAATAGGCATGGTCTAAAGGGTATTTTTTTTGGGTGATCCGCGAAAATACCTTGGACAAGTAAAAGTCTATTCCCCCAGAAATCGGGAGACTTCATGCTCTACGGCAGAACGTACAAATTTGGGTTAAAAAAGTCTGGAATATTTATGAAGAGTCGCAGTCGCTGGGAATGCAAGATAATGACCGACGTACAGTGATACATTAATAAATGTATCACTAATGCTATGAAACTTTTTATATTATTGTTAGTTAGTTATTGTGGTTAATTTTTATTATTTTTGTTCATTTAAACTTTGGAACCGTAACCCTAAATAACATTTCTAGAATCACAGTAAAAAATAATGACACAATTGCGAATAAACTACGAATTTAAAATATTCAAAATTTGTCGACTTTGAAAGGCCCTCCTTTAAAAAAACAGTACTAGAGTGCCTTGGCAAGTACCATTAAAAGTTGGCGCATTTAATCAGGATTGTAAAATGGTACAATATTTGTTAGTTTCATACTAAAAAAAAAAACGAGTAAAAAAATAAAAACCTCAAGTAACCCGATATTTTACTCAGATAAAATGTTTTTTATTCGCACAAGCTCTTGGTAAATTCTTAATTTTAAGATCTTTAGATAGATTTTTTTTCTGATTTTTCTCATGATGGTTACAATCAATCCTGTCACCCCGTTTCGGCTTGACGTTGAGTTCTGGGACACCTGTATAAAATGTAAATTGAAAAGTGTAAAATATAATAAAGTATTAATATGAATAAGTATTAATAAGAATAATATGAATAATTAATAAATGTACAATAAAATGGAAGAATAAATTAATATTATTTTGACGAATTTTATAAGAAGATAAAAACCCCCGAAAGGTCCCGGGTGTCGCCGTGAAGCAGCACGGCAGGCACGCCACAGTACCAACCGTATTGTACCAGAAACACCACTGTTTTTACTGGTCTGTATCATTGTATTTTGGTTTAATTTTCAGGTAGTTACAAAAACATCTCAGTCTGGATTTCAGTCGTTATTGAATCAAATTGATGTGTCATAACTAGGAAAGGGAAGTTGAGGTGTCCTTGGATCCCTCGAATGTATATTATCCACGTCAAAAAATGGAGTAATAAAAATTACTTCACACGGCTTGCAGATATATTTCACTCATACACACGCACACTTATGCTCTACGTAAGCACAGAGTAAATATGAAGGAGACAACACAACTGTGCAGCAAGCACTCTCCATTTGAACTGGAAATTAATTTCGCTTTGTGATTTTTTATCGCTTTGAACCGTCATTACACTATATAGCTTGGAATAGTAATATAAAAACGATAAAAGATGTATTATATAATGCAATATACATTATTTTTAATAACTAATAAAAATATTTTTTTCATATCTTTATCAAATGTATAATAGGTTAGCTTTCGCGTACTATATATTAACTATTAAAATAAAGAATACTTATTAGTATTTATTATGGAATTATAGAAAGTATTTCTATATGGAAGAGTAAGGAAAACGCACATCTGCTATATTGAAAATAAATAAGACTGGTCATCATAATAGTATCAATGGCAGTATGTTTTAAAAAAAATCCCAGTCGCACCATTTGTAGTCACAATTCAACCGATGCCAGCGCTATTTTCACGCGTTGGGTCCGCCACTCCCGTTTTGAACTTATGTCGTCAACGGGGGAAGGGCAGGGTGGGAACACTGCCAACACCCACGACATGCTTATCTCCGCGATTACTCGCTCATTCCCCGCCCGCATCGCATCCACGCGTTGATCCGAAAACCGGTGAAACCTAGAATTCGTCAATTCTTAATGCGTATTTTATATAATAGTAATTTGTATGAGCTAAACGCTCGCGCCTTTACAAATAGTTCTCGATGATGTGATAACCGTTTGGCGTAGTGGTTAGATTACCCGACTTCTAAGCTTCACTTACGTGTTATAAATGAGAAGTTCAAATGCCGTCAACATATATTATTTTTATATGAGAAAAAGATGATTTGTATATTAAAATTAATATAACTAAATTATATTATTTAATGTTTTAAGTATTAAAAGCGTATTTATAATATGAAAATATGGTAGCGGTAATAAAGTAATAAAGTCGTAAAATCAGTCCTACCTTGTGAAAATGAAGCAATTTATATCTCTGACCACAACGGAGTATGAACTCAGATGATAAGTGGCTTTCGGACTTCGGATATAACATTTGAATAAAGAATGTATGTTAAATAATAAAAGAACGCGTGTACTACGTGGCTGTATATGAGAAATGAAAAATAATGGCGAATAGAAGAGCCACTATTCAATTGTATAGCTTTTTAACTGTTTTTGATTGTATACATAATTTGTTTCGTAGAAAATTACTATGAAAACAATTCTAATATTATATAAGGTCTATCCCTTTTTTCATTCAACACCCTAGGAGTTGGTATAATAAACTATTAAAAATAAAGCTTGTCAAAAAATAAATATCAATCCTTTTATTTATTCGTTTATTATTTAGGTTTACCCTTTATTTATGTATATATATATATATTTATATATTTTTTTAATTATATATATATATATATATATATATATTTTTCTAATATATCACCCACCTACATCAAAATACCTTTTTCACATTTCACATTGTGTATATAAATATTACAATCAATAACTGTATACCGTATTTGACAGCATAAAAGACACACTTTTTTCCGTAAATTACGTCTCAAAGAAGTTACCTGCGATTATACGTGAAGGACACAGGTTAACTTTCTGTTTTCCTTGTGTGTGGCCTCCTAAATAAGGATGCGTCTTATATGCCAGTGCGTCTTATATGCCGTCAAATACTTTTTTTGTTGTACAAAAAGGAATATATCCTATCTATCAATAAAGAATAAACATAATTCATTAATGATTAATGTCCTTCCACGACACAACACTCTTTGACTATACGCGTCTATTTTCTTGGTCTCACGCTGCCAAAATACGGTCTTAACGTGATCAGTACTCGCTCAGGTCAATTTGCTAATTTGAAGATACATCTAAATAAATATATCGTTATCGGGCGGATTCCTTCAATTCGAATCATAACAAATAAAGAACTTTATAATTTGCATAAATAAAATACACATACCTAAAAGGCCGTCAACGCTTCCGTGACTCCTGCGGTGTCGCGCTTGCCTATGGGCGACGTTAATTGATTTCCATCAGCCTGCACGCTTGCTCGTTTGCCCTCCTATCCCATAAAACAAAATACTTCACGTACTTGTGAAGCAGACGAACTGCCAACCTTTAATCCCTATAATGGAGTATTTTTCAGATGTTCTTTCTTAATACTCAACTAAGGAAGTAATTATATCGATGTATTAATTTCATGTATTTCAGACTGCACCGCATGCAGATATGCTGATAGGTAAAACTTCAAAATGAAAACATACATAATTTCGCATATATACGAGTATGTTATCACACTGAAGGTGAAGTTAAAATACATTTCTGCTGATGTGGGATTAGAGTTTCTAGTATTAAGTCTAAAAGCTTCTGCTTAACGCTACGCCGCGGTGGTAGTTACTTTATTTAGGCCCATTCAAAAATTGAGACCGATTACATATAATATATATATATATATATATATATATATATATATATATATATATATATATATATATATATATATATATATATATATATATATATATATATATATATATATATATATATATATATATATATATATTACTCGGCCAGTAACCCTGCGGAGATATTCGTATCACATTACGTAACCGAGACGTGGTATCCACTCCAGCACTTGTCCACTCAGTGGTTTTCGATTGCCCAAAAAACTTAACTAGCCAATTGTCTTTTCAGTTTGTTAATTAGAACAACTAATTAAAAATATGTTTTGACATATAATTCGCACCCATTGCCACAAAGAAAATTTTCATCTCTACTACCAGGTAATAAATTGTACTGGAAATGCACCGTACTATATGCATTTCTACCGAAACTTCTTTGTAAACAACACCACTTCGCGGAATCAGCTACATTTAGCGGTATTTCCAAGCCGATACGATATGGCCGAACTTTCAAAAACAAACTCACACATTTCACAAAGGCCGGCAACATTTTTGCAATGCCTGTCATCGTTGTAAATATCTATAAGCGGTTATTAATGGAGTCAGGCGTTACTTTGCGAAAATCCATCACTATGTGGCCGATATTCGGTAAGTTTTTGGTTTAAGTTCATCCCCACTTCATCCTTTTTCAGCAGAAAAAGACATTATTAATTTACTGTTATTGTTTTGCTTGTCACGGATCTTAGCTAAGTAAAACTTTTGACTGTCCACATCTATAAGCAGCGTTGATTGTTTTTCATCACACGTCACACTTGTTTACCTTCTAATTCCATAAAAAATAGCAATTAAAAAACTTGATCATCTCAGTAACTGTGTGAGTTTTCACCAACGCGTATATTTATTATCACGCTCACCTCCCGATCCCATAAAAAACTAGCATTTCTTACGAAACAGTATATTTCTCCGCTTTTACAATTTCGCTCACCAATAAAACAGAAGTAAAAATTGCGCGAAAGATTAAACTGACACTCTATTAAACGCCAGCGGCGTGGAAAAGATTGAAGCGGACCGATATAAAACATCATATTTTTATTTATATTTGCAACTAAGAATACTATCTAGGAACATAATGACTAGCCAACTCCGTTATTTATCTCCTTTAAGTACTTACTTCAATCTCTTGCCTTTATCCAATCGACTCCCCATTCTCTTCTCTATGCCCTCATATTATTCTCAATAATTAGGCAAGGTAGGTTTCAGATGTTTAATGATTGTGGGCGATCAATTTCCCCGTATGACTATTTCTTCGTAAAAAGACTGATATATGATCATAATTTTGTCATCACAGCAAAAGCTTTAATGTTATTACAAATGGATATTGGTTATATTATTGGCTCACTTTTAAAAATGAAAGAAAGAAAAACTTTCTTTGTAAAACCATAGTTAAGTACAGGCACATTAAAATAAAGAAAAAATAAATAGAAATTAATAAATTTTAGAACTATAAAAAAAAAACAAAAATAATAATTGTAAACCTACAGTCATTTGTGTTACCTATACATATACTACAGCATGGATCACAAAAAGGTCTACACTCAGTCAGAAGCTGCGGGAAGCCGTAGCGCTGAATTTCAGTGTAGCCCGGCTGGTAGTGTACGGATAAACGAGAGGTTATAAATTTATTATAATAAATCACATACTGTGAAATCTAATAGATATTTAATATTTCTAATGGCGAAACGCCTTTCGCGTCCGCCTTTAAATTAGACTCCACGTTGTTTTGTCTGCTTCTGTATTCATATCGACTAACTCCAAACAAACGTTCATCTTTTACGCAAAAGGATGTTTATTGGTTTCTTAAAAATGTCTCGGCGCATTCGCGCCACATTAGTGTAAGGTTCGCATCTAGAGAGTTTCATCACAAGACCATGGCAAATAGTTTTACCGTTCTTCTGATATCCGCGACTTTAATGAGATTTCTTTCGGTGCGTACTTTTATATCTTTTTAGTTTCAAATAACTTATAACTTGAATCGATTATTTCTGTCGTTATTGATGCAATTTTTTTATACTGCGATTATAAATCTTGATAATAATATAGAATAAAAACCTTTATACAAAATATTAAAAAAGTCCACACATTTTCTTATATATAATATTTTATAATTTTATTTTTATTTTGCATAACATTGGAATCTTGGAACGATCATCTGCGATATTCCCAAATAATTAAGACTAGGACAATCAAGGGACGTGTGAATTTTTTCATTAAATAGCAGGTAAGGAATTTGTGATGTCTGACGTTACAGATGTCTATCTATGGGAAGCAGACGATCACGTACCACTATCCCATGACAAACAATCATTGCCGCTAGTGGATAATTACAGCAGCATCGAATATATTGCAAATGCCTTCGATGCTGTAATTAGAGTATGTATCTAGTCAAAGTAAGATGTGAATAATAGGACGGAGGAAGTTAATGAGAAGGAAAGCGGGCTAATATTTCCCAGGAAAGAAGGTAGTTAAGGATGGAATGCGAGTTGAATATAGGGCTCTAAGTTCTCACCAAACGAAGGGTGCGAGGCGCGCTGCACATCCCTAGCATGAAGGGGGAGCAACGCCAGCGCTATGTTCGTCTAATTCATCGCTCATTATATTTTCTGTACTTTTATACTTACATTTAAACATCAATATATATCTTAAAATACGATACGAAAAATAATATATATATATATATATATATATATATATATATATATATATATATATATATATATATATATATATATATATATATATATATATATATATATATATATATATATATATATATGTATATACTATAATGTACACAAACACGAAGCACAAGATTAAAAATTAAAAAAGTCTATTTTTGAGATATTTAAACATAGACAACGAAGGCTTAGGATCCGTTTGAAGAAGCCAGATACGCCAATTTCTTTTCTGTAGTATTTTTGACAGCAAATCATACCATTGTTGACTAATTAAAATTATCTTGTTCACTTTGACTTTTGTAGTGAAAATTTCAAATCATTTTGATGTTCATTTTTTGTGTTAATTTCAGTATATTATATATTGTGTTTCAAAGTTACCCACATTGCTTTGTTGTTCAAGAATCTATTTGCTATTTACCTCACAACTACTAATACGTCGTAAGCCCCAATTTCTGCACTTTAAACTTTTATTTTTGACGATTGTTTCCAGAAATTTTGATGAAGAAGTGAGGAATTCTAACCATTGTGACATAATAGTGGTAGAGCCACGCTGCAGACGAATACTTTGTCAAGAATGGCATAATATTTGTCTGTATCATGAATGGGCCGGTTCGTCCGGGGAAGTACCACACTCCCGCAGAAAACCGGAGTTTGAGTAGTAGCTTAGTTACCGCGCTTCGTACAGTGAGTAGCTGAGTTTCGGAGGCTCAACACCCTCTCTTCCCTCCCATTCCCACTTCCATAATGACACTTTCCTTAAAGGTCGGCAACGCTTCCGCACTGCCTATGGTGCTGCGGATGTCTATGGGCGGCATTGATTGCTTTCTATCAGGTGACACTTCTGCTCGTTTGCCTTCCTATCCCATAAAAAAAATAACATGGATTTTTAACGTTTGCAGATAAATGCTGAATATTACAGTGGCGTTACACTAGACGGAATGATTTTGCAAATGCTGTGGGATAAAGTATACAGCGCGTACGACGCCGAAACAAAAGAAGATGTAATCAAGCAAATGAAATTGACGGGCGATTACGAGAAGTTAATTATGCAATTGCAGAAAGTGAAAAAACATAAAGTGGACAAAATTTTAAACATAATGGCCGATCTCATGATTGCTTACATAGAATAAACACTAAGTTATCTGTATATGTATGTATATCTATAATTGATTATTTATTATTATTGAAACGATAATAATATTTCATATATGTATACGAAAAATAGTTTCATTCAACAAATAACATTACAAGGGCAGGAAGAATGTAAAGTTTACCAGCAGAAAGGAGTTTTTTTTTATATCTATAGGGGATATTAGACTTAAAATTTGTTTTATCTGCAATTTTTAATCAATTATTTATTAATTTTCTAATATTCAATGTAAGCAATTATTTTCTGTCCTCTAAAAATAGTAAAGATTATCTTCTTACAGGTTATTATACACTTTAATAAGTAGTTGATGCCTTGTATTTAGTAAAATGCTAAAAATATGATGTTACTTTTAAAGTCGTTATTTTTATTTAAGCGCTAATCCGGCTTATCTTATTATATGTTTGGCAATTATTTTCAAGACGCTCAACCTTCTAAAGGTAAGTTATATTTTAAAGCTGAACTTAGATCAGATTTTCCTATACAAATATAATTTCTACATAAATGCCAAAAATAAGTTTTATGTTCTCTTAGTTTTTTTGTTACTTTTTATGTTACTTTGACATTATCAGCTAAATCACTGTAGTAGTTAAATATTCAATATAAATAAATCATGAATAGAGTTCTAAATGTGAAGACATTTAGCAGCAGACGAGATGAAGACCTGGTCGTATTATCCGTCTAAAGTAGCTTACGATGTATTATTATCCTTTATTTACATATTTTTCTCTTAATAATAATTAATATATGGACACTACGGAAGACAACCGAAGACTTTTCGGTTGTCTTCCGTAGAGTCTACTATACCTGAAGATGCCTCGTGTTGGAGCGAAACACGTGTGTTTACAAGATGGAAAAGTGATAATGTGTGTTTGGTGTTGTGCAGTTGGTGGGTGGAGAATTGATGGCCGATTTTCGGTAAGTTTTTTGGTTTAAGTTCTAAATAAATCCACCAAACCCAACGGAAAAACACACATTATTAATTTTCTGTTATTGTTTTGCTTGTCGCGGATTTTAGCTAAGTAAAACTTTTGACTGTCTATATAGTGATGGATTTCCGCAAAGTAACGCCTGACTCCATTAATAATATTATTAATATAAAAAAAATCTCTATGAAAATAACATAATTACTAGGGTTATTAATCCATCGTGGCGGGACAAACCAAGCACACGATGGATTATGCATCCAAGGAAAGGAACCTTCTCACGATCCCAGCCGTGCACAATATGGCTGATTTTTATTTTTTATATATTCACGCCTATCCCCCGCAGGGGTTGGCAGAGACCACAGAGCTCCATCCGCTGCCATTCATCGCAGCGAAACGGCTCGTCATTGGTCGCTTTTCGCCCTCGTGAGAATCAGGACGTGACGGGTGGCGAACCACGTCGCCGTCATTTTCGACAAATTAGGTATATTAAATTCGTCTCAGTGAATCCCACGTTGCTTTTTGAATTTTGAATTTAACCCACTTACCTAAACCTAACTTGGACAGATGGGCGTCCAAATTTTTACCGACAAGTCCATTCACAGAGACCACTATGGGAGAATGACAGTTGAATCGACGTGCCACATGGCTGAAATCTATATATTATTACGATGTATTAGTAGTTGTGACGTAAATAGTAGGTTTTTGAACAAAAAGCCGATGTACGTATGAACTGAAATGAATACGATAAAAGCACATTAAAATAATTTCAAATTATGACTACAAATGTGAAACTGAACAATATAATTGTATGTAATCAACAATGGCATGTGGCAAATAAGCCACGTGAGGGTGAACCGGAATTACGTCACCGTTCCGTTAAACAATGACGCTTGGAATCCCTTTGCTTTAATAACAAGAACTCGGCGAGCATTTGATATACCCCCTCACATATTAACAATTACCCGGGAGAGAGTCACGCGTGTTTCAGATGTTAATGCATCATTGAGTTTGTTTTGCGGCCGCGGTTACTTACAAGGTCAAGGTCGGGAATCTTTTATTCAATTTAGCCTTATGAACGCTCTCATGAACATTTGACAATCTTGAACCGGTTTGTAAAAGAAAACCTCTGCAGAAAAGAAACATCTTTCTAACTTGAACAACTGAGTGAATCTGTTTTGTCTGATTTTGTATATCGAACTAAGAAATGAAAACGCTGTAAATGACATCAAAAACATTTTATTACATATTCGTATAAAAAAAAAATTCTGCATTGAATGGTCTTAGTCGCAGAGCTCTACGTCAGATACAATTTTTTTGGAAATCTTAAAAGTTGTTGTGTGTTTATTTTTTGCGGTTTACTACGTGTTTGCTTTCTTTGCGTCGATATGATAAAAATATACTAAATATAATTTTAATTATATATGATTGATACTCCATATGAAAAATAATTTTATGGTCAAATGACCTTTCATTTCCAAAATAATAAAAAAAATTGAAATAAAGAAACAGGTAGCTGTATTAAACTTATTTATCTATATAAAATTAGTTATATATATTGAATACTATTTATCAAAAAGACCTAATTTTTCATTATAACATGTAATATTTTTTTAATGGAATACGTTGTGATGTAATAAATATCAACACAATATACAATATTAACAGATTTAAAGCTTTCCGTTAAAAGCACATTGATTCAAAAGCCGGGATTTTTAATTCATTAAATGAATTAAAAATCCCGTGTTAAGCCAATATGCCTTTCATTGTATTATAATGGGTGATAAGCTTATGTGTACACCCTCTTTGTATGTGTTTGCATGTTATAACGAATTTTAAATTATTTAATAAAATTACAATTCGACGGTATTTTAAGAGAGACTATATCGAGCTTGTTGTCGGTTCTATACATGTTGATTGAAAAAAAAAATCTTGTTTTTTATTTCTCTTTATCAACACCATTATCTTACAAAAAATTATTGCTGGATATAAATGCGCGTTACCTACTCCAAGTTTAGGCTAAATGCATCCACTTCTTTCCAAACGCCCTACGCGGATTATCGTGCCACCTGACCAGAAGGTGTCACCACACACTTTGTCAACACACGATCTTCTCTCCAACACTAGTCATACTTCAAAGGTTCTCCGATTAAGATGAATAGACCATCGCCATTTATTTCAGTTTGCTGACTCTTATAACAGTGTCGGTGATGAATCTCTAGCGGATTTTCTCATTCCGAATCGTATACATACGAGAAACTACAAGTAACGAGAAAGAACAAATTATGCTTAAAGTGATCCGAAGTTGTATAGCAAATAGGCGGCCAGAATCGATGTTTCTGCACTGTAAAAGATACCAACGAGACGCACTGATGAAAAAGCAATATATAATATTTAGTACTATCATGAGGCATCTGCTGACATAATGACAAAACTGACAAGTTCTAACCTATATAAACCCATTTGCTTTTTTACTTATTATCAACAGTTAATTTATTTGTTCAAAAATAGGTCACGGTATTTCCGGCTTATTCAGCCGTTTTCATCTTTTCATTACAAGCACTGACTGATTTGTATCTTTTAAAAATGAAACACTGAGTTTTTATAGTCTTTGAAATGAAATACTTCTTTGAAATGAAAATTCTTTTTTCGTGTCGACGGATTAATTTTATCCGTCCGGTCCGTATTACTGGACTGGCCACATGGGAATTGCTAATTAATAGAGTCAGGCATCACTTTGCAGATATCCATTATAATGATAGAAAGATCCTTAAAAAAAGAAAGAAGGTTCTTAGCTAAGACTTGAAATTATATAAACGATTGTTTTCAGTTCTTCTGGCATACAAGTATGGTGACACAATGGGAATAGATATTAGTTGTATCATGGTGTGATTAAAACAGTTATATTTCATAATAATAGAAATTTTCTTTCTTTTTTGCAATAGCTAAAATTAAAATCTTAATAATATTATAATATACAAATAAACTAAACAAAAATAAAATAATTTTAATGTAACAAATGTCATGAAATGGTCCTTGTTCCATATGCCGAATATGGACCATTTCATGGTTTTTATTTTTCACAATAACCGAAAAATGGTTGCAGTTTGACCAAATTTCTAGGTTTTTCTTAAATGCCCATAATTTTCAAACTGCATGGGATAGATTTTTTTCTGATTTTTCTCACGATGGTTACAATCAATACTGTCACCCTGTTTCGGTTTGACGTTGAGGGCTCACTGTACCTCAAGTCACTAATATAATAAAATTGACTAGCCAGCATGTGCAGCTGATAGATGAAACGAAATCAAATATGTTTACCTGCGGTACAAAAGCCTGTGTATCGTTTATAGTTAAAGCCTACCCAGATATACCAATCAGCGAGTTAACTATCTATCAGGGCGTCGAGTGAACGAACAGAGGCACGTTATTAATTGTGTTTGCATGAACATGAAGCGCTTCGCTGAGTGGTGGAGTGCAGGGCCACGATCGCGGTACATCAAACACCCGCACCGCTATTTCATAAGCGTGTTACGCTTCAAGTCTAAAGCAATTTACGACCGGAAGTGTGCTATGATGCTTAGGAAACACGAATTATGTTTACGTATCTGTATTAGTGGTGCTTCTTTCAAAGATCGGGTAACTTCGAACTTATTCTGAATTCGATAAAGCTTTTAACGCCAATAGGCTACCAGCATTAACATCTTCGAATCGAACTTGCTCGACTTAGATGAAATTCACAAAATACGTTTTGTCAAGGTAGGTAGGTTTTTTCTTATAGCATAGCAGGCAAACCAGCATGCTGGTCACCTAGTGGCCTTAAACGTTCTTTTCTTGAATTCATAGAAGTAGACTCATCTACTATTATACTATTTTCCATAGTCGCCTCATAAAATATTCTAGGGAAGAGAAAAGAATTTCTCTTTTAAGATAAGTTCAAGAAAGAAGATCCTGCCTACACTAGAGACGACGCGATGTGAACACAAACGACGCCTTAAAAGCCGCTGGAGCGGCTGCCGATTGCCAGTTCATTCATTCGTGGCAAAAAAACCGCGACTAAATCGCAATCGGTGGTTGACGGCCAGCCATCCAGCTGATGGCGATGGAACTTATTTTTGTGGCGCGTAGTGCGACGGTGGAACTGTGAGGATGGGAGGATATTAAACAACTCCTCAGAGCATTTTTTGTAATAAACAAGGTATAGTTCCTAGTGCTGGGGTCAGATAGTTAATTGTGAAATGAGATAAATATAATATGTAATTTTAATTTATTGCTAATAAATAAACAAAAATCCAATAAATTGCAATGTGATCGAGGTATAATTTCAAATTGAGTCATATAACTTCTTCTTTTAAGAGTGCCTCTCCGACTTGCGAAGGTTGGCAGCCTTCGTGAGGTGCAGCAGTTCTGGATCACTCGCTATACCGGTCCACTCCCTGATATTATCTAGCCGCGACTTTCTTTTTCGACCCACTTGTCTTTTGCCCGCGATTTTTCCCATCAGTTGCAGCAATTTGTACCTGCCATGTTTCATGATATGACCCAGGTAAGCAACTTTTCTACCCTTGACGGTCTACAAAAGTTTACGTTTTTGCTTGACTTGTCGGTGAACCTCGTCATTGGCCACCTTTAGTGTCCAGTTGATAGCAAGCATCCGTCATATAACGTAAAGAACAATAAAGTTTTGATATATATTTTGTCCTTAAAATGTTACCTATAAAACCATAGTAAGTGCCGTACTTTTTAAAGTAATTTTAAAAGTACGGTCACGGTGACAGTCCAATGTCGAACAAAGCCAATCCAATGTGCGTTTTTTAGCCTAATATTTGGCTACAAGTATCTAGTTTTTACCAGCCATCCTGCAGAACCCGTCAACCCGGTTGATTCGGGGGATATCCCGTGTTGTTGTATATTCTCCGACAAACGTGACCATATCATTTCGTTTTCAAATTCGCAGAATTATGAAATAAATTTTCTCCATTTCAAAATATCCACCAAAGAAACTCTGAGCTTGTGGTACAGACGGATCGTCAGTGACAACTTTTCGGTACCGAAAGAGAGTTGAGGCAGGAAGGAACTCCGTCTTTATGTGGAATGGGTGACGAAAATAAAACTTATGATAATGTGATATATGATTTATATTCGAATATTCTTGAAGTCATTTATAAACAAAAATAGGAATAGCGAAGGTAACCCCAAGAAAATGTATTCCTAATTGCCGGAAAAGCACAATTTGCACGTGAAGCCAGGTTTTTAATATAAAGGCGTACGGCTTACAAAGGTGAGCGTAAACTTGAATGAGCTTCCCTAGATCAAGAAGATTTAGTTACAACTGCGGGTAATGTAGCTTTTACTATGGAGATTACATTGAACGCGTGGATAAAAGCGAAGGTATGATGTAGTCGAGTTTATTAATTCTACAAACAAATGTATCTTGATAAAACATTTTTATACACAAATTTGAATCCATAAATAATGATTTGTATTTCCTTTTTGTTGTTATGATAAATTACATGTCAGAAAATGGCCCGGACATTAGAAATAAAGCACAAAAAAATAGGTGCACATCTGAGCCGCCTATTAATTATTTAAATGAATATCTGGTGACATTAAGGAAGGTAGAGTTTCTCACTGATATAAAGGTCCGTACAATGAGACACACTTGTAAGAAATGCGTGCCTATATGCGTGCAGTCTACGGATCTTCCACTCTCCCGTTTACTGGGTGTGGGATCGAGTCCCGGGGTTAGGTCCTCCTCTGCTCGAGCTGCATCTCAGGAGAGCGACAGCCTCCCTGTCGTTGACGACGTCTTGGGTGACGCGGTTTCCAGCGGCTTTTTAGGCGCCCTTTATTTTGACGTCGCGTTTTCTCTGGTGTAGGCAGGATCTTCTTTGTTGAACTTATCTTAGAAGAAGAGAAATTCTTCTCTCTTCCCGAGAATATTGTATGAGGCGACTATGGAAAATAGTATAATAGTAGATGAGTCTACTTCTACTCGTCTATGTTTATTAAGATAGCAGCAGTTTACCTGAGAATAAAAATCAATATGCGATTATATGGACAGTCAAAAGTTTTACTTAGCTAAGATACGCGACAAGCAAAACAATAACAGAAAATTGTTCGGGGCATCTTCAGGTATAGTAGACTCTTCGGTTTTTCGGTTGTCTTCCATAGAGTCTACTATACCTGAAGATTCCCCGTATCGGGGCGAAACACGTGTCGTTTTCAAGATGGAAAAGTGATAATGTATGTGTGTTTGGCGTTGTGTATAGTGGTTGGTGGGTGGAGAATTGATGGCCGATTTTCGGTAAGTTTTTGGTTTAAGTTTCAAATAAATCTATTATTGTTTTGCATGTCGCGGATCTTAGCTAAGTAAAACTTTTGACTGTCCATTTAGTGATGGATTTCCGCAAAGTAACACCTGACTCCATTAATAATCACAATATGCGATTCCCAATCTGGGCGATTACGGCAACACTTTTTTTTATGGAAGGCAAACGAATAGGCGTGTCACCTGATGGAAAGCAATCAACGCCGCCTATAGACTTTCCGCAGCGCCATAGGCAGTGCGGAAGCGTTGCCGACCTTTAAGGAAGTCAAGGAAGGAAGGCAGGAGAAAGGAAACATGAATTTGGACAGGATAACAGGGATATAATACTACTGCAACGGTAGACAAGGTGTGATATGGTAGTAGGTCATGAGGCTGAGATCGCGTACCCGTGTACTAATAATATAACTACCAGACAGGCGGCTAGGCAAAAATACTCCCTGACCTAACTACGTTGGTAAATAAGTACAATCCGTGAAATAGGAATTTATTAAACAAGTTAGTAGTGTCTTAAATTGACCTTAAATTACAACGAAGCAAATATAATAAGCAAAAGTATTTTTCCATCTTTCTCGTGTATTGTTTGAAGACAACTTCTCAGGTATTTCTCATGTATGTCTTTTTTTTCATTTTATTAATATTCTTATTACATATCACACGTGCTAGTTGTATTCTGTAGAAGAAGATGGTAGTATCGAAATTGCACTTTCCATTCCTCTTTAAGAACTTTGAGCATTTACAGAAGAGGAACTATATCCACGTTTACGTAGTTTGGACAAACTTGACAAAAAACAAATAGCACTTTTTTTATTGTTTAAATTTTACTATCCAGTCGAATAGGCCATTTTCGAAGTTTGCTACTTATCTCGATCTTCAGCTGCATGTATCTAATGTATGCCAACCGCCCTTCGCCAATCGTCACTACATCTAAGCGGGGAGCATCCCAAACAACTAATAGTCCATTACTGTATACTATTATACTTTTCCTGATAATTTAATAGTGGGAGAGCCACGCTGCAGACGAATACTTTGTCAAGAATAGCATAATATTCGTCTGTAGTATGATTGGGCTGGCTCGCCCGGGGAAGTACCACACTCCCGCAGAAAACTGGCGTCTGAGTGGTAGCTTAGCTACCGCGCTTCGCACGGTGAGCGAACTGAGTTCCGGAGGCCCAACACCTTCCCCCTCCTCCTCCCATTCCCACTCCCATAATGTCATTTTCCTTAAAGGTCGGCAGCGCTTCCGCACTGCCTATGGCGCTGCGGAAGTCTATGGGCGGCGTTGATTGCCCTCCATCAGGTGACACGCCTGCTCATTTGCCTTCCTATTCCATAAAAGAAGAGCACTCGGAGGGGCAATAATAGAAGCTAGGTCTTCTGGTAGAAATTTTATTTTTAAACAAGCAGAGCACGACAAGTGTTACATTTGTATACACTTTTTGTATTTTCCACTTGCACATATATAAATAAATTGATTTCAATACACTAAACGCATGTTGCGTTCGTCGATAGGAAATACAATCACGGTCCATTAGTTTCACGCTATCGTAGCTCGACCCACAGTATCGATCGACACTAATGTTCGCTAGCTTTTAGCCTATTGGGATTCATTTGTTTAAAAAAATATATATAGTAAGATTTTTTTTTGTTTGAAGAGATAAAAAATCAGTTTTATATTTCGCAAACGAGCAAGCAAAGTTAGGTCACAGAAGCAAGAGTGCAACGACTGTTACTACCCTATGGAACCAGCTACCTCCAGCGGTGTTTCCGAATCGATAAGACATTGGAACATTGAAAAAACATGCCTACATTTCTTAAAGGCCTTCACTATGAGCACTAATATTGAGAACGTCAAACACACCCCACTATAAATACAGAGTTTCGCTTCGACACGAGACATTCTTAGAAGTAGTTCTCTACGAAATAATTGTGGAGTGGTTTGTGATTTGCGTTCGCGGATCTTAGCAAAGTAAGTTTGAGTGTCCATCTTTATTATAGATTTCCGCAAAATGACGCCAATATTTTTATTATTTCTAGATCTTTGAAATGAGTGGTTTCAATAATAAAATTTCACTAAACTCACACGATTCTGTTCGAATCATCGCTTACTAATACATCTGCCACCGCATTCGGGTTCAATGTATTTCGTATCGTATAGCGACGTATCCAAACTGATAAATCTAAAAGATTTATGTCTGGAGGCACGGCCATAGGCCTGCACCGTATGCGAGGAAATTGACGATTTATCCCTCGGGACAGATAAATCCAAACGACACCCCTGCACGATTTCGTGATAGGATACACATACAACTGAATGCATTTATTGGACATTTTACTCATTATTGTTTCCAAAAAGAACCTTTCGATTTATAGAATATATATTTCGTAAAAGAATAGATATCTCGCTCACTTTTTTTAAAAAATATACCATCATCTTCTTCGACTTACGACAAACGTATAAACCACGCTGAGTGGTCGTAGTCAAGGGTCGGTTCAACCAACCGAAAAGGCTTTTCTTATCATAACTTGATTAACCTAGCTAAACAATAAATAAGTGGACAGTTTCCGAATGTTTGTGTGTTAGTTTATTATTTAAGGCAATACAGAATAAGATTGTTTTTGACAAAAACATATAACCAAAATTCACTTTAATATAATTATATATCGCCACAAGGCACAGATTTACTCCAACGATGGAACTTTTCGGCATAATTAAATTAGAAATACGTTGAAAATCTTAGAAATGACTTGAACATTCTATCTCGAACTTTTAATTTCCACTGCTGTACATTTATACGGCCTCTTTCACATTTTTCCTCTTTATTAACGTCAACTTTGATCGCAGTCGTCCAACAAACTTTTGCAGAGGTTATTTTAATACATAATTAATTAATATTTTTATAGTTTCAATTAATGGAATTTATAATGGCATGTGAGATGTTCGTCTAAAATAAGAGATAGTTTGTACCATAACTTATTTAACTTGCTTTGTGGTGCTTAGCATAGAGCCACCCCATTTCCTAGTGTTTCATATGAGATGACTAGTTCTTCTACATATTTGAGGTCGGCGTTTCCTTGTCTATAGATTTCCATTCAACACGGTTCTGTGCTACGTATTTGTCAAGTTGAGCTTCTTTTAGGTCTTTTTGGACCGCCAACAACCATATAGCGGGCGGTCTTCACCAAGAATTTTCGTCGTTGGAATTTACCATGTTTTACCATGGGATCTTTTGGACTTCTTTGGACGTGTCCGTACCACCGTAAACGACTCTTTGACTTTTTTAGCTATCGGGGCAGCTTTAAAACTACCTCTTCTATACCAGTTAGAAAGCTGCTGACCAACATGACATGCGCATCTCTGTTGTGTGGAGTCTTTTTAGATGTGTGTTGGTCGCCCAGCATTCTAATCTATACAAGATAAAAGTTCCAATGGCCGTCTTGTGTGTGTGCCGCTTAACTTTGATGGACATTTTTCTGTCACACATTACGCCTGTAAGTTGTCTCAACTTCATGCATCCTCTTGAAGTTCTATGAGTTACATCTTTAATCATAAGAGATAACTATGGGAGCGAAAATCGCCTAGGTAAGAATAACGATAAAACCATTCAATCTGGAAGGAGGTCATTGTCCAACACGGGATTATTTAAGTTTTATTGACGATGATCGATTAATGCGGATGCTGATCTAGTCAATAATGTTCCCGATCCGCAATTGCGGATGCTGACGAGTATATTCACGAAAACCCTGTTTTGTACAATGCACCGAACTGAGGGAACTTTTCGTTAATATTTTCATGACTCACACAATTTTTTAACCAAATTAAGCCAACGGAGGGCGTGAGAAAGTTCATTTAGAGGCCAAAGCGTTTCTGTAATTAGGCACATTACTTTATTTTTTTCTTAATGACTTAATAACTAATTGACGCTTTTGTATTTGTGTTTGAAATTCGAAAATTAATTAGTTAAAGAAAAAATAAATATATATAATAATTTTGCTAGAATCATCGTCTTCTTCTTTTTTTAATGGGACAGAAAGGCAAACGAGCAAGTGTATCACCTGATGGAAAGCAATTAACGCCACCCATAGACATCTGCGACACCAGAGGCATAACATTTGCGTTGACGGCCTTTCAGATATGAGTAGCTTGTTTTGTGAAGGTCTTGTCTACTTGTCTTCTTGAGCCAGCGGCTGTCCAATCTTGGACATGACCTCTCACAATCGTTGCACCTAGCCCGATCTTCGTCTACACGCAATTAATTGTAGCCGTACGTAGATCGTCGCTATATCTGGCTGAGAGGTGTTCCGCATTTTTTGCCACCTTAAATCCAGTACTCGCCTACGCCGACTTTTGTTATTTTTTTTTAAATTGTAATTATTGACTAAATTAAAGTAATAATGAATTCAGCCAATACTTCCCTTCATAGAACTAAAGTCACCGATATAGCCTTTCGAATAAGCAAACTAAAGTGGCAATGGGGTGGTCACGTTTGTCGGAGATCTGACAATCGTTGGATTAACGAGTGCTTGAGTGGAATCCGCGTCTCGATAAACGTAGTATGAGACGCCCCCCGGCTAGACGGTGCGACGATCTGTGCAGAGCGGCTGGGAGAAACTGGATGCGTGAGATCGGAGATAGGGCTAGGTGGCGCTTCTTGGAGGAGGCAGCATTATGTCCAGCAGTGGACTGCCGCAGGCTATTGATTAAACACTTCACGGCTTGATATTGGCCTCTCCAAATCATAAGGAGTATTGTTATAATCACCACATTTAATTTGGGGATTGCAGTTTAGTTACGTTATGTATTAAGATAAACGTCTTAGTTGCACAAATGAGAAGAAAACGCTATCCCCATTATTTTTCATGTGTGTCCTAATCTATTCTGGTTACATCTAAGTTATTGCTACCTTAATAATTATGGTACACAAAGGATGCCACGTTCCAAATGGATGGTTTCATGAATCTAAAATTATAATACACTTTTGTAATATTTGTTCCTGGCAATGCGCCCAAGACTTTATTTATTGTGCATCGTTTATCAATTTGTATTTTGCAGCGTGAAAACACCTAAACTATGCGGAATACACTCTGAGTAAATTCTTCTTTAAAAGTTAGATACGTACATACATATAGTCGCGCCTGTCTCCCTGTAGGGTTAGGCAGACCACAGATCTCCATTCGCTACGATCCTGACACACCTTCCTTGCTTCCTTCACACTCATCCATCCCTTCATCCAACCTTCCTCTCACACTCATTGTAGCGAAACGGCTCTCCGTTCGTCGCTTCTCGCCCTTGTGGGAATCAGGACGCGATGGGTGGCGAACCAAGTCGCCGTCATTTTTTAACGAATTAAAACTTACTTTTGCTTAAAATTTGTGCGTACAGCATACAAACAAGAAATTAAAAAATACATAAAAGCAGTTTTTTAAATTCTAATAAGCTTTAGCGAAAATATTCCAAAATGTATGAATATTGATTTTATATAAATTTTTATGTATGCACATTGAGAATGGAAGGGGAACAACGGTTGGACATTTGGTTTGACATGTCAATTTTATTTTAAACATCACACAGAGCATAATTGAAGAAAGAAGATAGAGAAAAGAACTTAGGAGAAAGTTCACAGACCTATTAAAAGAAAGCGCAAATGAAGCGTTGAATGGAGAATTGAAAAACCAGCCTTGAATCTGAGAAAATGTAAATTTCTTTATCGACAAGTCGCAAGCGCAAGGGACGACCGATTGGCTCAGTGGCGGGGCTCTCCACCCGCGGAGTCAATGGTCGCGGGTTCGATTCCCGCATCGGAATAAATATTTATATGGATTTTTAAATGTTTATTCCGAGTCTGGTAACCCCCCCAATCCGCATTTCCTTTCCTGTCCCTTTCTTTCTTCTCTATCCTTTCCCTTCCTCTCCGCCAATCCACGGTCTGCCGTGCCAATGGATGCGTGGCTAGGGGCGAGCCTAGTCGTAAACGTGCCGATCGTCCCGGGGTCGGGCTCCCCCGGGGACTATGGTGCCTTACCTCAGCATGCAGGGCTCTGCTGGGGCTGACCTCCATCCTCCCTTGCGGCTCGTGGGATTCACTAAAGACGAATTTTAATATACCTAATTTGTCGAAAATGACGGCGACGTGGTTCGCCACCCGTCACGTCCTGATTCTCACGAGGGCGAAAAGCGACCAATGACGAGCCGTTTCGCTGCGATGAATGGCAGCGGATGGAGCTCTGTGGTCTCTGCCAACCCCTGCGGGGGATAGGCGTGAATATATAAAAAAAAAAAAAAAAAGTCGCAAGCTAAGTTATGAAGGGAATGGAATTTAAATTTTATCATTATTATCAACAGCCTGCGACAGTCTATAGCAGGACATAGGTCCCAAGAAGCACCACCTAGCCCGATCTTCGACTTCACGCATCCATTCTTCATCGAGGGAATTTTATGTGAAGTCTTGACTCCTAATGAACACTATTTCAGTGGACAGCATTGTCATATAAAGAAAATTGGGAGAAAAGAAGAAAAAAATTAGTTACTTCTCGATAAGATAATCGTTTAGTACTATCATGGTTATTTCTACCCAAACATTTGTAAAGGCAGGGATTCCTAAAAAATTTTGGCTGGGAGACCCCTTTCCTGATAACTCAGACCCCCATAACTAAATTACTTTAAAAATCCTATCTGTAGTTTTTTCCTGTTGATACAAAATACTTATAAATTTAAAAAGTTTGCAGTTGCAATTTAAAAACTTTGGGACCACTTTGGGAATCCCTGGTCTAATGTATACCAACGTCAAAATATATTTTAAAAATGTTACTAGTAATGCTTAGGATAAGTGCAATTCACAATCGGAATTTATTGGGGTAATGTTGGAGTGGAGACCACATTTTGGTAAATGAAATGGAAAAGTTACGCCTGAAATGAAACGATCTGCGCAGGATCAGGCAGAAACTGGACACGTGTAGCCGAAGCATGGACTCGGTGACGCATCTCGGGGAAAGTTGATGTCCAGGACTGTGGTAGAATGTTTATAATGGCAATAGTGTGAAAAACCTTTATAATAATACACGTAATTCTATTCAAGAAGCGTACTGTACTACAAACAGTTTCATCTAATCGTAAACCCGAAACAATGGCAAGTGATAACATCAGCAATGATAATATCAGCTAATCAATCGCAGCTCTCCGAGTTAATGTAATGCGAATGACTGCATTAATTGCGTTAATTAATTAATCCATTAACTGCTTTATTAATTATATAATTTCAATTGAAGAATTTCCGTCTTGAATAGAGATTTAATTACAGTCATATTTTGTTTCAATAAAATCATTTAAATTTTTTACTGTTTCTAACATTGTTATGCATTTTAGTACAACAGTCGCTAAAAACAAGAATCTCATCCTACGCAGGTGGTGGTATTAATCCACCACCTATAGGATGAGATTCTTGCGTGTGCCTCTTAAAAAACACTATTACACGCACAAGTCTGTGAATTTATTTTTAGAGATATTTCTGAGTCGATCGATCGATCGACACTGTGGCCTACAAAACACGAGTCTCTTCTGAAACATCAGTGTTGTATCTTGCCAGCACCTCTGATCCACCACATTATATATACTGCCTGGTGGCAGCATTAGGTTATCAACCTTAACTAATATTTTATTGGAGTAATTAAGATTAAAATCCTGATTCTGCCAACGGAGATTCTTTATTTCCAAAAAAATAGGGGGTGTTTGCCGCAAGTTTAACCTTGGCATTCGGATAGAATATCGCAGTTTGGTTATTACTGAGAGACTTTTGCTTATTATCTTACATCATGATATGTAAAGAAATGTTTTTAGTGAAATGATTATACACGAAGTATACAGTTTTCATGGTATATCTTTGAGTCAAGATATGATGTTTATTTGATAAATTTAATCCAAACCCTTGATTCCATCGGTTCGTACCGTGAAGTACAGGATATTATTTTTTCGCGTTTGTGACAGCTCGATTTCCGGTTCAACGAAGTAACATTCCAAAAGTCGATTTATGTAGTTTTATTGTGTAAAATCAAAAATAAAATTTTTTCTTTTAATTTTTTTTATAAAACTTTCTATTTAACTCTTTAGCTAAAGGGTCACCAAGATACAGGTTTCACCTTGTTTGGGGCCCACTTTACTAATAATCATAATAAAATAAATCTTTCGGAACTGTCTTTTTAGAAAAGACCACTTGCCTTCAGTTTTGTAAAGGCCAGAAGTATGTGTGTGTGTTAAGATTTTTTCAACCGAAACTTTCTTGTTGATCATCCGAATTAGTTATAGATGGGACCAATTAAGAAAGTCAATTGAGAATGGGGATAAGGTTTTCGTTCCTTTAATGGGGAGAGACGAGTCTTGAAGCTCCTCCTAACTTAAGACTTCTAGATCTTGTGAACTTAGCTTTCATCTACAAAAAAATCCTTTAGTAACGATGTTTGCACTATAATTCCAAAAAGGCCTAACTTGAAATTACATATCAACCCTGTAAATACATTACAAAGAGGAAGGTATCTCTTTATCTCAACTGTAACTTAAATAGTGTGCTTTACTTTTAAAAAGTTGTTATCATGTTTTATTCGTGATTTAATTGTAAAAGGTCCTTGAAACTTATTTCACGTTAAACGTTTCAGGCCTAGTCTATGAGTAATTCAACTTTCAATCTCCGGCTTGTCGAGTCTGCAGTTACAAATACAAGCGTACTGACTACGAGCAAAGTATCCCACTTCGGGAGAAACTCGTGCCCAGCGAAGAAGTGGGCATGTATTCGAACGAGCCTATACGTAAATAAATAAACGGAAATCCTATTTCCTGCCTGAATAAAACGTAAGATCTCACTATATTTATGATGTTTGCTCGCTAACGAAAATAGAATGCGTCTGATTTATTTATCGTTAGTGTCAAAAGGTACTTCCTTTTTACTGAGGTAATATGATTTCCAACTACTTCCTGTTAGCCGATTATCCGATATGCTTCGAGTACGACATACTTTGCGCAAATAAAATTAATTTAATCTTTGCAAAGTTTAAAACGAATATATATATATATATATATATATATATATATATATATATATATATATATATATATATATATATATATATATATATATATATATATATATATATATATATATATATATATATATATATATATATATATATATATATATATATATATATATATATATATATATATATATATATATATATATATATATATATATATATATATATATATATATACTTCTTATATATATTCTATACTTTTTTGTATAAACGGAGGCGGATCAGGTATATCTATTGATGGTAGGTAATCGTTGTTTCCGAATTAGTGCATTTAATTATTCGTTTTCCATATTTGTTTTGTCTCTGTATAAGTATTTGAAATTATACTTAATTAACACAAATAATTACTAGATACATACATATCTCACGCCTTTCTCTCGTATGGTTAGGCAGAGACCATAGATCTCCATCCGCTACTTAGGTATACTAATATTTGTCATAGTGAATCCCACGAGCCGCAAGGGAGGATGGAAGTCCGCCCCAGCAGAGCCCCGCATGCTGAGGTAAGGCACCATAGTACCCGGGGGAGCCCGATCCCGGGGCGGTCGGCACGCTTGCGACTAAGCTTGCCTCTAGTAACGCATCCTTCGGCACGGCAGACTGTGGATTGGCGGAGAGGAAGGGAAAACGATAGAGAAAGGAAAAAGCAGGGGAAAGAAAAGATGGATTTAGACAGGACGATAGGGATATGATACTACCGCAACGGAAGAGGAGTGATACGGTAGTACCTGGGGAGGCCGGGGTCGCGTACCCGTGTACCATTACAATAAATACAGGACAAGCGGTTATGCAAAGATACTTCCCTGACCGTACTAGATAATAGTACACATTCACGGATGATCGTGAAGTAAAGCCATTGTAATGTGTTCGATTAGATAGGAACGCAACCTTAATGTTTTGCTATTTTGTCTCGGACGTCGGGACCATTGCACTTCCTTTATTATGTGTTCTGCCATTAGTGCATTGTTCCGGTCTATTTGTCTGCATACGCATTTAATTACATCGTCCGGTTTACTAAAAATATTCTTTATAAATTAAATACTAAAAATATAAATATTAAAAATACTACAAATATATAATTCAATTACGATACAAAATAGTGGGCGATCGTCAAATAAAGCGATTAGAAGGTTTTAAGATGATTAATGCGATGAGTAAGGCTCTGCGGAAATACATTACTATGTGGACTGTCAAAACTTTTACTTATCTAAGATCCGCGACAAGGAAACAATAACAGAAAATTAATAATGTGTGTTTTCCTGTTGGATGAAGTGGATTTTCACGTTGACCGTTAAGTGACGGTTGTCTTCCGTAGAGTCTACTATACCTGAAGATGCCTCGTGTTGAGACGATACACGTGTCGTTTGCAAGGTGGAAAAGTGGTAGTGTGTGTTTGGTGTTGTGTATAGTGGTTGGTGGGTGGAGAGTTGTTGACGGCCGTTTTTCGGTAAGTTTTAGTTTAAGTTCCAGGTAAATCCACTTCATCCAGCAGTCCACATAGAAGGTTTTTGTTTTAAAGCAAATCAAAATAAATGTTTTGTTATATTGAGTCGGACAGTATAACCTGTTGGCTTCTTTCATAATATGTATGTATGTTCCGCAAATAGGAAATTTTACTTTTCTATTTTTCTGCATATGTATTGACAGTCAAAAGCCTTACCTAGCTAAGATCCGCGACAAGTAAGTCTTAGCTAGGTAAGGCTTTTGATTGTCCATATAGTGATGGATTTCCGCAAAGTAACGCCTGACTCCATTAATAATGCATATGTTTTATACACATTAAAACATTGTCCGGTTTATGAAAATTTTTTTATTTATTCATTTAAACTATCGTGCACAAAAAAAGAACATCGGGCCGAATTAATACCATTAACTTTATCAAGCTGCGGGTGATATTAAGAAAATTGTTTGGAAATAATCGTGCTAAAACAGATAACAGATATAAAACCAATAACAGATAAATTTATGAGGTACATTATAAATACACATACAACGTCAGCTCAAGTACGTTAACAAATCGACAGCTCAAGTATGATTCAAATGTATTTGTTTTTAGAGGAACGCAATCATTTAGTTTGTTTCGGAAAAGGTCGCCAATGAGCTTCCTATATGTGCTTGTCATGCTTTAAAACATAATAACATTGTCCGGTTTACGAAATAATTCTTCATTTATCCATATAATTACTACTGTTCCTCTGTGGCAATAAATTGTTGGATATTTCACAAATGTTTTCCATACTTGTTCTCCTTTTATTTCGATACTCAATTACATGCACAAATATGCAAACAATGACGGCTAGCTTGTTTTATTTTAAAACAAATTTTCCCAATTTTTTGTTTATTATTAAGATAATATTTTCGATGATCCATATTTGAACAATCTATATGTATATTTTAGAATTTGAATGTTTATTCTTACATTATATGCTGTTTGAAAACCTAGTGTGAAGTTAAGAGTGTAATATTTTGTTAATTTATCTTTTTAGTACCATTGCTTTTTACTGATATATAGTTAAAATTGCCTCCTTAGTTTCAACTTGCCACTAACTTACTGGTCCTTACAGCAATATTTTGATGGCCATAACACCTACGTACATTTATATATATATATATATATATATATATATATATATATATATATATATATATATATATATATATATATATATATTGCTGAAATAAATTCTCTCATTACCTACTGACTATTGAGTTTTTTTTTATGAATAGAACAAATTGTTACAAAAATTTGTTTGAGAACCCGAAGGATAATAAGACCTTGGGTACGGCTTAGCAGTACGTATATATATGAACGCTCGTTTCAGCAAGTGGATACCTGTTACCAGCGGGCGTACGTGTAGAGAACAAAGAAAAATATTGTGTTACATCGCGAAATAAATGGATGGGGTTATATGCTCAAAAACCTTTATTAGACTATACGCAGTGAGATTAACTTAAAATTTAATGTTTTTTTCCAGTTTTTATTAACATATTTTTTAATATCAATAATTTTTTTACACACTGCAAAGTACACTTAATCCGTTACATATCGACCCAAAAAGTGAAAACGCTGTAAAATTATATATTATATAACATGTAAATTACAAATACCGAGGCGAAAGGTTTGAGTCTCACAGCTATACGATCAATAGATAATTTTATACAGTGTTAAATCCGATTGTTTTTGAGAGATCAAATACATTTTTTCAAAAAGCTTAAAAGCTCTGGTGGTAAGTTTTCATTTTGCAGTTTACTACGTTTTCGATTTTTTGCGTCGAATGTGTTTCGAATATTAATTGTTTTCGTAGTACAATTGCATTCATTGCCTTGTCGGTGTAAAGAGCTTAATAAAAAAAATTATTGAGGTCTTACGTCGAATATACCCGTCACTATAACGGTGAATCCCCAAACTTTTGAAAAGATTTCTTTTAAGGGAAAAGTCTGCTAAATTTCTAGTTCAGATATTAAAATAAAAATTGAGATAATCTATCGTGACATATGTACATATATCGGTTGACCCAGGTTCTTAGTGCGTGCGCACTTTTTGCGTGATATAAATGTACATTTGTATAAGATGGATAAAAATTAAACTACAGAAAGGTAATTCCACGTACGTGAACAATGATTATTAAAGTTTGGCAGTCGTATTATTAATATATTTGAATTATTAATAATATTGTTTATAATGCACGAAGCAATTATTGATCAATTTATCACTTCTAGGGTTTTCGAACGATTATAAATATATATTCACGAAAGACCGGCAATGTATTAGGGACACTTTAGATTTGCGTCTATACGCGGTAATGGTCACTAACCATTAGCTAGTAGGTACCCCGCATGCTCCTTTGCTTGCTCTTATATAAAAATATATTATTTATTTTCAAGTTATATTTTTATTACTGTTACGGTGTCGATACGGGATCAGAATCAAATATGTTTTTATGAAGAAGACGACAAAGGCGTGACCTCAATTTCGAAGCATTTATCATCGCTTCAAAACATCTTGAAATCGAGATGACATTATCAAAGATTTATAAATTAAGAACACAGTTTAAGCAAAAACTTGTCTACGTGATCAATGATACAACAAACGATTCTACTTCTACGCGTGATCGTGACAATAACGGTCGACTTACTCTAATTATGCATAACATAATCATGTCTACTTCTTCTCTTTCTTCTCGATTATCACGTTCTCATATATTGGGGGTGCTCCGAGGAATTGTTTCGAATAATTCCTGTCGTCGAAATCTACTATGCACAACTCACCACAAACAAATCCAGAGGGGCCATCCAGCAATGCGTCTTTTTGCCGAAACTTTTTTTCACACAGAATGATATTCTGTTGAACTAAATGTCAGTGTAAGTTTTTCTATGTGATCGCGTTTCTTACAATGAGTGTAGATAATAAATACTAATCTGTAATCCCCTACAGCCCACCAAATTTGAGGTTTACTCCCGTATGAGAGAGCATTAACAATACAATACACGCTTTATTAGCTTTCTTTGAATGGTTAAACAGAAGTCACAAAGTTGCTGTTTTTTAAGATGATTAATGGAGTCAGGCGTTACTTTGGAAATCCATTATTATGTGGACAGTCAGAACTTTTACTTAGCTAAGATCTGTGACAAAAAAACAAAAATAGAAAAATAATAATATGTGTTTTACGAGAAGAAGTGGATTTACGGGGAACTTAAACTAAATCTTACTGAAAACCGGCCTTCAGCAACTCTCAACTTTTCAACCACTATTAACAACACTAAACACACACTACCACTCTTCCACAATGTACAAGACACGTGTTTCGCCTCAATATGAGGTATCATCAGGTATAGTACACTCTTCGGAAGACAACCATTAAATGAACACTTGAGTTGCTTACGGCTGTTTTTCGGTAAGATTTAGTTTAAGTTCCCCGTAAATCCACTTCATCTAGTGAAACACATTATTATTTTTGTATTTTTGTTTGCTTGCCACAGATCTTAGCTAAGTAAAAATCCTGACTGTCTACATAAATCTTTTTATATTGAAGAGTTAGTTGATGGTCTCTCAAACTGAACATTACGGTGTTTGTGCAGATACAAAAGTCGATCCACATGTAGGTAAGCAGGTGAGACTTTCCACATGTCTCAAATATAAATATGCTCGTTCCGCGCACCCTCTTGAACATTCCACGAGAAAATGTTAGTGTATTTTTTCAGTGGCGTGTGGTACTGTGTGACCACTTGAACTCTCTCGTGTAGTAGTTACCGAATACATATCACGCCGTGTGGGAGTTTTCACTTTGCAAAAAATATATATTTTATTTCAAAGCGTAATTTCACAATTGATGTTTTTTGAACTGCATTATACACTTTTTATATTATATACATACAGTCTATATTACTCTGTCCCATTTCATTCATATTTCACCGCTGGTGTTATTCTGTGAAGAACCCTTCGAAAGATCCACGAATCAAAAGGAAGCTCTCTCTTACGGTCCTATGTTCACGAGGTGGGGCAGAGGGCGTCCACAGTGCTTCTCCATTGCGATCGGTCTTGAGCGACGTGTTTCACGTCAGGCCACATCAACCCGATAGACTTCATCTCCGGTACGGAGAGCTTCCAAGTGTGTTTGGGTCGGCCTCGCTTCCTTTTCCCTTGAGGAGTCCATTCCATTGGATGAAAGCTGGAGAATCCTTAATAATAACGAAATTTAAAAATGTTGACCGATATCAATATAATTGAAGAGACAAAAGCGCAGGGACTTTGTTAGCTCTGTGATTTGGAAAGGATAGAAGGGGATGGCACTGTTAAAAAGGCTTCCTTGGGAATACCATTCAGTCGACCGTCGCAAGTATCGGCGAAGCGATGCGATGATCGCCTCGGTCTTTGAGCAGTCAAATGGTGAGAGGCCGCACATCATTGTGCTCAGTGACGTGTTCTTCTTTCGGAGGTCAAGACATATTTTGATTCGATAAGCAGAGTAGGTATTATTCTGCGGCATTGGGCTGTTGGCAATCTTCGAAGTTGTCCCCATTTGATTGCAGAATGCGTTCCTAATGACCTTTTCACTTTTGAAAGAAGTCCTGAAACTCGATTTCTGTTATAGCCTTTAAAGCGTTCGTCGTATTTGTTTCGAATGTTTCTTCGTCGTTGAATTGAAAAAAATATCATTTATAGGAAGAGCGGTGTTTTTAATCTTGGAAGCAACCAAAAGTCGCTGGGAACTACATCAGAACTGTACGGAGGCTGCTTAATGAAAAGTCGTTGCTCAGATGTTTCCGTTATTTTTAACAATAGCATGAATGCGAGGAACATAAAAAAAAAACTATTAAACGCACGCTGCTTTACGTAAGGCGTCTCGCATAAACTGTAGCATTAAAGAAGTTTGTGAACTTTGCAGCTGATTCTCGAGGGCGTTAAAATGGAGGAAGGCCAGATATTTTTGGGACGAAGTGGTATACGTCACACCGATGAAGACTGGGAAATGGACTTCCACTTACTAGGGAAATAGACAGACACCACGCTCGTACAAGGCGGATAGGGGGAACACAGTCTCGGAATAAATGCCTGTATCCTCGATGCGGAAATTGAACCTCTGACGACGTCAGCGGTAATTTCGCCACTGAGTCATTTTGGTCGACAATTCATCATATATGTACATACACACATGGTTCAGGTTGTACGATTTAAAGTCGTGAATTTGATGCTACCATTGGAATATTAAAATAACAATATTTTTCTGTATTTATAAGCAATCTTAGCTTACAATTTGTTGGAAATCATTCCAATGATAGTAAAATAATATAAAATCATTGATTATCACTGAGGATCTTGGTCATTAGAACCCTTCAAATGGACAATATATATATCCATCAGTTCCGGTCCAAACCACCAGCTGAAATTTGGAAAAGAATGTATTATAGCCTCTACACTTGGGCGGACCACCTTTTTGGCAACCGTCCTCGAGCTTTCTTCATTTCGGTATTACCATCAATGATCAACTTTTTCAGGTTACCGTCTCCTCGTCGATCTGACCACGTTTGTTCTTGCTGAAAACCAGCGCCGAGTGTTCGCCCGGCATATGCTGAACAAGAACCATTTTGACACTCGTTAGATTAAAATTATGTTCTTTTTGTTTTGTGTATTTATTTGTATGTATAATATTATTAAGGATATAATTTAAGTTATTGTAAAAGAAAAGTGTCATAAATAAAGTTTTTCTATTCTATTCTATTCTCTTCGCATAAATCTACATAGAAATAAGTAAAAAATGGTAATGCGATAAAATATTTATAAGTTACGTATAGTGGAGTACAGAATAAAAAAAGCCCGTAATGTTGAAAGTTTATATACCAAAATCAATGAGAAATACATTTGCCCTGCAGTAGGGAAGTAATAGCCTGTTATTCGAGATATAGTGGAGTCTATAAAGTATCAGCGAAGGATTTCTATTGGTCGAGGGGCGCATGTAGTTTGCACTGGTAAAACTGCTGGCACGGCTTCTTGGCAGCCCCTACGGAGTTAAAATATGATAGGGGTTTTAACCTTCGATAACGTTTGATCGGCCTTTCGGAAACTAAATGTCTGTTCTCCTTGAACTACTCGTGCCTCCATATACAACTTGAAAGGGCGTACAGATAATTTCAGTTCAATGCGAATTCGTGGTTTAAAACTGTTTTTAAACGTATAGAATCCAATTACTTAAAGTATGTATAGAAAATATATAATAGCTATTTAGAAAAAAAAATAATTATCAATATTTTCTTTTCATTTTTTTTATATATAAGATAAACAATAAAGCGTCATGCGGTAGAGTCATGTATAAATGGGATAACGCGATCGGGGAAGTACCGCACCCTAACGGAATATACGTTAAGTACATTTTTCTGCATTACCGCGTTTCATATGGTGAGTTCAGAGATTCGGGGACCATACTTCTATTCCCTTCCTTATTTTTATACTCTTAAATCATTCTTTTCCTCCCATTCTTCACACACCCTAAGTTAGGCAATGTATTTGAAATAACTTTGATAGTATACCGCAGTGGCTACTGAAGTTCACTTATTAGTTTTACTATGGGTTCTAGCAACCAGTGTGTTGTTTATAAAGTGACACTTATTTCAGGTACGATCCATTTGCACGACGGCTGAGCATACTCTAGTCCATATATATATATATATATATATATATATATATATATATATATATATATATATATATATATATATATATATATATTCCAAAGAAATTATGTTTTAAACATTATAAAAAATGATCCATCTCGATTTGTTCTACTAAATATATATAAAAATATTTATATATAACATCGTAACGACCGTTACTTATTATCCGCGCGCCATTTTGAATATGATACCGTCGACCATGTTTTGAATAAATTTCTTTACACCAGGAAAGTCTGTATAGGTAGGTATTTATCTTATGATACCTACTACTTACTTATGACATTGAGGGATGTGGAAAAGAAAAGTAACAATCTCGAAATGTTGTGTTGGAGAAGAATGCTTGGAGTATCGTGGACCGAATTTCGCACCAATGTCTCGATACTTTATTTTTTAATATTCTTCAACGACTTGTCTTGCTACTTAGGGCAGAGTGGAAGACACTAGACCTCGTGGCAGGTGCACCAGCTTAAGTCCCATTGACAGTCCCCGTCCACGAGTGCACCCGAATGACGTCCAATAGAGAGTGATGGTAAGACATCGCATCTTAAAACATCTGCTTCTACTGGTAACACTAAGTCATGACGAGCACGACTGCTCTGTTGAAAGTGAAGCGACTTAGTTGAAGAATTATTTACTTATTTATTCTGATGTATCACATTCACAATATATTATATATTAATGAAACTTATCGTCGTCTTGCGGTAAATGAGGTAGAAATGAAAGCATCTAGAAGGGATGAGTGTGAGTGAGGGGGGAAATTATAAGAACGATGTGGACATGATGTGAAAAAGAAGGTGCCGTGATAAAGTTGAGAAAGTGATGCTTAGATGGTTTGGGCACGTAGAGAGGATGGATGAAAGACGACTGGTAAATGAAATTTACGTTGCGAATGTGGATGGAACGGTTGGTAGGCGAAGGCCAATCAAAACACACCTTGACCAACATTGCCGTCCCTCGAAGTTTTTAAGAAAGGCCAGACCAAGAGTACCATCAACCGGCGAGCTTACATTAGAGAGTGATTAGTGTGGATAAAGCAAAGAAAGTGTGCCGAGATCGTTGCAAATGGTGATCTGTTGTCTCTGTCTACCGTACGAGAAACAGGCGTGATGATATTTATACGTACTGTCGTCTTCACAAATACAATGACAAACTGCACAGTGCGGCTGGCGGAAAATGGATGCGTGTAGACGAAGATCAGGCTAGGTGGCTCGTCTTCGGTGAAACCTATTTCAAGCAGTGAAATGTCGTTTAACTATAAAGATGGTATTTGAGATCTGACATAATAATAATTCAAGTTGACTATTTAAATTGCTTATAATGCTCGTTAGGAAAAAAATCATTAAGAATTAAGCCGGAAAGGTAAAAGTGGTTGTAATATTCATCTATAGTTACATACCTTTATTCCAGTTTGAGTAAAACAGTTTTAAAGGCCCACGCACACGATATATTTTTATAGCAATGTCGACGCTTGTTTTTATCCGATACACGCAATTCAGACGCAGCTCACGTATTTCTTCCACACGTGCATAAATTTAGTCTCGCGTTTGTTTCGATACAAATGTGCTTTTGTATAGTAATTTTGGCTAATAATTACTATAATCCGTTACAAATTTGTTTCCAAGCAATAGAAAAGAGTGTTTATCTGTAATATTGATTTTGTATGTAAGTTGATCATTAGTTTGCGTTGCGTTTTTAATTGGAGACTGTTTTGGCGTTTCAATTCAATTAAAATTCTTTACTTCATCATAACGAGTTATATTTCATTTGCCAATCAATTAATAATATAATAAAGTTCCTCTAGACGGAGAACCTATTTTCTGTTATATATATATATATATATATATATATATATATATATATATATATATATATATATATATATATATATATATTCACAGTGAACGCGCGTTGTATACTTGTTTGTATCAATATAAGCGCAAACAATCTATGGACCGTTGACGCAGCAGACTTGCCGTAGAATACGCGACAATGGCGACGCAAAATCAGTTTGTTGCCAGCCATATCTTTGTACAATCAAAAAATAACGAATTTAGACAGCTTATAAGCAACCGTATATTGATATATCTTTTCATAATATTTACTTATTTAAGTCTTGACCTCGGATATGAGAATACACCATGGATTATGATTGTTTCTCGCCAGTTATTTAGCTTCACTGCATTGATTGCAACTATTCCTGTGTGATAGATATCGGACGTTGACCAAATAATACGCCTATGTATCAAACTTTTGCTGCGCAATGTTCCTTCTCGATGATCCTCTCTACGCGTCCGAGCTAACGAAGTACAGGTACGTTTTCGATTATGTTTTATCTATATAATAAATGAGACAATGAAAATGGTAAATCTATCTTTGAATATTTTCTGTAAAATAATACGACAACTCTAAAAGATAAATAGTAAACTCTTGTAGAAAGTAGATAGTAGAACGGCCTAGTCTCCGTAACTCAACGTCAATGTTCGCTTATTTTGTGGGCTGGATGGATAGTTGATACTACAATTAACCCAGCTCCTCGAAGAGCTGCAGCAACCCCTGCAGCTTATCAGCAGCATCTATGAGAGACTTGTGTGAGTCCAAGTACTTAACCCGCCAAAGATTATTCCCACGTACTTGACGCTCTTTAATGGTCGGAGTTCGGTGTTGAAAAGTCGAGAATGACTGAACTTATGAAATGTCTACTTGTGGGTAAACATAAGACACTCTTCTTCTTTTTTCTTTTGTAAGATTTATTGATAGATTATACTCCTTAGCCCATTCTACAATATGCAATGCCAAAACAGTAACTGCACAGACCGTACTTGCTTGCTTTCCTGTAATGTGTGTAGAGGTGGTAGCATAACTTTTGGTGTAATGTCTGATTTATTCGTATAATGAGATCATTATGTATGTATCTAATAGATAAATAAATTATTATTTTAATGATAATATAATAGTTTAGTTCTGTATTTACATCTCTATGTATGTAATAATTAATGAAATTTGTACGCCATAAGTGGCAATGTGATGGAGCTTTTATACGTATTTTTTCATCTTATTATAAACTCACATTATGCAAATAAAGAATTATTATTATTGATGACATGAATATTTCACAGAAGTGGTGGTAGTATTCCACCATGTGGGCGGCTTTTCAACACTGCTGCCATCTGTGGCATTCTAAGAAATGGGATTATCATGTTACAGAGCCCTGTGAATTCCGTGATATTAAACTCTGAGAAAAAAAAACGTGAGCGATCTAACGCCGTACAATTTAATTATTCTACACAAATACTTCAAGATTGTAAAAACATTACTTGAGAAGATTTTAGTGATTATTTAGAAGTTGTCAACAATTTAATCCCGAACGTGATGGAATCGCAAAACACGGTATAATATCGGAGGATCTTCAAAGCCGACATAAGCTTTCTTCTCAGATAATTTATTTTTCCTACGTTTAAAATGCTCCCGGCCTTAATATCTCAAGGAAAACTGAAGTGTCACGACAGAGCCAAAACGAGGACGTGGAAAAATGTTGGCATATTTTGTTTTTTTTTTTAGACGATACCAGGTATTAGAGCCATCTGCCGAATTTGGTATGAGTAATTTAGTTTCTTCCTCATTCATAATGTAGCTTTAGGAGCTTTTTTATGTTTCATATAGTAAATGAGAGGAGAAAGTGGGGACTTACAAATTTGTTATCATAAAATAAATATTTACCATCTTTACAATGTTTTTTTTTGTTGTTTAAATCCGCATATTGTTGTATTTTATGTAATCATGTTATTGTCAATTAAAATCATCACAGATTATAAAGATTTCACTATTAATTTATTTATGTTGTGATTTATTTACACATTTGGCTATGTTGTTTTGTTCAATAAATATATATAGTTTATTAATAACTTGATTACAGTGCTATTTAATGGATCCCGGAATAGTTACGAACAATCGTTCTTACAAAGAAACATTATACTCTGTGAATACGGCCTTAATCGCTCAAGTTGTTAAGAAGTAATACGCACTTACAGACATATATATAAATATTTAACCAATACAAACAAATAAGTCTGTGTTCTGAAATGAAAAAAATAAAATTTACAAATAGATGCGATATATGTTCTAGGCTTGGTTTTTGTTGGTAAACACAACAAAAAACCAGCCTTCTTTCTTAGAGACCGGCAATGCTTCTAGTATTGCAGATACCATCTTAATATTTATGGACATCATAAGGTAAAATGGTGGTTTTGTAATCCCATAAAAATTATATGGACAGCAAAATTTTTACTTAGCTAAGATCCGCGACAAGCAAAACAATAACAGAAAATTAATAATGTGTGTTTTTCCGTTGGGTTTAGTGGATTTATTTGGAACTTAAACCCAAAACTTACCGAAAATCGGCCATCAACTCTCCACCCACCAACCACTACTAGTAGACTCTACGGAAGACAACTGAAAAGTGACCTTTTTCGGTTGTTTTCCGTAGAGTCTACTATACCTGAAGATGCCTCGTGTTGGGGCGAAACACGTGTCGTTTACAAGATGGAAAAGTGATAATGTGTGTTTGGTGTTGTGTATAGTGGTTGGTGGGTGGAGAGTTGATGGCCGATTTTCGGTAAGTTTTTGGTTTAAGTTCCAAATAAATCCACTAAACCCAACGGAAAAACACACATTATTAATTTTCTGTTATTATTTTGCTTGTCGCGGATCTTAGCTAAGTAAAACTTTTGACTGTCCATATAGTGATGGATTTCCGCAAAGTAACGCCTGACTCCATTAATAACCCATAAAAATTATCAAAATAAGTGAAATAATTTAATTTAATGTGGCAATTGTAAAATGTATAATATGCTATTATTTCGATTTACTAATTTAATAAGAAAATTTAAAATTACAAGATTTTAATTTTTCTATGAAAACTTAAGTTGAAATATATAAAATGATGAAAATAACTCGTTGGCATACGTCAAATTCAATTCTTTTCTTGATAAGCAATTAAATTAAATGTGTCAAACGAAAGTCTGTTAACAATCAGGCTTCTACTGCCGTTTCGTAATGAGATTCCTCGTATCAGAGGAACATATTTGAAATACCTTTAAAGTACTTTCCAGTGCGGAGTTACCTCGCGAAGCTTCTTGACCACATACTTTTGATATAATTTTGTACAGACTTCATAATTCTGTGTTTTTTATTTTGAACAATTTATTTTTTACTTCCCTCTTATCATTCACATCTTGCCTTATACGTAATGCATTTATAGTGCTTTTGGTGACGCGTTCGCTCGGTTGCCTTTTTTATGGATTAGGAAGGCATACGAGCAGACGTGTAATCTGACGGAAAGCAATCAACGCCGCCCTTGGACATCCGCAATATAGTGAAGGAATTGCGGAAGCGTTGTCAGCCTTTAAGAAATGTGTAGGCTTGTTTTTAAAAGTTGTTATCTTGTTTTCAAATTTAGAATCGATTAGAAAACACCACTGGGGGTAACTAGTGCTTGAAAAAAAGTTTCGGGAAAAACCGTACGTACTGAATCGTCATGAAGTGCCTCTAATCTATTCCATTAAAAAAAAAAAACAAACAATAATATGGAAAGCAATCAACGCCGTTCGTGGACATTCGCAATGCATTAAAGGAATTGCGAAAGCGTTGCCAGCCTTTACCAAATGTATAGGCTTGTTTTTAAAAGTTTCAAATTTAGTATCGATTAGGATAGTTCCACAGGGTAGTGGTGCGTGGAAAAAAGTTTCGGGAAAAACCGTACGTACTGGATCGTCATGAAGTGCCTCGAATCTATTCCATAAAAAAAAAATAAACAGTAATATATAATCACTAGTACATAAGATAACCGTAATAAAAGTGCAGTTAATAACTATACGCCATAAAGTGGGTTTCGTACAAAATAAAGGTACTCAACATTATGTCCAAACGTTAGCAAAGTTGGAATAACTAATGGCGGGTTCGCTCTGATTGAGATCTAATTTATTGGTTCGCATTCAGGATACAGTTACATCCTAAATCACAATAATGGCATACGAGCCACGTTTGACTTTCAATCGGCATACGGAAGCTTCCTATGGTGATAATGAGATAATCGAGAAAGAACTATTAAAGACATATTAGATAAAATAATAGCATCCAACTAAAAACTAAAACCAATTGTTTTATTCTATACGTATCATGTATCATGGAAATATAATAGATAGTAGATGATTTTCGCAACTTGACGTCATCATGCGCCTATTTTATGAATGGATAGCTTTTATTCTACCCGCCCCAGCTCCTCAAAGAACAGCAGCAGCTACAGAAGGCCGGGTGCACCCAGGTATCTGGCCCGGTAGATGGAAATATCCAAAAAAAATTTATAGAATACGACTAAGCTCAAAGTTTCTATACTAGATTTGATTCAAAATGATGAAATCCGCCTTAGTACCAAAGTCACCGATATTATTCTTCGAATTAACAAACTAAAGTAGATTGGAAGATTGGAAGTTTGCCGGCAAACTAAATTGGCAACGGGCTGATCACGTTTATTGGACAACCGACTACTGTTGTTATATAGGATAGGGAGGCAAGCGTTCACCTGGATGAATTACGATCCAGTGTGGTGCGTTTTCCTGACACTTCATTCCGCGCACCACCCGTCTATGTAAACAGCTACCTTCAGGGATATTTCCGAACCGATACGATATTGGAACCTTAAAAAAACAAGCCTTCTCATCCCTCAAAGGCTGGCAATGCATTTATAATGAATATAATGAGATGTCTATGGGTGGCGTTGATTGCTTTCCATCATGTGACACGCCTGCTTGTTTGCCTTCATATCCCATAGAAAAAAAGAATATAATAGCGCATTAAATAAGACGATTTTATCGTGTACAAACACCGAGCATTGTACGCCAACATATTACAATGAACAACCATTGACCGTCCCTTACGTTCCATATCAAGATCCTCACTTAAACATTCTCTAACAATGCGATCGAGGTGTTTAAACTCCGTAATCCATTTAAGAGCTTCGATATCGTATATTTCCGTAAGTTATATCATAGCAAACGAGTGCTGGAGTGGAGATCGCGTCTCAGTAAACGTAGTGTGGGACACCCCCGGCTAGACGGTGCGACGATCTGCGCAGGGCGGCTGGCCGAAATTGGATGCGTGTAGCCGAAGATCGGGCTAGGTGGCGCTTCATGGGGGAGGCCTATGTCCAACAGTGGACTGATGCAGGCTGTTGATGATGATGATGAAATCATAGCGTTTACATATTATGTACGTATTCAGGTTTATCAATCAAAAAAAAATATTCCATAACTAATGTTAATCCTGCATGTGTAGGTATTTTAGTAACTCCCCCTAGTTACTAAAATACCTACATGCAGGTGGGTTAGGGATTGAAAATTGATTTTCATTATTTCAGTAATATAGTGTTGCCCACGCATAGGTATATGCACTTACAATCGTCTTGTACGATATATACGGGGAAAAATGGGGTTATACTATCTATGCCGGTAACTACACAGCAGAAAAGAGAGAGGGGGAGAGAGGAAAAGATATGGGGAGGGAGAGAGAGGAGAGGGGGAAGAGGGAGGGGAGGGGGAGGTGAGAGAAGGAGTATAGGACAAAGAAGGCGAAAGAGTACAAGAGAGAGCTATGAGACATATACGAATTAAGATCTTACACTAGTTTATTATAGACTTCAATGACGGTACAAAGATCTGGATGACAAAAATAGCCATATTTTACTTTATTACTGAATATTATGTACAGATGGTCGATATCATATAAAGTGTGTAAACGTAAACTTTGCTCAGAGGCAATTTGAGATTGAAGCTGCCGACTCTATATGCAGGCGGGCCTCGTGATATTGGTTCACATATTTGTTTATTTGCCTGGTTGTTGCTTAATCTCAACGCTGTATGAAAAACACTGAGTAGCGGTTTGAATGTTATTCAAAATAGGGATCAGAGAGGCCTTCTGTTGCATCATCGTAGGCTAAGACCCACTTTAAATCACGCCGAATAGAAAAGTAGATATAGGTTTCTGCCCGCAAATTCATCTGCATGAGATGTTTACTTGTGGAGGCCGATCTGCCCGGGCCTGTTTTGAATTTTCTATTATTATTATTTTTCATCTTACACTTGTAAATAGATTACTGTTAATTTTACATAATTAAACATTTTGTATCCGTGGTGACCACTTGGCTCAGTGGCGCGCCCCTTCGTCCAAGGTATCAATGGTCGCGGGTTCGATCCTCGCATCGGAATAAACATATGTATGGCCTAGAGATATTTATTCCGAGTCTGGTAACCCCGCCAATCCGCATTTGGACAAGCGTGGTGGGTTTAACGTCCGTTCCTCCAGAAAAAGGGAGGCCCGTGCTCAGCAGTGGGACATATATGGACTGTCGAAAAAAAAAACATTTTGCTGGTTATCTTTATCAAAAATGAGTTGGTTTTCCAGGATGGCTTGAGATGATCTTCTGTCCTTATTTAATAATATATAGATGGCAAACTCTACAATTTTTTTTTCCACATTGTTCATGTTAGGTTATAAGTCGAATATTCCTAGTTTGAAATATTCCCTTTATATTCGTATAAAAACTACTATATTATAACTACGATATTATATATAGACAGTTGCTTAAAAATAACTTATTTTGAAAACGAGGCCTTTATATTTATTACTCAGACTGAACAGGCTAACTGTGGCTTTAAAAAAAATATCTTTCCTTTATTTTATTTTCCGCGTCGAAGTCGAGACCACATTGCACTCGCTTCTCTTTCCATTTTTCATAGAGCTCCAGTTTCCACGTCGTTTCTTCCTCTATCTTAGTAACATAAGCCAGCGATGAGCAATAATCGGCGGTGTCGTGTTACACACTTATTGATGGGTGCACGTAAACTAACTCACATGGAGTAATACAATTCTATTGCTCTTTTAAATAATACACGTTTGGGGTCATCCGTAAATCACGTAATATGATTTTGTTTTGAGTTTGGAGTGTTAGCATTTTTAAATTAATATATTATGTGGTACACACTTATTGATTGTTGCACCTATAGACTCATATAGAGTTATAAAATTCTATTGCTACATTAGTCTTTTAAAGGATACATGTTTGGGGTCATCCATAAATTACGTCACATGATTTTGTTTTGAGTTTGGAGTTTTAGCACTTTTATATTAATATATTTTGTGGTACACACTTATTGATCGGTACACGTAGACTCATATGGAGTAATACAATTATATTGCTACATTAGACTTCTAACGAATACACGTTTGGGGTCATCCATAAATTATGTCACATGCATATCATGAATTCGGAGTCCCGCCCCGTGTGGGAGTTTTGAGTTTGAAGTTTTAGCACTTTAAATTCATGCATGTGGTGACACAAAGGGAACGACTCCTCCCTCTCTTGTTACTCGATGTCACACTTAACCCCCTACGTTTCCTTAACGTGTGATGTAATTTATGAACGGCCCTTTTACACTTCATAATTTTTTGTATTACTACTGATAGGAACATTATGTACGTAGTGTTGTTCTTGGTACTTGCAACTGTGTTTCTTAATATGAAGAAAGCTCGGCGGTCTTTCCGAACCGATACGACATTGGAACCTTCTAAAAACAAGCCTATACATACCTAAAAGGCCGGCAACGCTTCCGCGACTCATGCGGTGTCGCGGTTGTCCATGGGCGGCGTTGATTGCTTTCCATCAGACGACACGCTTGCTCGCTTGTCCTTCTATCCCATAAAAAAAATAATAATATGCCATTCTTCATAAAGTATTCGTCTGCAGCGTGGTTCCATCACTACGTACTTTTTAAGTCAACTTAAAAAGTCACAATAAACGTATTTAGTTCAATTGATTCACACCCGATTTGAACTATTTCATACAGTATATCAACTTAAACTAAATATGAAATTATAAAAGTGAAATAAAAATACAGCAGCACTTACCTAAGTTGGCGAGAAAAAATTCCATGCATTTATGTTATGAAATAATTAAGTTTATTTTAAGAAAATACCTTTAATTCTTGTTTTTTTATGATTTTAAAGATTATTATGGTTTTTATATCCTTTGATTTTAATAAGTCACACACATTTGTCTCTATATTAGTTATCCGAAGTAATATAGTATACAAGTTAATTAAGGCGACTGAAGACTTGTTCACACGTTCGTCCATCATAGAAGATTTGAAATTAATAACGATTCGTTAAGACGAATAAACGTTATCATTAAAACCGAATTGTGATATAATACGATTTCTCATTGACGTTAGTTACGATTCATGACTTCCATTCAGTCTTGGTAAAAAAGATATCCGTAGTAACGAGCTTTCTGTTTACTGCTTTTACCGATCCCTATGTAGTGTTTCTATTTGGTATGAATTATTTATGATCATCCACTGAATTTCAGTTAATTGCTATGTGGTTTATTCCAATGATAAAGAAAATTCCAATGATAGTCGGTACTATTGCAGACCCGACCTCATACAATTTTAATGAGCTCTTTAAAGTAAAAATGCTTTGAATGTTTGGTATTCCATCTAAATTCTATTTCACTCTCTCACAAATACCAGTTTTTTCTATTATGCTACGCCTGTTACTTAGATTAGCAATAGACGTGTTCCAGCGTGTAAGTCTATCTTCTGCTTCTGTCTATCTCTTGCTGATCTATCACAGCAATTAACTGAAATTCTAGCTTCGATCATATATTTATAACTTAAGTACTTAGCAGCGTCCTTTATTTCTCCTTACGTTTCTAACTTTGCCTTTTCATTTAACTTCCTTTTTGGTCTTTCTTTTTATTTCTTCCTCTAATTTTTGTTTCCATTATATTTAAATTAAAATGAATAATCAAATGCCCTATCATATTTCCCCTTCTGTTCTCAACGTGCTGTAAGGTTGATTTTTCTCATTCAGTCTATCCAATTGCTGTAGAGCCGCAAGAGAGGATGGAGGTCAGATATAAAAGAGCGATGAGGAGTAAAAGAAAATCGTGACAAAAAATGAGAAAGGAATGCTTAGATGGTTTGGGACACACAGAGACGATAGATGAACGACGTCTGCCAAAGACCAAGGAAAACATACCTTGTCCAAATTGCCACAGTTTTTAGGAAAGACTAGGACAAGAGTACTATTTACCGGCGGGATTGCACGAGGAGAGTGATGAGAATAGAGGAAGTAAGGGAAATATGCCAAGATCGTAGCAGATGGAGATGTGTGGTCTCTACTTTCCTTTGCAAGAAATAGGCGTGACGATATGTATGTATGTATGTCTATCTAATACTTCTATATTTGTAACGTTACCTTTCCAAGACATTTTCTCTCTCTAAATACATCCTATTACAATTATACATTTGTAAAAATGTATTATATCCATAAGTTCGTGAGCATATTTGAGCCAACGTCAAGTTGGTATGTTAATGTAAAGTATAAAAATATAATTGATATTTTCAAATGAAAATATATTTCAAGAGATTATACTTGTCAATGAATTAATAATATTAAGATAATATCAAACGTAATGTCACAAAGATGATGCGAATGCAAAGAAAAAAAAAATCACCCGTTCATCTATTTGTGTTGATTTCGTAGTAAATGACTCAGCTATCTGACGGTAAGTGACCTCTTTAGAATTTATTATAATTATAAAGAAAATATTTAATTTAAGGGAAAGATATCCCACGGGTCAACGTCAGTGATAAGTTTTATGTTTCCTGTAATAAAAGGCACAAATGAAAACCCCTCTTCTTGAAAATTTCATTTACGAAATATTTCGTATTTTAACTGCGTAGTTTGCTTTTGGTTGAATCATTTGTTTGCATTTATTAATGGAGTCAGGCGTTACCTTGCGGAAATCCATCACTATATGGACAGTCAAAAGTTTTACTTAGCTAAGATCCGCGACAAGCAAAACAACAACAGAAAATTAATAATGTGTGTTTTTCCGTTGGGTTTAGTGGATTATTTGGAACTTTAAACCAAAAACTTACCGAAAATCGGCCATCAACTCTCCACCCACCAACCACTATACACAACGCCAAACACACACTATCACTTTTCCATCTTGTACACGACACGTGTTTCGCCCCAACACGAGGCATCTTCAGGTATAGTAGACTCTACGGAAGACAACCGAAAAGTCTTTTCGGTTGTCTTCTGCTTGTCGCGGATCTTAGCTAAGTAAAACTTTTGACTGTCCATATATGTTTGCATTTATCTATACATCTTATGTGAATTCTAAAGCTTTATATAAGGGAGGAAAACGGAACCGGTTTCTCCGGTCAAACCAGCCTATTCATGGCTCATCCACTACCATCAATTTTTAATAGGTAACGTAACATATATAGGTAATAATAAATTTTTTGCCGTCCACGTCTGTTACGTTGGACGACTTAGAAAATTGATTAGGCAGTGTTATCGGAACTTTTGGACTGGGGGCTGCTGGCAAAGAAGAATAATAAAAAATAATATGTAATAAATTGTAATAAAGTACGAACTGCTGATGGGTGAAACCCTGTCATTAAACAAATATTTTTTTATAAATGTAATAAAAATATATATGATTGTTAATGTTTTTTTTTTATTTATATATTCACGCCTATCCCCCGCAAGGGTTGGCAGAGACTACAGAGCTCCATCCACTACCATTTGTTGGAGCGAAACCGCTCTCCATTGGTCTCTTCTCGCCCTCGTAAGAATCAGGATTGTTAATTAATATATTTGAAATTATAATAATTAAGTAATAGATTTATTTAATATTGAATAACAGATGACGATATATTTTAAGGTATGTATTTAACTATAAATTTTTTTCAATCTTAAAGTACTTGAAATATATAATTTTTAATTTAATCAAGTAACTATTTGAATCTTTATTTTTTTTTCAGAACAGCATTCTTACTCCTGTACTAGTTTGTGTTGTGGTCAGGGGACGGCCTGATGGCCTATTTTAAAACGCTGATTCGGAGCGCTAGAAACAGTTGTGTAAAGAGTTGTAATCAGTGGGACGTTCTAAGAACTCGCAATTCTCTTCGTCTTTTAAATACATTGTACTATAGTAATAATACCTAGAATAAATTCTCGCCTTAATATTTTACAAACTCCCACTACACAATGAAAGATTATGTAATAAGATTATGTACTAAGTGGATACTTCTGTATTTTCTTCGTAAATTATTTCCACTTAATTGAAAATAAATTAGCGACGTTAATGTCTCAATGGCTATGTGCTTAATGTTTGTATTCAAGGGTCGTAGCTTCGAGACTCGCATCGTAATAAATTTTTTTATGAGATAGGAGGGCAAACGAGCAAGCGTGTCGCTGATGAAAAGCAATCAACGCCGCCCATAGACAACCGCGATACCGCACTCTAAGAAGAAGCAATAGAAACTTATTGTTAATTACTTGGGATTAAGGGACCAGCTTATACGTTTCACTAAAATATATTCTCATATTCAATAAAGATAATATGTTTCTATTGGTACGTTTTCTAAAAAGCGTATATTTGAAATACTAAAATTAGTCATTGCTGGCAAAGGGATTTCCATATTTCTGAATGCAGCTCCATGCATTCAGAAATAGGTCTCCACCTATGCAGACTACGTATGTATGTATATAAAATATTTTTTTATTTCGAAGTGAATTAAATCCACTACTATTGAAAAGCGGTAACTATTAAGCTAGTTATGTCCTTATATAGACTAGAAAAACAATTTTAATTTTTCTTGAACAGAGAAACCTTACTTTTAATAGAATTCTTTCAAAGCAAAGTTATTAAGGAAATTAAAAGAGTTCTTGTCAAAGCCATTTGTAACTGCTAACGGGAAACTGGGAGCAAATCATAACGCTCGCTTTGGGCAAGTCGTTCCCCCAGTCAGTTGTCACTGCAATATGTGCTCCAATTTACTACGCCCTGACCACTGGCTATATTTTCTGTGTGAGTTCGTTAGTAATAAGAGAAAAGAGAACTATTCTACTATGTTTACACTCAGCAGTCAGTCGACAATGAGTTATTTGTCGAACTGAACATGATGAAAAATCGGAAAAATGCTCCATAAAATACTGTATTTGCTTAACTTCATCTATACTACGATAATAATCTACAGCTGAATACTCTCTAAACTAAACATTTTTAAAGACATTTCATAAAATTAAAATTAATTAAATCATAAGTATATTAATTAATCATAAATATATATTAATATTGTGCGTTAAAATAAAATAAAAAATAAAGTGAAACTAAATTTAAAGGCTTACGCTCAAAGTAGATAACATCAAATTATTTTCTAATCATTTATTAATTAGCTTGATTAAAATACTAAGGGCGAAGTTTCTAATTACGTAAGATAGTTAGCTTTTAATATCTAAATCCTATTTTTTACATCGTTAAGGTCACATAAAAACATTCTTGTCGGATTAATCTTCTTTTTCGATCCATTCACGCTCCGGGAAAAAGGCTATCATAATTGTCTAATGAATTTAATAAAACAAAGGAAACTTTTACAATTTGATTTGGTGCATCTTTTTATATTTTTTATTTAATCTCTTGGACTATAATCACAAGTGAGATTCGTGTTAAGAAATTTGTGACTTAAGCGAAAACCACGAATTATAATTATTAATAATATTAAATAGAAACAGGCAGCAGCTTCACTATGGCCGCTTGCATATGCATATGCCTGACTTTGCGGTCACAAATCCACCATCCTGCTTGGTGACAACAAATACGCCCTAATTAGAACAAATCTATGTGAATTACCCTCATCTCTAGGACGGTTTTACTGTCAACAGTTGGTCAGTAAAGCCTTCCGACTAACTAAATACAGTTATAGTTCTATTCACTCCACAAGCCCAGGCATAAATAACATAGTTGGTGATAAATATGACCATTACTGATGCAGGAAATCTGAAACAACCGGATGATAACTGTAGTTATACTTTTCACGTTAGAGAAATGCAGACTTCCATGACTAGATTATAACAGGTTGTTATTAATTTTAAAGCTTAAAGCTAAGTCCTCTTCAGTCGTACGTTATGGATCGTCTTATAATCTTCAGCGAGGCTTCCCCATCTCTTACTATCTGTGGCACTGCATGTACAATTGGTAATGGAACACTTTTTTATATATATATATATATATATATATATATATATATATATATATATATATATATATATATATATATATATATATATATATATATATTTTTTTTTTTTAATTTTTACATTTTACGGCATATACAAACTTAAATAGAGTTTTTCCGTATTCCGTCGGTAGAAGCTTTGATAAAGTCTGTCTATCTTGTGGGTGATCGGCCGCGAGAAGTCCTTCTTCTCATATACATATCGTCACGCCTGTTTCAGAGACCACAGATCTCCATCTGCTACGATCTCGGTATACTTCCCTTGCTTCCTCCAAGCAAGTCTCATGCAAGCCTGCCGGTTAAGGGTACTCTTAACCTGGCCTTTATTAAAAACTTCAGTAATTTGGTCAAGGTATGTTTTCCGTGGTCATCCCCTACCGAACTTTCCATGCAGATTCGCAACGTAAATTTCCCTCTACTCTCCCTTGTTAAATCGTTTCAGTGAGGTTTAGCTGCGGATAATAAAAGCTAATTAGATTTCATATAATTACCCCGATGCGGCAATGGAACCTGCGACCATTGACGTCGAGGCAGAACTAATGTGTAATTCTTCAGTTCTTTGTTTTTTTCGACTGTTTTATCACATTTATGTCATCTTAACAAAATATGGCTACAAAAAAATTTTTCATCCTTTCCATCTGGATGAATGCCGACTGAGTACGGTGTGTTTCCCCCGATCCTTTTGTCCACGCACCACTACCATGTGGAATCAGCTACCTGCAGCAGCGTTTACGAACTGATACATTGAAATCTTCAAAGAACAAGCTTACATTATTAATGGAGTCAGGCGTTACTTTGCGGAAATCCATCACTATATGGACAGTCAAAAGTTTTACTTAGCTAAGATCCGCGACAAGTAAAACAATAACAGAAAATTAATAATGTGTGTTTTTCTGTTGGGTTTAGTGGATTTATTTGGAACTTAAACCAAAAACTTACCGAAAATCGGCCATCAACTCTCCACCCACCAACCACAAAAGAAAACTTTTCGGTTGTCTTCCGTAGAGTCTACTATACCTGAAGATGCCTCGTGTTGGGGCGAAACACGTGTCGTGTACAAGATGGAAAAGTGATAGTGTGTTTGGCGTTGTGTATAGTGGTTGGTGGGTGGAGAGTTGATGGCCGATTTTTGGTAAGTTTTTGGTTTAAGTTCCAAATAAATCCACTAAACCCAACAGAAAAATCATTTTCTGTTGGGTTCGCATCTATTATACTATTGCATTTTCATGATAGATTTGTGTGTACATGTATGATTAATGTACAAAGAGTCCACGGTTATCGGGAATACTTCAAGTTCTCACAGAATCCGTTGATTGCTGACTCATTAGCAGTTCACGAAATCTAAGTACGAATATATTTAATGTACGATATATGTAAGTACACTTACTTGATAATAATTCTAAAACATTAATGGTGTAATTTATAACTCTTAGGAGGACTCTCATAATAAGATTGCCTGTATCTTGGTTTCCCTTATGATAAAGATATTAAATTAAAATGTTTTTATTTTATTCGTTTAATTAGTGTTTGCGAACGAAGCAATAATTTCATATTTAGTGTACCGTTAGCTTACCCATCATTTCACTCGTACAAAGAGTAACTTCACAGCGATTATTAGTTTAGATAATATTTAGATTTACGAGCTAAATTCCTAACCTAATGTTTCCCAAGCGCAACCTCCGACCATTAAGCTTGTCTACATCGCGGTGTCCTATAGTGCGGTCTCTTAACAATTAATTTAGACAATGTTGCCCTACTAACATCACATTAATTATAGTGTTGCCATGTTTTGTAATAAAATACAACCAATCAATAACATTAATTGAGACTAATCTCTTCTAAGATATTGGTAATACCCTAATTGGTACGGCTCTTACGTTTTAAGGTCGTGGGTTTATGCCACCATTGACTAAAACTAACTTCCCAGCACAAACGGTTTTAGCTATTGTTATGTTAAGTAACATTTCTAGTAATATTAAAATATCATTAGTTTTCTTGAAATAAGAATTAAGAAATTAGTCAAGTACTTATTTTTGTTATTTATTAAAAATAAAACTATTTTATTTGCCTAAATAAAATAAAAAAAGCTTTATAAACTTAGATAATTTTTAACCATTAATAAATATAATGTAAGTTTATAAAGCTTTTTAAGAAAGACGAACGGAAAGCTGTTTCGCTACGATGAATGTGAGAGGAAGGATGGATGAAAAGAAAAGATCGACTGAATCGTTGATGATCAAGATCTCACCGATCGGCTTGATTCTCTAGCGCTGCGGAGAGATGTCTCATCTCTCAGCATTTTTTACCGCTTTTATCATGGGGAGTGCTCCGAGGAATTGTTTGGAATAACTACCGCCGCCGAATTTCACAACCGCCAACTCGCCGTAAAGAAAAATTTCATCCCCACCATCTGGATGAGTGGCGATCGACTACGGTGCGTTTCTCCCGTAACTTCTTTCCACGCACCACCAGTTTGTGGAATCAGCTACCCTCGGCAGTTTTTCCGAACCGCTACGACATTGGAACCTTCAAAAAACAAGCCTATACATATCGGCCGGCAACGCTTCCGCGACTCCTGCGGTGTCGCGGTTGTCCATGGGCGGCGTTGATTGCTTTCCATCAGGCGACACGCTTGTTCGTTTGCCCTCCTATCCCATAAAAAAAACACAAATTACATACATACAGAGACTAATCGGCTGGTATGAGAATCTAGAAACCTTGTTTCCAGAGTTAGCTCGTCTAATCATTAAGCCACGCAGTCGTCAAATTAACTAGTAGTTATACAGATATAAAGATGTAAATTTAAAAAATACGTGATAAACGAATATCTAGATGGTAGAGATGATAATTTTCTTAGTGGCCTAGTTTTCTTATAATATATTATCATTTATTACAATAATAAATGATAATATATTATAAGAAAACAATAATATCAGAAAAAAACTAAAGCTTTTTAAGCTAAGGTTTTTATAATTAAGCAGCTGTCGACAAAACCAAACGACGAGGAATAATTTACATTTGAAAATACTTAAATTTAAATTAATAAAACTTTTATAAGATCAGATTGTTTGATATAATCTAATATTTAATCTAGGCTAATATTTAATCTCCGCTCTTCACTGTAACAGTACTTTTCTTTATTTTTTTATTAAGTGTAGAGTGAAGGTTTTTCAGACTTAAAAGTTTTTGATGAAATCAAATATTTACTCACGTAAAAAAAATCATATTAAAACACACAAAGTGTAAGGTTAGGTAAAATCTCCCGAGTTGTACTCGTAATTTAATAAGTTAGTTGATGAATTCATTAATGAAATAGTTAAAAAATATGTATAAGACTAACATTAGACAAAATTGTGTGAAGAAATAGCTTTGTACCCTCTATTAAGCACCTTGCGGACCCGAATAATTTTGTCATTGAGAAGGAATGCACAAAGATAAAATAAAATAAAATTACCAGTTAAATATTTAATGAATTACCACCATGTCCAATCTTGACCACGGGACGAACGCGAGTTCGAAATAAATCATTGCGATAATAAAAACCATATGTTTCTTACACAGCCGCGGGTGGGCCTTAGCTGGTCCGGTAAATTTTTTCCAGTCGGATCTTCGTTTAGCTTCTTCCCTCCAGCCCCTCACACCGATTGCCTTTAAGTCGTCTTCGATGCATCTAGCCAGCTGATCTTAGGCCTTCCGCGGCTTCTATGACCATCTGGTTTGCCGTCGAGTAGATGTTTGGGTACTCTAGCCATTCGTACCACGTGTCCAGCCCAACAAAGGCGTCCATTCTTAATGGTTGTGATGACGTTCGGCTCATTGTACAGCTCATATAGCTCGTGGTTGTAAAATGTACGCCATTGCTCATTTTCCAACACAGGACCAAAGATACGCCTTAAAATTTTTCTCTCAAAGTTGAGTAGAGATTTTTCATTCTTCTTTAATCGGCACACAACACTCCGAGCCGTATATTTATATGGGTCTCAGCAAGGTCTTATACAGAAGCAGTTTAATGCTTCTCGAGAGTATATTTGAGTGAAAGTATCGTAGTAGTCCGAAGAAACATCTATTATCTTCATTTATCTATAATATGCGGATTTCTAGTAAGATATCTCCTCAAGCACAGCACAAAGTTTGATCATATTAAAACCATTGCATTTTAATTATTAAGCATATGCATGTCGATGCAAAAAGCAAAAACGTAGTAAACCACAAAATAAGAAAGTACACTTCTAAAATGTTGTATCCGATCACTAAAGATTTTTTATGTGATAGGAAAGCAAGCGAGCAGGCGTATCACCTGATGGAAAGCAATCAACGTCGCTTATAGACTTCTACAGCGCCATAAGCAGCGCGGAAGCCGACCTTTAAGGAAAGTGTCATTCCTTCGTTGTTCTCCCCTCTCCCCTCGCACTCCCACTCCCATAATGCTTTACTTAAAGGTCTGCAACGCTTTCGCACTGCCTATGGCTTTGCGGATGTCTATGGGTGACGTTGATTGCTTTTCATCAGGTGACACGCTTGCTCGTTTGCCTTCCTGTCCCATAAAAAAAAACAAATACCTAAATGGCTCAAATAACAGCCATTTTCCATTACTGTTGTATGGTACTTTGAAAACAAAAAAAAAAATCCTCGCCGATTTAAAATTGAAAAATCGATGTGTCGCTATCGGCAACTGCCAGCGGGAATATGTATTTCTTTGTTACGATTAAATCCGCGAGTTTTTACTATTTCAACTATATATGACAATATGGTGCTTTCTGTTATATGCCAACGTATTTTTTCCAGCAAAGTTTAAATTCCATTTTGTGATAGACCATGATCAAGTCGTAAAATATATTCATCGTGAAATAAAATGTTAAAATCATAATAGACACATAATTTTGTGACTTGGTCATAAATTTAAATTCAATTATTTGTTAATTACTAGATGACTCAGTGAACATCGTTTCATCTACAATTTATTAAATTCAAATAAATGAAAATTATATTTCTTGGTAGGCTTATCTTCTCCTGATATGTTAGTGCTTAGGTATGCAATACTTTTCAAAATCGCACTAAAGCAACGACAATTTTGTAGAACAACACGTCCGTTAGACGGTAAAGCTGTTACGAACGCCATCTATTGAAAGTAAAAGGAAGAAAAAGAATTTTTCAATTTTTTTTGTTTTCCCGTAAACCTCCCCAGTACGAAGCGAACAAAATAAAAACAAAATTATACAAATCTGTCGTGCTGTTTTTGAGTTTTAGCGAGACTAACAAATTAAACGAAATTTTAGCGAGACTAAATTCAGTGAAGAAATAGCTTTGTACCCTCTATTAAGCACCTTGCGCGCCCGAATAATTTTGTCATGGAGAAGGAATGCACAAAGATAAAATAAAAAAAAATTACCAGTTAAATATTTAATGAATTACCACAATGTCCAACTTGTCCATCTTGACCACGGGACAAATGCGAGTTCGAAATAAATCATTGCGCTAATAAAAACTAAAAGAAGAAACGAGTCTGACCTTACCAACACATCTTCTCCAGATGACGACTAAACTAACAAACGATAACATCAGAATACTCAAAACACAGGGCTTTACATTCCTTTAAGGCCGGCAAGGCTTCTGCAATGCTGATGACACTGCGAATGTGTATGGGCGTTGATGGTTTTCCATCAGGTGATACGTCTGCTCGTTTGCTTTCCTATCTCACAAAGAAAATTCCTTCAAACTTGGGAGAGACTTATGTATCTATGTACAGCTGTATGTATGTGGGTGAGCGTGGGTCTGTGTGTGTATAGACACAAAAAAAACGAAAACGTAATAAAGCGCAAAATGAAAACTTACCATCAGAACCAAAAAAAAAAAATTAAAAATTTCTGAAAAAATTCTATCCGATCTCTCAAAAACAGCCAGTTTTAACGCTGTTCAAAATTGTCTGTAGAGCTGCGAGACTAAGATCATTCGACGCAATATTTTTTTCTGATCCGAATTTGCAATAATGTTTTGAGACATCTGTGTCATTTACAGCGTTTTCGCATCGATATGTTTGTGTTTACGTATGGAGTATGGCATAAAAATTAATGATTAAAACAAAAAGAAAATTGTAAAAAAATATGTGAATGTGTTTGCTCATGCACGCGTGTGGGTGTGCCTGTATTATTACTAAGGCTGGCGAGTGCCTGTGTGTGTCTAAAATTAGAACAAATATAAGAAAAAAGAAAATTGTAAGAGTTAAATATGTGAAATTGATATATATTTGTGCACGCGCACGTTTGTGTGTGTGTGTTTGTATGTTTCAACTTAATTATAAAATAAAGCCACTGAAACCGTTCATTTAAAACATAAATGTATGTATTTGTGCACGCGTACGTGTGTGTGTGTGTTTGTATGTTTCAAATTAATTATATAAGAAAGCAACTGAAAGCGTTCATTTGAAACATAAATGTATCGAATATTTTTATGGCTTCATTAATCTCGCCGTTCATTTCCTTGCGTGACCATGTTATTTATACTTACCCGTACTCACCACTTAGGATTATATTTTTGTATATATATATATATATATATATATATATATATATATATATTTTTTTTTTTTTTTTAAAATCCGTAATGCCTATGGTTCTGCGTATGTCTATGGGCGGCGTTGAATGCTTTCCATCAGGTGACAAAACTGCATGCATGAAACCGAAGCTCGGGCTAGATAGCTTGCCTATGTCTTATAATATCCAACCACAAACTGATGACAATATTATAAACTAATTATAAATTATATTACAATAATATTAACGTACTAGCAGTCAATGGCATATATATAAATGAGTATTTACATAAATAACTCCCATTGTGTAAGTTACAAAATAAAATATTTATAATAATTTCATAATATTCCTAGTCTATTATCATTTATTATAAAAGTAGACAATTATTTTTTCATACATGTTTAAATAAGTGTAAGTGACGAAATATGAAAGGGCCGTCAGTACAACTTGCTTATTCGACCCCATGACATTGACTTCTACACTTTATTAACAATCAATACAATACATTTAGTTAATAGTGGTAGCTAAAAGAAAATATATTGTAACGGGGAGTAGACTAAGAATTTTATAAATGACATTGTTAAGAATCCGCAGTCGTGGTTTTACTGTTGATTGACAGACGTCATATGCTTTGCTTTTATATATAAATTTTTTATTTTATATCCGGATCTTAGATATACAACACGAAACACAGAAAAATAGTTACGATTTTTTTTAATAATTGTATTATATATCTTTTAATTTGAAGTACATTTAAAAAACAAAATTTTAAAGAAAATGAGCGATTATTTATATTTTATTTTATACATATATATAATTTATAATTTATCTAAATTAATAATATAGTAGGGAATCACTTACCGATAGGTACATTGTCACTCCGAACTTGTCCTTTGATGATATTGTCAAAGTACATAATGGCAAGTAACAAAAACACCATTTCAATAATTTTGTAAATCATTTTTAATCCGAACATTGTTGATCTGTCTCTTTAATATATTGTAGAACAGTTAATTAATTACATTTTTCGGTTCACTCGAATGTTTACGCGGTTACTCGCAACTCAGTTTACGAAAGTTGTGGAGTTATGGTAATATCTCGCGCGTAAATCCAACCCTCTCGCGAGTCGACTACAGACTGCACAGTGCCGTGCCAGGCTCACGTCCCCCTTCCCGAACCTCCCTCGCGACCTCGCCATCCCCATACGAAACGCACGACTTGTTTTATTACTTTTATTTTTCTTTAATAATCTTGTTTAATGGTCTATTTCGCTCCCGATCAAACTTTCACATTTTCTTGAAATGTGATTTACATTAACAAAAGTTTTTGTTTGATTACTTACCCCTGCGTATATGCACACACTCTGTGACTTCTGATGTAAAAAAAATATGACATTTCATCTTTTTTTTTTCTTTCTATGTGCGCGGTAATATTTTTATCAAGGGCACCAATAATGCAGAGGAGCCTATAGGAAAGTTTGGAAGTCAAATGTGAGAGCATGTCGACTGACGGAAAGCAATCAACGCCGCGCGTAGAGATCTATTATAGCACCACAAGGATCGTAGAAGCGTTGCCTTTGAGGTTGAAATATGCAGGCTTGTGGTTTTTTTCTTTTTCATAGGAAGGCAAAAGAGTATGCGTGTCACCTGATGAAAGCAATCAACGCCAACCATAGACATCTATAACACAATATACGGTTGATAACAAGCTTTGAGATTGGAATATATAGGGTTGTTTTTAAAGGTTCCAAGGAAAAGTGTGTTTGGGACCATAGACATACATTTATTTATTTTTCTTTTGTTTTATGAAAGAGGAGGGCAAACGAGCAAGCGTGTCGCCTGATGGAAAGCAACCAACGCCACCCATAGACAATCGCGACACTACAGGAGTTGCGAAAGCGTTGCCGGCCTTTTAGGTATGTGTAGGCTTGTTTTTTGAATGTGCCAATGTCGTATCGGTTCGAAAAGACCGCCGAAGGTAAGCTGGTCCTACAGAGTGGTGGTGAGTGGAAAGAAGTTTTGAGAGAAACACACCGTAGTAGATCGCCACTGTATATATTATATATATAGAGCATACACACATATATATGACCACGCCTGTTTTGCGTAGGTGTAGGCAGAGACCACAGATCTCCATATGTTACGGTCTCGGTACACTTTCTTTGCTTCATTCACACTCATTACTCTCTTCATACAAGCTCGCCGGTTTAGGGTACTCTTGACCTGGTCTTTCTTAAAAACTTTAGCAATTTGGTCAAGGTATGTTTTGCATGATCTTTCCCTACCGACCTTTTCATCCACATTCGCAACATAAACTTCTTTTGCCACTCGTTTAGATATGGAAACCAAATCCACAATTCTTACCATGGAAAGCGAGCATCATCAAAGATGTGGTCCCTTAGCATCCCATTTATTTCTCTTTTTTATCATTTGTCTGTATTTATCTATTCATATCCTTTTATTTTTGACCTGACCTCTTATGAGAGCTTAATCTCTAGCATGCGAGATATGTGAAAATGTGTTTAAAACAATTTTTAGTTTCGACACGGTAGAATTCTTCGAAGTCAAATTAGTTACCACTGAGCCAAGTGGTGGTATGTTGGTGTAGTCATTTTGGATTATTGTTTGTATTGAGTTATTAAATAAGTTTATGGTAATATGAAACACGGTGTGTATGTTTTAATATTTAAATGTATACATGAGTGTTGTCTGTTCAAATATTCCTGCGTTTATACTGGCGTGTACAGCGCCGGGGACGGTCGTTAGTCTCACATAATTAAAATACTTGCTGTTTATCTTACGACTTGCGTTTACCTCGAAAGCTTTTTCATAAGTTTTCAACGCACACGAATTAAGCACAACATAAATGTTATTTTGTAAACTTTTAAATTGGAATTATTTAATCTTAACTTTTCATAGGCTTTTCCATACTTCAAGCAGCGAATATTTTTTTAAAAGGAAACTAGCCATGTTTTAATATTAGACTTCCTAAGTATATGATAATAAATGAGTAAGATTAATCAAGGGATAAGTGGAAAAAGGAGACGACCGATTGGCTCAGTGGCGGGGCCTTACGCTCGCGGAGTCAATGGTCGCGGGTTCGATCCCCGCATCGGAATAAATATTTAAGATTTATAAATATTTATTCCGAGTCTGGTACCGCCCCCCCCCCCCAATCCGCATTTTTCTTTCCTGCCCTTTCCTTCCTTTTCTATCCTTTCCCTTCCTTTACGCCAATCTACGGTCTGCTGTGCCAAAGGATGCGTGGCTAGGAGCGAGCCTAGTCGCAAGCGTGCCGACTGTCCCGGGATCGGGTACCCCGAGTACTATGATGCCTTACCTCAGCATGCAGGGCTCTGCTGGGGCTGACCTCCCTTGCGGCTTGTGGGGTTCACTAAAGACGAATTTAATATACCTAATTTGTTAAAAATGACGGCGACGTGGTAAACCACCCGTCACGTCCTGATTCTCACGAGGGCGAAAAGCGACCAATGGAGAGCCGTTTCGCTGCGATGATTGGTAGCGGACGGAGCTCTGTGGACTCTGCCAACCCCTGCGGGGGATAGGCGTGAATATATATATAAAAAAAAGAAGTTTTCCGTGATCAGGGGTTGTTTGTTATTATACTATTATTATTATTTGTTATTATACTTGTTTTTATAAAAAAGATTGTATACTTAAAAAAATATCGCTTTAAAAAGCAACCACAGCCGATTAAAATCGTCATAAATAAGCGATATCAAGAAAAATAGAACCATTTTGTTTGTTGGCAAACCATGGGTGCGTACAAATTAAATAGGTGCGAAAATTCAGTGTTATTCGAAACAAAGCATACCGTGTAGTGTTGAGATCTTGTCTCGTGTTATATTGAAACCTTATTATATGAAACCTTAAAACATTATTAACAAAGTAATAGGTACCGTGTTAAATTAAAACTGAGTCTTGAGGTGTGCTTTATGAAAGCTGAAAGCTAAACTTTAACTTCAGGTTTGTATTAAAAATAATGACATTGAACATTTTGATAAAAAAATAAATTTAAAAAAAAATAATTATTATAAAACAAATATTATATAATCTTAATATTACATCGAAAAACTAATTTTCATCATCACTCACATCAAACAGGACATTTAAAATGTTAAAAACAAAGCGAGCAAACACTATCAACTTAATTTACAAAACGCATACTCTCCCTCCTCAAAATTAAATGAGATACCTTTTTGTAACAATAAAGTTAGGGCGTTTCCTTTAATAAATGGGGTTGAAAAAAAAAAACAAATTCATTTTCACTTTCGTGTTATATTTATTTCATTTCTTCTATAATATCGAAAATGTATTTTACAAGTACCTTGTTATGCGTGGGAAGCCTGTATATATCTTGTGTACTAGTGGTATTGCATTTTTATTATAATGAGGAGCAAAGCGCGTCATTTATAAATCTTCACCTTTTTTAGGGTGTCAAGTGGTAAGCCGGACTGTCTAATTTTGGGCCACTGGATACATACCCGTTACCGCGTATGCTTTAAGTTGTACGGGAAAATATTGAAAATAGTTGTTTACAGCTACAGCACAGCTCTGAATTAAACATATTTTTTATTTTTATTTGTATCAAATATCTCAAGCATCGTTGCATATGAATATTTGAAACATTAGGGAGGATGCACATGACTTATCAGTCTTTCAAAGACTGAAATATACGGTATAGGTGCAATAATTAATATTATTATTTTATATATAATATAATATTGTATATATTATTTATTTATGTACCATAAACAGGTATTAACATTTATAATACATTATTCTAAATGTAATCCTAATTATAGATGGACACAACATTTTATTAAACTAAATTATATAATATTATATTAAATATGGATGTATTATATATACACAATTATGACCGTCTGGTTTACAGTAGAGGCCAGAGATGTCAAGACGAAGATGTTTTACTTATCATTCCACGTATAACTAAAAATAATGAAACGCATACAAAAGTTTTATTCCGCGAAATGTCGATTTCATTTGTAAAAGTGACGCGTAAAAGCGAGTACCTTATTATATGGCGATCAACAATTTCAACAAATTGCCAAAGCAACAAAGAACTTTCATTATGCTTTTAAAAAAATTAGATGATGGCTTTTGGGTAAATTTTATTTTTTTAATAGAACCAGTTATTTTTTTATCTTATATTTAATTTAATTTTATATCTTAACTATTAATTCTAGTTATTTTTTTAATATATGTAAGTGTAATAAATTAAAAATATGCTTGATTATGTTAGTTGAATTTGTTATTACAAAAAATATATATATAATGTATATAATTTTTATTTGATTTGTATAAATAATTTTAATTTTTCCATTATTATCATTAGAGAACTGTAAATTGGAGTTTTGTGAAACATATTTTGAGCTTATATTTATTATTTTGAGCTCCTTTGTATCTTAATTATTACATTTTTGTATGCAGGCAGAATGTAATGATTTAAAAATTGTAAAACGTGCCGATCGTCCCGGGGTCGGGCTCCCCCGGGGACTATGGTGCCTTACCTCAGCATGCAGGGCTCTGCTGGGGCTGACCTCCATCCTCCCTTGCGGCTCGTGGGATTCACTAAGACGAATTTAATATACCTAATTTGTCGAAAATGACGGCGACGTGGTTCGCCACCCGTCACGTCCTCATGAGGGCGAAAAGCGACCAATGACGAGCCGTTTCGCTGCGATGAATGGCAGCGGATGGAGCTCTGTGGTCTCTGCCAACCCCTGCGGGGGATAGGCGTGAATATATAAAAAAAATAAAAAATAAATTGTAAAATCTATGTTATAATATATACATAAATCATTGGATTTTTATCGTGGAAAACCATTCTTTTATTGGAAGGAAATTGAAGCACTTATGGAAATTTCAAATCATTTTAGAAACGTTCTGGATGTAGGCAAGCAATAAAAGATGCATCATAGAACGGCCTCTTGAAGAAGCCCTATTACTCGTGACAGGTATTTACAAATTCAGTTCACTGCATAAATTTTCCTTTTAGACTCACAAGTAACTGCAAGCCCCAATCTTGTTAGGAGGAATAACGCTGGGATTTTCTGATAAACGAACATTTCATATTTCCTAAGCAGTTGTTATTTTCCATTGATATTTATTTTTAAGACGAATTTCATGGGCTAAAAGTATAAAATAGTGGTTGAAGGTGGAAAGCATAGAAAATTTATTGGTATGACTGAGGATACGAATAAATACAGACAAATGATAAAAAAGAGACAAAAATGGGATGCTAAGGGACCACATTTTTGATGATGCTCGCTTTCCAAGGTAAGAATTGTGGATTCGATTTCCATATCTAAACAAGTGGCAAAAGAAATTTACGTTGGGAGTGTGGATGGAAGGGTCGGTAGGGGAAGACCACGGAAAACATACCATGACCAAATTGCCGAAGTTTTTAAGAAAGGGCAGGTCAAGAGTTCCGTTAACCGGCGACCTTGCATGAGGAGAATAATGTATGTGGAGGAAGCAAGTAAAGTATGCCGAGATCGTAGCAGATGGAGATCTGTGGTCTCTGCCTACCGCTACGGGAGATAGGCGTGACGATATGTATGTATGTATGTATCCAAACTAATATATGCATAAGTTATAAGTATTTATTTTCATTTTCGGTGTCACACTAATCCGTCCTAGAAAAGTGTAGCGTGATAATTAATGTTCATTCCTCCAGAAACGAAAAACACCTACCTAGCTGTAAAACATATGTAGACTGTGGAAAAATATAATTTCTTTCTAATTATACTCTTTTTTTTATGGGATAGGGGGGCAAACGAGCAAGCGTGTCGCCTAATGGAAAGCAATCAACGCCGCCCATAGACAATTGTTAAATATTATTAATGGAGTCAGGCGTTACTTTGCGGAAATCCATCTCTACGGAAGACATCCGAAAACTTTTCGGTTGTCTTCCGTAGAGTCTACTATACCTGAAGATGCCTCGTGTTGGGGCGAAAGACGTGTCGTTTACAAGATGGAAAAGTGATAATGTGTGTTTGGTGTTGTGTATAGTGGTTGGTGGGTGGAGAGTGGATGGCCGATTTTCGGTAAGTTTTTGGTTTAAGTTCCAAATAAATCCACTAAACCCAACGGAAAAACACACATTATTAATTTTCTGTTATTGTTTTGCTTGTCGCGGATCTTAGCTAAGTAAAACTTTTGACTGTCCATATAATTGGTAATACGCAAATTTTATTATACCCAATTGTTAAATACGCAAATATAATTCAATTAATATCAGAACTCCGGTATGTACTCGTATTCTTAGCTATTAGACATTGTAGGGAACCACTTTAGAGATATCCTCTTTTAATAAAAGTTCTGGCTTTTGTTTCCTTAATTGAAATCAAATTTCAAGAGAGTCGCAGCTGCCGCGGCAACTCTCACTGACTGACTCACCGAGACTCGGTGACTCGAGATTACTTATTTTCTTTTGAAATCGTTGATTTCATTCAAATAAATTTACATTAAAATAAAAAGATGAATGTGATATTCAAAATTATCGTCAACGATTGACAGAGTTGCGGCTTTTTTGGCTTTTTTTACAACACATATATGTTTCAATATTGGGCATGTGGCGATGATTTACGGAGGAACGAACATATTAACCCATGCTTGATAAAGGCGGCTTTGTCAGGGTATTCAAATATGAAATAAATATATGGCCAATATATCATAGTCATGAAGCTTATTGTTGTAAAGTGTAGTATATATGATGAGATGAACGTCATCAAAAATATCAATATTTGACGCCTTCGTTGGGATGGACACGTAATACGGATGGACGAGGCTAGAGTACCCCGACGCCTACTCGAGGGCAAACCAGTCGTAGTAGCCGCGGAAGGCCTAAACTAAGATGTCTAGATGGAGTCGAGGACGACGTAAAGGCAATCGGTCTGAGGAGTAGGAGAGAAAAAGCCAAATTATGATCCGACTGGAAAAATTTACTGAACCAGGCTAAGGCTGTTATGCCTTGATAATGAAGAATATATTTATCGCGATGTGGAAATAGAACCCGCGAATCGTATAAATGCGGTGGGTTACTGTCCACTATTTTAAAAATGGGGAACCATGGAGCATGGGGGAATTTATATATATACTACATTTATATAGATAGATACATATGGACATATCGACGCAAAAAGTGGAAACGCTCTAAATGAAACATGTCAAAAATGTTTATTGCATATTCGGATCAGACAAAATACTGCGTGGTATGGTCTGAGTCTCAAAGCTCGACGACTAGTAGAATTTTTTTTAATAGCGTTGAAACTGACTCTTTTAAGTTATCAGATACAATTTTTTTAGCAATATTAATTCTCTTTTGGCTCGGGTGGTAATATTTCATTTTGCGATTTATTACGTTTTTGCTTTTTAGCGTCGATATATTGTTAGCAAGAAACCTCACCACAAAAATGAGTTAATCTAGTAAGTTGGATATAGAAACAATTCATATGGTTGAATAATCCTTGTTTGATATGGCAATATCAAATTTATATAGTTATCATTTTGAGTTTTACTACGTTTTTGCTCATTTACATTCATAGATAGTTTTAAATGCACAATCTAAAAATGGATATAAAAAAAAAAACATACGTCTGTATACCAATCAGCAAATAAATAACGTAATGCTATCTATTATGGGGAACATGTACGTCGGATATAATCCCCCGCGTGGCTTTGGCAAAAATCGAATGCCAAACTCAGACCGAACGCGCTAATTTACAATGGTATTGCAAATGACATGCAGATGCAATTTAATTGGCTGACAAAGTAAAATACCGCGCTTGTCGTATAAATATCCACGAACAAAATACAATGTCATGTACAAAATCTTTCTTTATCATGTTATAAAATGCATGGGTGGTACTTTTATTTTTGCTTTTTTGTGTTTTAATTTTTATATTTTTGTACGTCTTATGTAGGCAGAATGTATATCGCTTCTATCATGGGGAGTGTTCCGAGGAATTGTTTGGAATAATTCCCGCCGCCGAATTCCACAACTGCACAACTCGCCGTAAAGGAAAATTCCATCCACACCATCTGGATGAGTGGCGATCTACGATGGAGCGTTTCTCTCGTAATTTCTTTCCATGCACCACCAGTTTGTGGAACCAGCTACCCTCAGCGGTCTTTCCGAACCGATACGACATTGGAACCTTCAAAAAACAAGCCTATACATATCTAAAAGGCCGGCAACGCTTCCGCGACTCCAGCGGTATCGCGGTTGTCTATGGGTGGCGTTGATTGCTTTCCATCAGGCGACACGCTTGCACGTTTGCCCTCCTATCCCTATAAAAAATATATATTTAGTTAATGAGAATAGAATAAATAAAATGTATATAAGTTGTATTATACGTATCTGCCTACATTTACAAAAGATCCTTTATGTTAAGTTTAAAGTTGATTGGAAGAAATCCCGCTATGGGATAAGTCCTCCTTTTGTGTATTTTAAATCTGTTTTGATGTATCATTATTTTCTGATGTACAGTAAATAGAGTATAGGATATACAGTAAAGAATATAACATCCAAACATAGTTTTTTTATGGGAAGGCAAACAAATGTCTAACTTAAAGTCTAACATTTAACGAAATCAGTTTTATATTAAATGTTAGAACTGGTAAAAGGCCTAATTGGCTCAATAGCGAAATTAGTGTTTTCAGATTCAATGACTGTGCGTTGTCTTCTCGCATCGGGATAAATGCCTGCTTGTGCCCCCAATTCACCTTGAATCAATACGCTGAGTTAATGTACATTCCTTGAAAACGGGGGAAGCCCCGTAGTAGGACATATCGACGCTAAAAAGCGAAAACGCTGTAAATGACACAGATGTCAACATTTTTTAAATGCATATACGGAATGATAAAAATATACTGCATCGAGTGGTCTGAGTCTCACAGATTAAATACAAATTTTCTCAGAAATTTTGAAAGTTATATATTTTGAAAGTTATATAAAAATTTTGAAAGTATAAGTATAGTTAAAATTATTAAAATATATACTTCAATACTAAAGTGAAATTTAGTATTGACGTAAATTTTAATTACATTGCTAGCCCCTTTAAAACGAAATTCGTAACTTTATGGACGGAATCGTGAAAGTTAGTAATGAACGCTGCACTTTACTGCTAAACCAAAACCAGGAACCATTAAATAGTTGTCATAAACGAGCTATATAACAAAAAGATAGTTTGCAATAACGATGACACTTGACAAGTACGGTTCAGCTTCATACTGATCACTCGACCGTTTTGAGTGCTTATACAGTTTGCAAAATTATATTAATTGTTGATTGGATTCCATTAAAGTACAACTCGCCACAGTGAATAGTTTTGTCTGGATGAGTGGCGATCTAGTATGATGCGTTTCCCCGCCGCTCCTTTCCACGCACCACCACCTAGTGGAACCGGCTAATTTAACACGTTCACTGCGTATCAACCATTATCGGCTCGACGCGGTGCGCACAGAATCAAGTCTCTCTTGCTCGTGCGAATCTTGTATCTTTGCTATTTTTACGAGTTCGACAGAGACAAATATAATTTTAGCTAAAAGTTTAGTCATTGTTTTTTTTTGCGCTGTAAACGTGTTATAAACAGATCCGACATTTGACGATAAAATATTGCCATTATTGGATTTATATGCTTGAAATTCGGCAGGTATTTAGATATGGCAAGTAATTCATTAGTCGGAATTTAACTTCGGATCCTACCTCCCAATTTCAATATATAAAACATTTTTAAGAAAGGCCAGGTCAAGAGTAACCGGCGGGCTTGCATGAGGAGAATAATGAGTGTGCAAGGGAAGTATGCCGAGATCGTAGCAGATGGAGATCTGTGGTCTCTGCTTACCGCTATGGAAGACAGGCGTGACGATATGTATGTATGTATGTAACATAACAAAGACACGCGAAAACTAGGTGCTGCTCAAAGATATGTCATTTTCGAATTTAATGAAACTCTAAAGACACAAAATTTTTCAGCATATCTCGTAAAAGATATTGCCTAAAAACCTTAGTCGGAGACCGGTGGTGGGAAATATGGTAGTAATTCTAAAGGTTTTGTATTCCCTAAGCCTCTGGAATCTCAGGAAAAATATGCGAGCCAAGGGAACTCTTTATTCTTGGGAATATTTTAACGCTTTTCTCAAATGATAAGAGGCAGAAAGGTGTTTCTAAAAAAAAAACTTGAATAAAGATAGTAGATAAGATTGGGCGTGATAACGAATAAGTCAAAATAGGGATAAAAAAACTATAAACATAAAAAATAATAAATTCGGTTTGCTAAATCGCCTGCTGAGGGTGACTTTTATCGGAAAATGAATAAAAATGTATACAAAAATTACAAGGAAAACAACTAAAATAAATAAACTAGAATAAATACCCATAGGAGATAAAAACATATTACAATAGGAATACGTGATCCAAGGATGCGCTGCACTTGTAAACCATTTAGATCGATACCAGATTGTGTAAATCCTGCAAGTTTGGATTTTATAATGATCTCTCGCAAAGTGCCCTAAAATGTTCGTTATATTCGCTTGGCATAAAATCGAGAGATAGACGTTCGCGCTATCCATTCGGTTTGACTTTACCCGAATAAAATCCAAGCCCATGATTACAATTGGTCCCCCTGGAGCCCGAACTTATCTAAAAATCCGAATTGATTTAATGCGCGGAGTAAGGCGAAAAATCGTAACTGTTGAGATAAAAACAGCACCCGTGAGACTTTCCTCTTTAATAACTCACTGAATGTGATGAATTAGATTAGTCACTGAGTAGAAACGAAAATGTTTCATCACAATAATATATTCGAAAATATTCATTTACCAGGTTTGGATTTTTTATGGAAGAGATAAATAATCGAGCAAGTGATGCTAAGCAACCAAGGCAATCTATAGATATTTACAATGTTAAGGTCACTGCAGATCTGTTGCTCCCTAAGGGTAAGGATGTGAATAATTGGAGGAAGTAAGTAAAGAAAGGAGAAAGGGCGTTTGCAAACCATCAGGTGACCAGCCTGCTCCTTTGACTATTTCTACCATGAAGAAGTCAAAGTACTTTATTATGGGAGGGGAAGAAGGAAGTATTGGGATGGGAGAAGGTAATAAAAACGAGTTAGACCTCCAGCTATCTCCGAGTGAAATCCAGAGGTAAAGACTCAGTGTCAGTTTTCGACGAGAGTGAAGTTCTATCAATATAGCCGTAACATTATACTACTGGATTTTGGCGTCCCTTAGGATTTATCCTCCGGTTCGGCAGGCAGATTGGTATATTTTACTTAGGTAGACGCTACTTTAGGTATTCGCTCACATAATCGCCTCGTAAAAATCCACAGGAAGAAATTGGGTGATCTTATTCTTTGTCCAGATAGCATACACATACACACACACACGCAGACACATACACAAACACACACATACACACATCGTAGCACATGATGCGATCGCGCACTGTAAATCAATAAAAATCCCCCGATCAGGAGGCTTTCCAGACGATATTACGCTTGTGATCTAATGGCTGGTAAAGGACAGTAAAAATAATTCAAAGATAACGCATGTTGGAATGGGAATGCTTTTTATCTTTGGAAAGGAAAGGTTGTAGGCTTAGAACAAAAATAGGTATTAGGTGTATGATGACAAAGTGGATAAATATATTTTTTGTAATTGTGTTCAATAAAATAATATGGGAATATATGGAATGGAAATATATGGTTGTGGGAATGGGGGAGGGGGGAGTGGTAGAGGGGGTGGGTTAGAGGGAGGGGGAGGGGGTAGAGGGAGGGTGGTAGATGGAGGGGGAGGGGTAGAGGGAGGGGGAGGGAGTAGAGGGATGGGGAGGGGGTAGGTGGAGGGGGAGGGGGTAGAGGGAGAGGAAGGGGGTAGAGGGAGAGGGAATGTTGGGCCTCTGGAACTCGGCCGCTCACCACTCAGACGCCGGTTTTCTGCGGGAGTGTGGTACTTCCCCGGGCGAGCCGGCCCATTCATGCTACAGACAAATATTCGCAAACAAACAAATATTCTTGACAAAGCATTCGTCTGCAGCGTGGCTCTATCACTATAAAATTATTTTGAAGTATATTATCATTTGAAATAATGAACATTTATTTGTACATTATTACACTTCATTTTATTACCAAACAACGAAGGATATTTAGCTTTTTACAGCTCAAGTTCTCGAATTTACTTTTTATATTTTTACGGTATGACATCTCTCACATTTTTCAAAGTGGACACTTTTAACTGCAGAGGAGCACGGCATGGTTGTAAAGTTACGCTCTAGTCTCTTTACGATGGCTTCTGTCGTAACGCGATGATTGCGCTCCCAGCTTTACACAGAGAGACGCAATAACTTAAAAGGTAATACACGTCACGAATGTATTAGAGTTGTAGAATGACAATAAATATCACAATAGTCGATAGCGTGTAACGCGATCAAGCTTTGAAAAACAATAAAGTTACTTTTATGGCACTAGAAGCCGAATGAGCAAGCGTGTAGCATGATGAAAAGCAAACAACAAAACTCATAAGAATCTGTGACACCAAAGGTTTTACAGAAGTTTCGTTGAGCTTTGAGAAAGAAGAAGACTTTTTTAAGGCACATTTCGATATAATAACGCATTCAAGATTTCCGTGGCCCGCTTTAATGATTTTAACCCAATTACGCCCCGCCATTCTACCTTGGACTAGTCTGGTGGTTTAATATGCTAGTCTCTCTAAAATGGGGAGCACTGTGTTCAATAAAGGGACATATTGGCTGCAGAAGATCGCGGAAGAAACTCTACTCCTACCCACGGAATCAATGGTCGCGGGTTCGATTCCCGCATCGGAATATATATATATATATATATATATATATATATATATATATATATAAATATGGATTTATAAATATATATATATATATATATATATATATATATATATATATATATATATAAATATGGATTTATAAATATATATATATATATATATATATATATATATATATATATATATATATATATATATATATATATATATAAATATGGATTTATAAATATTTATTCCGAGTCTGGTAACCCCCCCAATCCGCATTTCCTTACCAGCCCTTTCGTTACTTATCTATCCTTTCCCTTCCTCTCCGTCAATCTACGGTCTGCCGTGCCAATGGATGCATGGCTAGGGGCGAGCCTAGTCGCAGGAGTGCCGATCGTCCCGGGATCGAGCTCCCCCGGGTACTATGGTGCCTTACCTCAGAATGAAGAGCTCTGCTGAGGCTGACCTCCGTCCTCCCTTGCGGCTCGTGGGATTCACTAAGACGAATTTAATATACCTAATTTATTGAAAATGATGGCGACGTGGTTCGCCATCCGTCACGTCCTGACTCTCACGAGCGCGAAAAGCGACTAATGGAGAGCCGTTTCGCTGCGATGAATGGTAGCGAATGGAGCTCTGTGTTCTCTGCCAACCCCTGCGGAGGATAGGCGTGAATATATAAAAAAAACTTAGGGTTAATGTTATATGCGAAGTACAGCTAGATGATAAATGAATAAAACCTCTTGGTGCCTTGAAACGTTTCTTCCGTTCCTTATACCGAATTTTCAGTGCAATTAAATAGAAGTTAGTGGCACTTTTTCCCCCGTAGTAAAATAGCACCAACTTGGGTGTTTAATTAATCGCTTCGTCTTTCGTTAGATCCGTCCCAAATCGAACCCGATTCTGAGAATGAGACGGAGAGGTCATTGCACTTTGTTCTGTTAAGAGTATTATTTGAAAAAAAAAGTTTTTGATTAATTATTATTTTTCTAAATTTTTATCGTGTAAGTATATACCATATATAATATATATATGCTCATGTATGAATTAATCAATATTGCCATAGTGGTTTACTAAGATAAACTAATAGCAAGAAAGTGGATAGAGGAATCCAATTTTAGTACTCGTCTAGAGGTTCTCAAACTTATTTGACTACCGCCCCCTTTGAAAATCAATTGTTGTGTCATATCAGTCTTTTCATATTTCACAGTTTTAGAGGTCAGTTTTGATTTTACATACATACATATCGTCACGCCTATTTCCCGTAGGGGTAGGCAGAGACCACAGATTTCCATCTGCTACGATTGCGGCACACCTTTCTTCCTTCCTACCTCCACACTCATCCATCTTTTCATCCATTCTTCCTCTTACGTTCATCATAGCGGAACGGCTCTCCGCTAGTCGCTTCTTGCCCTCGTGGGAATCCGGACGTGACGGGTGGCGAACCACGTTGCCGTCATTTTTTAACAAATTAGGTTGATTAAAATTCGTTATAGTGTATCCCACGAGCCGCAAAGGAGGATGGAGGTCAGCCTCAGCAGAGCGCCGCATGCTGAGATAAGGTACGATAGTACCCGGGGGAGTCCGATCCCGGGACAGTCGGCACGCTTGCGATTAAGCTCACCCCTAGCCACGCATCCATTGACTGGAGGCATGGCAGACCATGGATTGGCGGAGAGGTAGGGAAAAGGATAGAAAAGAAAGGAAATGGTAGGTGTAAGGAAAGATTGATTTAGACAGGATGATAAGGAGTGTTATACTAACGCAACGGAACACAAGTAGTGACACGGTAGTAGCTCGGAAGGCCGGGGTCGTGTACCCGTGTACCAGTACCATAACTGCCGAACAAGCGGCTAGGCAAAGATACTTCCTGACCTTAATTTTGATTTTGGTTTAGTTTTTAAAATATCAGCCATCACTCCCCATAAACAATATTAACACCCCTTAATTTTTTTTGGGTACTTTACGACCCCACTATGGGTCTTCAGCGCCCACAAAGGGTCGTTATCGCAGAATTTGAGAAATACTGATCTATACTGCTGTCTCATTTGTATTTTATTCAATTTCTATTATTAGTTCAAACTCTCCTTATATATATATATATATATATATATATATATATATATATATATATATATATATATATATATATATATATATATATATAATATATATATATATATATATATATATATATATATATATATATATATATATATATATATATATATATATATATATTTATTTATATATCTTGTTCAAATTTTCAATCGATAATAAAATACCTTTTATTCATCCACTCAAGTTCAAATACATTTTTTTAACTTGTAGTGGATTACGTTGTGTGTGATAGTTTTTTTTTAATATTAATTCATTAATCAATTACTTTTAGTTTTCTTCTTATAAGATATTTAGCAGAATATAAAAGTAGGAATTGACTTTATTTTTTTATATTACTTGTTTTTATATGGGATAGTAAGGCAAAAGGCAACACGTTTGTTTCCATCAGGTTCTGTTGAAAAGCAAACGCTTGACAATTACTGAATATGTAACTGATAGATCCCACAGAATCTAGTTAGTGAAGAGTAGATATTGGGTCTAATTAAGTACTATAACCTGCAGGTTGTATTTGCACAATTGTTTTGTATAAAGTAATATAACACAAATTGTTTAGATTCAAACATATCTCTTTGTGGAAAATGGTTGTATATACACATGTCATTCATTAGTTAGCATACAGCTCAAAAGTTGTTTCTAACTTCTAAAGTGCAATACATCCGACTGTCTGGCTCACAAGTACACAATTAATTTCCTGTTAAAGGATTAAGTTAGGGATATGCTTTATAATTTGATATTTGAAAATACCATAAAGGATAAACTCTCTTAAGCGATAAAATGGTGATATAATCAGACAAAGTTATGTGTAACGTAATAATGAAATCATAGTAGGGGAAACATAAAAGAATGGCTTGAAAAATGAAAAATCTTTTCTTTCCTTTTACTAGCAATTACTAATTCCTTTTACTAAATAAATGGCGTTCGTGACGGCTTTATCGTCTAACGAACGTGTTGGTATACAAAACTGTCTTTTTTGTGCGATTTTGAAAAGTATTGCATGCCTAAGTACTAACATACCAGGAGAAGATAAGCTTACTAGGAGATATCATTTTCGTCAATTTGTATTAAATATTGTAGCTGAAACGAAGTTCACTAGGTCATCTAGTATAATATTATATATTGTTTATTAATATGTTAGATTGGGGAAAAAGAAATTGCCTTCAATTGCCTTCAGAATTTTTCAGAAATAAAAAAAATTGGAACAGTTAAAACAAATTCTGCTAAAATCGAAAAAATTGTTTTGCTTTAAAAAATGTCTTCTTATATTTTAATTCACGGCATTGATATAAAAATATCGGAGAGCAAAGTTTGTCGTTACACTTGGCACGCAATACTGTGGTCCACAGAGAAGCAATATCGCGACAAGCCATTGCATTGAAACTTTAACGTATGACAAGACTTTTCAACTATCTGCTATTTTCCAATCATTTTACAGTTTTTTATTATTATTATTTTAGGAACTCCATTCACATTTGAACTCTTTCGAAACTTAGATAAGTGGTTTTAAATTTATTTTATTTGGATATCCACGCTATGTAACTTAATGGGAAATAAACAGCACAAATATAAATATGACCTTCGAAGATTTTTTTTAATGTGGCACATGTAAACAGGATGTCCCTATTTGCGGATTGGGATGAATTGACAAGGAAAGCTGCTTCTCTCTTGGAATCTTGATGAAAAACTCAAAGGATCTAGAAATGATACAATCCTTGAGAGAAGAAGTAGAAGAGGTTGAGACCTCGGTTTGGATAGCTATCAAAAGTACGATGGTACGTTATATTTTTGAGGTTAACATTGTTCAAGGCTCGTTAATTGAACTGTGTTATTGAAATATGAATTTAAAATACGATATAATTACAATCAAGTAATCTGTACAATAAAATAACGATACAGATTTTAATCCGCTTAAAGAATCATTAATAAACATTTCAATAATTTATAAAACATATTTCAATTATAGTTCACGAATAAAATATGTGAGCCTATAAGATAACATGAAGATAAAATAAAAAACAAAACGATGATCTATGAACATGGTGAAAAATATTACAAACCATAATATTAGGCCCAACACCCCCCTCCTAACCCCCTCCCTTCCCCTCCCCTCCCACTCCCATAATGACACATTCCTTAAAGGTCGGCAACGCTTCCGCACTGCCTATGGCGCTGCGCATGTCCTTGCGCGGCGTTGATTGCTTACCATCTGGTGACACGCCTGCTCGTTTGCCTTCCATTCCCATAAAAAACAAAATATTATATTATAAAAAACAAAACACAATATGAAATAAACATATACTTTTGTAGCTTTGCTGGCTATGTACACAATATAATGATTTGTACCGACTAATGAAGTTATAAGAGAGCGATGTGGAGTAAAAAGTATCGTGGCTAAAGTTGAAATTGGAATACTTAGATGGTTTAAGCACATAGAGAGGATGGATGAAAGACGACTGATAAAAGAAGTTTACGTTGCAGATGTGGATGGAAGGGTCAGTAGGGGAAGACCAAGGAGAACACGCCTCGATCAAATTGCCGAAGTTCGTAAGAAAGGCTAGGTCAAAAGTATCCTTAACCGGCTAGCTTGTATAAAGAGAGTGATGAGTGTGGATGAAGAAAAAAAATTGTGCCGAGATCATAGCGGATGGAGATCTGTGGTATCTGCCTATCGCTACGGGAAACAGGCGTGATGATATGTATGTATGTATGTACAATAATTTGACAAAATATTGTTTTCTAATAAAAACTAATTCAAAATATGTCTTATAGTCATCTCAACAGCCTAAGAGACTGGTGGATATCTCAAGCGGAGTAGATTAACCCGTAAGATTTTAGCTAGAGTGCTGTAGGCAACTGGCATTTTAATTATAATATTATCTCTACACTAATTTCATTACTTTGACGACTCAATTGGCTTAGTGACTTCAAACAAAGCCGCCGCTTTAGAAGGTTGGTCGGTTATATTTATTCTGAGAATAGTTTCCGATGGTTACCTGTAAAAGCTGATCATTGTTGGTAATACCCAAGGGAACAGCGCGCAAGGATGGTCGCCAACAAGATGGTCCGACCAAGTGAAGGAAGCTATATCCTTCACCAAATTTCAGGTGGTGAGGGCTGCTTTGGACCGGGACTGATATAGACAGATTGTCTGTTTAAGGTTTTCTAGTTTCTAGTTTCGCTGTCGATGGGCGGCGTTGATTGCTTTCCATCAGGCGACACGCTTGCTCGTTTGCCCCCATTATCCGTTAAAAAAATAGTGACCACGATCTTCAGTAATGAGGTTTGTAACCCCATCAATGCGGGTTTTTAAGTAATGGGTGGATAAACGCGGGTAGGTACTTTTTTAGAATAAGGAATCCATTGTTCCAGCAGGGGGACTCATATGAGCTGAGAGAAGAATCTTAGTATGATTGTTTATTAACTAAAACTGTTAAAAAGTCGTTAATAATTACAGCTGCAATATTGCCAGTCAAAATAATAAACATCCGTACCTAACCTCTCCCGGAGGTACTTGGAGCACAGAAACAATGAAAATCTGAATGTCTAATGAATTTCTTCCTTCACTTCTCAGGCTCTGCTAAGTTCCTCGTTTCGAATAATTCAAGTGCGCCTCACACTTCGGTGGAGTCGGCTTCTCCTGTGTAATTATGTGTTTCGGCTTTATTACGAGAAACTTGAAATGACTTCTGAATACATTTCGAATTCGCATGTCGGCAGATTGCAGGAATGTCGGTCTTGCTTTAGAATTATTCATTGCCTGTTATCGCCGATCAATATTAAATAATATAAAAATATAAATTGTTATTTGCCAAATAGAAACAGTTTTAATTATTCAAGTAGTTTTTTTTTACTTTTGTAAAATAGCACTAGTATTTTTTTAAATATTACTAGAATTCTTTTTGATAATTCTAACTAAGCCACTACTTGCTTTTTATGGGACAGGAAGGCAAATGAGCAGGTGTGTCACCTATAATAATAATAAGTAATCATCCCCACCCATAGACCTCTCAGAAATGTGTAGGCCTGTTTTTTGATGGTGTCGATGTCGACCGTCCATAGAGTGGTGGCGCTTGAACTCGCCATTCATCCAGATGGTGGTGATTCTTTGTATTGATTTGTACAGTAGTGGAGTTCACCGTCTGGAATTATACGAATTAGTTCAATGGATAGTTCAAGGGAAGATGTCGATGCAAAATTGCGAAAACGTAGTAAATCGCAAATTGAAAACTTACCAAGAGAGCCAAAAAAACTTGAAATATAGAAAGATCACTCAAAAACAGATAATTTCTAAGCAGTATAATTTTTTATATTGGTCGTAGAGGTATGAGACTCAGACCATTTGACGCAGTATTTTTTTTTCACAGTCCATATATATATGATCCCAATGTTGTGCTTCAAGCTCAAAGCCTCTCTATTTCTTGAGGAACGGACGTTAACCCACCACGCTTGTTCAATGCGGATTGGCCCCGCTCCACTCCGAGTCATGTGTATAGAATAATTGGCCAGATGTAACGACGGGATGCGAGGAAAGTTTTAAATTGCGATTGTAAAGGACACGTTTCATCATTAAGATGTTTCAGATTATTTACTTTTAAATATTGAAACACCACATTTTTCTATCAATCAGTGTTTTATCTTATCAAAGTTAACGTGCGTACATTGTATAATAACACTAAGCGATTCCTCTCCCAAAGGCTCGTAAAATATAAAAGTAATAAATGTCAGGCGCAAACAGCCAAGTTTCACAACATAAAAGTTTTCCAGCGCCGACGACCGCTGAGACTGCCTCCTAGACCGAATAGCTATTCAGCATTTTTCTATGATATTGTTTTGAGGCTCAGCGTATCATATCGACTTGACCTTTTTACAGTGTTTGTTTGAATGATATTATTTTAACGATTCATTCGAAGTAAACGATTCTATGATGCCAATCGCGTCGAAGAAATATATTTTAGTTTCTCATATTTGATAGTGATATTTAATGTTTATCCATCTTAGAACAATGTTTTATTGATTTCAATTACACAAATATAATGGAAAATATATTTTTTTTATCTTCTTTTTTGTTTTTTCTTATACAGCCCATATAAACCCCATTGATAGACATCAGCGTCCCCATTTCTGTTTCTCACCTCCTCAAATCGCGATCTTAATGGTGCTAATGGTTCACTATCAGATCTTTTCCATCCTGTCTAGGCTTCTGGATATATTTGAATGCAAATTTTTATGTGATGAATAGACTACAACTTGTGGGTGGAATTTTTAACAGTAGAGAATATGAGTATATATGTGTAAATAAAATATTTAAGTGCCTTGAAATCGACTTTGTAATGGAACATAGGTCCAATGACAAGTGAGATGATTTGACATTTTTGTATTTATCATCTTGCGGAAATTGGATTGAAGCCACGCGACAACAGTTAGAAAATATCGGAGGGCGCTATGTAGCTTCTGTACTGGGTTTAAACGGTTTTTTCAACCCTCTGCAACATAAAATAACAACACCATAAAACAACTCTGTTATAATTAAGCAAATCAATTAACTGACACAAATAAAATCTAGTTCACCACGTTCTCAGTTCACGTTAGGGTAATAATCAAACCGCGTGTATTCAGATCATATGTATTTGAAGCAATGTGATTTCAGATCATGTGCATTTGAAGCAATGTGTATTTATGTGATTTCAGATCACGTGCATTTAAAGCAATGTGTATTTACGTGTATTCAGATCATATGCATTTAAAGCAAAGTGCATTTACGTGCTTTCAGATCATATGCATTTAAAGCAATAGGTATTTACGTGTATTCAGATCGTATGTATTTGAAGCAATGTGTATTTAATGTAAAGTGTGTAAAGTTAGGAATTGAGTGCATATATACTCGAGAAATACTGTGGAAACTCTAAAATATATATTATACCTCCTGATAAAAATGCTGTATATTTGTAGCAAATCATTAAAATTATAATCGCTATTGTGTGTTGCACTATAGAAATAATTCTTAAATAGTTGGATATTAAAGTAGAGACAAACAAATCACTAATGTATTTGAGTTTAAACTCCGTGTGTTCAAGCTCGTAGTAATTTTCTTCTCAACTTACACAAAATTTGCATTTTACTTACTTCAAACTAGATTTGAGCTCAACCTTGTTTCTCGTTGCCTTCCTCCCTAAGTAGCATTCAAAATCAAAGTTCCCTAAATTTGCAATGGAAATATCTTTTTATTTTCCCTTTGAGCTTTCAAGGGGACCTCGGTTCATCAATTGCCTTAAGATATTGAGCTCCCTTCCAGTTGAGTTCGTTATTTCTTACACTACCTTATAGATCGTTTTCTAACCACTTTCATATCACCATAATCGGTTGTTTTCCGCAGTCTACTAGACTAGTAGATACTCTATATTGGGAAAATACATGTAATTATTGCTATATAATATTTTTATGTATTTTACATTTTTGATTTAGATGACGAGTAGAGACATAGTAATTTGACGGTCGGTTTTCAGTAAAAATTTAGATTCGTATTACTGTTTTGTAAACATGCAATGAAGACCAATTGACTTAGTGGTGGGGCCCTGCCTACGCAGTCAATGGTCGCGGGTTTTATCCCCGCATCGGAATAAATATATGTATGACGTACATGAATATATTCATTTTGAGTCTGGATACCCTGGCAATCAGCATTGGATCAGCATTGTGGGCCTCCCGCCCGTGGCCAGCTGTGAAAAAAAATGCAAAAATTCCAATTAATTTTCGCTTATTTTTTTTTGTCTTTAGATTTCGTTGAAGTTTTGACTTTTGCAGCTTTTGAAGCTTAAATCGTAGATCATCTTTATTAATGCAGCTACAATAACCCATCACTCGATTGTTCTGCTATAATCTTATACTTGGTTGCGTCGATAGAAAACCTATCGCTGTCTATACACTTCATTATCGTTAACGATCAGTAGTGCGTTTATAGTATGAGCTAGGGTGAGCGACAAGACCGCGTTTGTGCTAGAAATAGGTGTATAATATACAGTAGTCGTTTTTGTGTCAGTGCCAGATAGATCATGTATCGATATACATCGAGGTGTTGAGATATCTGCAAAACATCGCTACGATGTCCGTCGAGTACAGAGCAATCAGACACAGCAAATCCAGTTGCACTGTGGAGTGAGGCAGGGGGATGTTATATTACCGAAACTGTTGACTAATGCGTTGGAAGATGTCATCGAGACACTGGATTAGAAGCGAAATCGCATAAACGTAAATGGTACGTACATCTCACACCTAAGCTTTGCCGATGATACGATCTTGACAGAATCGCTATAAGAACTGCAAGCAATGCTTAACAGCCTAAATGAATCCTCCAGACTGGTCGGTCTGGTTATGAATTTGGATAAAACCAAAATCATATTAAATCACCATATTGAGCTAGAACCGACCATGATCGGTGGTAAAGTTCTCGAAGTTGTCCAGGAATATGTCTACTTTGGCCAGATAGTGCGATTGGATGAAGACAACTTCGAGAAAGAAGCCGAGAGAAGGATTCAGTTGGACTGGGAAGCACTTCGGAAACTTCGTCAAGTCTTCTCGTCGTCCATGCCACAAAGCCTGAGGACTAAAGTCTTCAACCAGTGCGCCCTGCCTGTATTCTCTTTCGGTGCCGAAACGTAGACAATGACGGACTCTCTCCTTCACAAGTTCAAAGTCGCTCAGAGGACTATGTATAGGACTATGCTCGGAGTTTCTCTGGTGGATAGAATTCAAAATGAAGAAATTCGCCGGAGAACCGGAGTCACCGGTATAGCTCTTCAAGTTAACAGACTGAAGTGGCAGTGGGCTGGACACGTTTATCAGTGAACCGACAATCGTTGACCGCGACTCGGCAAACGTAGTGAATATAAGTATACAATATAATAATACGCATTGTCTTGTATTGTATTGCAGTTGACCTTGGGCGATGAAGTTTACAGCAAATTGTTCACAGCAAATTGTTTATTTGCTGTAAACAATTTGTTGTGAACAATTTGCTGTTCACACGTTAGAAACGTGTGACCAATTTTTTTGTTCGCCTTACTTCGTCTGTAAAAAAATTCCTGATTCTCACGAGGGCGAGAAGCGACTAATGGAGAGCCGTTTCTCTGCAATGAATGGTAGCAGACGGAGCTCTGTAGTCTCATATTATTATGCCTTTAATAATATTATATATAATGCGTGCATATTTTCTATATAGCAAATAAATAATTTAAGAAGAATGACGATTGAAGGAAGAAGGAAGGAAGAAGGAGGAAGAAAAAAGTAATTTTAAAAAAATATTTTTTCCATTGAAGACAGACACTGTGTATGTTATAAAGTTTAAAATAAACTGAACATAAAGCATCAAAGATGAAATGTCAAGTGATGTTCTTGAAAACTACGAAGCCATTAACTATTTGTTTCACGACCACTCCAAGTGAACAAGTCTTCAACCAGAAGATCTTCGTCTAGAATTCTAATCGCTTTGTTGACAGATGTTTGAGATATTATTTTAGCATTCTTTGACAAAAAATTACAACCGCGACTCGAAAGATCCCACGTATTGAAATTTCTAAATCAAACAATTTTATGTAATGCTATTACTGTTAAATAACTAAATATAATTAGACGACCCATTTACTCACATGATATAGTCTTTCGAATTAGCAAACTAAAGTGGCAATGGGCTGGTCACGTTTGTCAGGCATTCGACAATGTGACAATGACGGAGTGGAGACCGTGTCTCGGCAAACGTAGTGTGGGATGCTCCCCGGCTAGATGGTGCGAAGATCGTCTACAGGGCGGCTGGCAGAAACTGGATGCGTGAAGCCAAAGATCGAGCTACGTGGCGCTTCTTGGGGCCTATGTCCAGCAGTGGACTGCCGGAGGCTGTTAATTGATTGACTGATACATATATTATTTATACTATGGGAATAAATCAGTATATTATATAATACTGGATTTTTTCTTAACCTAACCTTCCCTTTTATACCTTTTTTAAACTTATTATCAGCTTCCGGGTCAGTATTGATTTTCGTTACTGGAAATAGATAAAACAAACCTTTCTTTAGGTTATAGACAATAAATAGAATATTCTATGGAATATTGTATATTTGTGCGTACATGTGTTGTTTTACTTTTAACGACCTCTTGGCTCATTTGTTGGAATATATAACTTCTGAATCAAAAGTTCACATGCAGATCGAAATTGTTTTTTGTTAAATACACAATTGTAATTTCCGGATCTCTATCTATGCTCGCAATTAGTATATGGCTTGTGTTCTAAGTTCTGAATTCCCTTCCAGTAGTATTGAAACAAAACTCCCCCTTTTTTAATTAAATTGAAAAAAAGTCTTTCTGGTAAATTAAAAGTTTTAAATAAATATTTATGATGAGAGTAATTTTGTCGGATTTAGAATATAGTATTTTAAAATAAGAAGGGCAAAGTTTGACGTATGCGGGTTGCTATACCAACGAAAATATCAGTCATGTCAGTAAAAATTGGTAATGAAATCACGTTAATATAAAAAAATGTTAATATCACTAGAGCCCGATCCACCAAAATCTAGTACACCAGGTGGGCGTGTACTATATAGTGTTTTAAATGTTTACGGCAATAAAAACAGAATGCGCTCTCTCGTCTAAATCTCTTTTAACGAACAAAATTATTTATTTTATTTTCGATAAGATTGGAGAATAGAACTCATGACTCTATATAATAAGCGTAATCTCCAACCGATAAAGCTATTACCGCTTTAAATTCATTAGTCAGTTAGCTGTAGCGTATCATGTGGTTAAAAAATAAAAATAAAATTTCGTCGGTCACAGACCTCATGCAATGGACTGCCATTTTCGAAATTGATGTAAAGGAAAAGTATACATCTGGTTATAACAAAAAGTGAAAGAGGCTCAGTGGCGAAAATGTTACTTTCGTGTCCATCGCGATCGCGGTCGCGGGTACGATTCTCAGAGTACCACAAATCCACCTTGAGCAAACGTGGCGGTTTCACGTCCATTCTTACAGAAATGGGCAGGCCCTTCCATGTTTTGTGTCATATCTGGACTTGGCTAAAAGTAAAGTAAAAAATGTAAGTTCTTATCGTATATACACGCAAATACATGTAGTTTTAAATGTTTATATCTTTGCGGAATCAGTTTCAAAATCTCGCAAACATATCTTCATTACAAACGCAGTCTTAGTCTAGACTTAATAAAATACATTTTAATCCATGCTATGTTAGTATTAACATCAATATGTGTATTTAATATAAATATATAGGAGGGAGTCGGGATCAGTGGGTTCGTCGGGGATTTTCGCTAATGTGTTAGGGTAGGGGGTTGGGGGGATGCAAGGGCGAGAACGGCCCTTGGAAACACCAACATCGACGTGCGCATTATAAACTTTTCACAAGTCCGAACACACTGAGATCGTTTATTTTAGAAATAAACTATATAAATATATTTACAAGTAATAATGAAAAAATGTTGAATGTGTCTCAAAAAACGAAAGTTTAGATCAGAAATGTAATATAGGGTAACTTAGCATGTTTCTCTATATTGCATTTTATAATCATCGCCACTTAATTGAAATCAAATGTCCGATCAGAACTCTTGCACTGGTTCTAATACGTCAGTAAAGAAAATGAAACAACAAAGGTTAGATCTCCGCCTCTCACGAGAAGGAGAGCTAAAATGCTCCAATAGAGTTGTAATGTGGCTAAAATTGTATTAACATGGTTTTAAATTATGTAAACAATGTGTACAACAATTGTATAAAAAAAAATTTATTCTCTTTTTAGATCTCGACAGCAGTAACATCTACCAACACAGTTCAAACTAGCTGGAACCTATCATACACGAAAAATTTCATTGAAGTCGATTTATACGTAATACGGACGGAATGACACTGGACTTTTACATACAACGAAGCTAATTTATTATTCCTATACATATTTCTATACAAAGGTGGACATAATGCTGCATTCTCTACCAGTCAACCAACCATTGGGTAGTTGGAAAAGTTTTTTACATAGTAGGTAAAAAAATAATCACCGTAAATCCAATCGTCTAATAGAAAACACACATTATTATTTTTCAGTTTGTTTTCGCTTGACGCGGATCATAGCTAAGTAAATTTCTGACTGTCCACATAGTAATGGATTTTCGCAAAGTAACGCCCGACAGGCGTTCAAAATCCATTAATCACAAAAATAATAATAATGTATTAATTAAATACATACATATCGAAGCAAAAAAGCGAACGCTGCAAATGACACAAATATAAAACAAAATATTGCATATTCGGATCCGATCAAAAAATATTGCATCGAATTGTCCGAGTCTCATATCTCTACGAACAATAGACAATTTTGTACAGCGTTGAAATTGACTGTTTTTGAGTGATCAGATATAATTTTTTTAGTTTTTAATTTTACAATTAAGTTATTTATTTTTAATATTACATTACAATTTTTATCTTTAATTTTACAATTAGTTTATTTATTTTATATATTTTTAATTTTACAATTAGTTTATTATTACTTTATTTGGCTCTTGTGGTAATTTTTCATTTTGAGGTTTACTACGTTCTCGATTTTTTGCGTCGATATATAAACTTGTATATTTTAAATATTATAATTTATATAGAATAATTCGTTGTTTTTCAAATAAAATAGAATATTATATTGTTAAATTTAGATTATTACTGGAGTTATATTGTTATTGAGGGATGCGAGACCGAGACGGCAACAGGGTGGGTTGTCCTTCCCCGCACATGGGGTGCGATCTCCCCCTCCCCGCCCCTCCAGCAGTCGTCAACTCTCCGGTACGCACGAAGCAGACCCACGCTTAATTGTACGCGTTACTCAAAGTTATCGCTCAATTACGAAGATTGTAGCATGTAATTGAGATTATCAATTTACACATTACCCCTCGGGTGTGGCTGGCAAAGATGTTGATCTCAATTCGTCCGCTGTCTATCGCTGCCGGGTTTCTGTTGTTCTCCTTACGGGTGTTGTCACAGCCCATTCCCGTAGAGAAGATAGCCGTTGGTAAGTGTTGATTTTAACAATTTAATTTTTTCTTAACCAATATGCATGTATTTATTAATAATTTTGTGTTATATAATCTTTCACGAAAATAAATGATTATTTTTCATAAACACGTAGAAACTAAATTAATATTAAATACTTGTCTTAAAATACACAGCAAGCGTACTGATATTTTAAATATCTTTTAATACCAGTTTTATTATTGGTGTTTTATCTCTCATTTGCTCCGTTAAGACGCTTTCTGTCGGAAAATGTAATATCGATTTTCTCTTTCCTCCCTTGTACTTTTGTCTCTCTCCCTTTGTGCTGATATGAGATTAAGCTACGCACACTCCTAATGCGTACAATAAAAATAAACCGTACCTTTTTATAAGTAATCTCAATATTAAAAACTAAATATTATTCTCATTTATATATATATATATATATATATATATATATATATATATATATATATATATATATATATACATATATCATTTTTAATCCAAACCTTTTATGTCCCATTGCTCGGCATTGCCTCTATGTTAGCATTAACTTCACAATACATGTCCAAGACGAATTGCTAAAACGTCAGAACTTGGAATAAATACTTGAAGACCATAAATATACTTAGTATATTTATTCCATTGTGAAAATTGAACCCGCGATCATTATCATAATAAGCGGTAACTTCGCTACTGAGCCGATTAAAACTCAAACTTATCAATATTTATTAATAATTGGGTAACTGTAATTCAGAATCACAAACAAGGGTTTCGTATTATGAGATTAAATATTTACTCACTCCGATAGCCTACTAATCCTTAGCTCTGGGTGCGCACTGATCATGTCTAGTGCGTTTCCCCAAAGGTTGTAGAGCCATGGGGGCAAGAATGGGCCAGCTAGACCGTGGAAGTATCCCACCATCATAGAATATCGGAGACGAGTGACGGCATTTTACTTTTATCACGTTTCGTATGGTGAGTGAGGGATCCTTCTCCCTCTCCCACTACTTCCTTCTACTTCTCTGATTTTCTTCCTGCTCCCTCTCCCATTACTACTTTCTTCGTCTCCCATTATTTACATCTTCACCCTTATGTAGGCGATGCATCTATAGAGCCCGTGTAATACTGCAGATATTCGTGGGCAGCTGTGTTTTCTTACTGGTAGGTGACCTGTTCGCTTGTTTGCCTATTCTTCTTAATCGTTACGCTCTTGGCGTTTGTGACCGTTACAGTAACAGAGGGTCAAACTTGCCTCACGGTGCTTTGCCATTTTATTCTCTCAGCAGTTATTCGAGACCACTAGATTAGAGACCACTAGATTAGAGACCACTCACAACAGATCTGATTTAGTCGATCCAGCACATGGGTGGCCTCGTGCTTGTTCTAATCCCATCCATTCTGTCTTGAATAACAAGGCACTCAATGAAGTCGCTGCCGCGCCTGGAATCGTTGCCAAAGAATAGAGTATTCGAGATTGTACAGTCGTGGATAGACGGCCGTTTTTTGTATTATCTATACATTTGTACATAACTCACTTCCATTCAATCATTTCCCTTTAGCATCAATAAAAAAAAATATCTTGAAACTTGTTCAAATCAGCGATCGCCGTGTCGTTCTATCGATACCTGGAGGGGGGAGGGGGGACGATCGGACGTTGAATGAAAGGTCCCTATTATACGCTTTTGGCAGCGCGATTTTCTTCCATGTTCTCTAGGTACCCGAGCCAACGGAGACTGTGCCTTTGTTTCTGCGAATATGTTGCAGTCGGGCAAGAGCACTTCTTTTCAGAATTTTTAAAGTTCTTTAGCTTCCATTTAGTTCCTGCTTTGGACAGAGGATTATTATATTTATGTATCCCTATATAACCATATGAAAATAGTGTCAGACCAGAAGCAATACTTAATTTAGAAACATCGTAATATGTATTAACAATCAGGTTGCAGCAGTATTGTTTTATTGTTATATATATTCTGCAAAAAAAACTGCCGTTTTAATTTTTCTACAATATTGGTAATAATTTAGTTTTAAAGAGGTTTTAATAGTCAAACTGTGTTACTGGTACTTAATAAAAAAGTCTGAATGTAAAAAAGAAATTCAACGGATTTAAAAAAAAAATCCCTTTTTTAGTTTATGACTTTGTGCTTACCTTTCGCGGATTTGTTGTTAGAAGGTTATGTGACAATTAAAACTAACTTCTTGTTATGTTTGTCGTATCATCCTGCCTTATTGTGACTAAAAACAGATATCTTTGTGTCCATTGTAATGGCAGAAAAAGCAATAAGAGCTAGTAAAATTATGGCGCTGCTGGAACAGGGGTGTAGCCAATATTATGTGTTAAACGTGAGTCATTCAACTATCCAAAGAACCTGAACTCGATACTAAGAGACAGGTTCCGTTCAGAGAAGGCAGGATTTTGGGAGAACGTTACACAAAACCTGGAGACGACCACATTTTAGTGACTCAGGCGCTGAGGAACCGCATATACAGTTACATTAACCTCAAAAGAAACCTTGAAAGGGTACGAGGAGCACAAGGTAACCCTTGGTGTTTCAGTTGTTTATAGGCAGCAGTGATTCTGGTCAGCAAGTCTGGCACCTTCAGGTGATAGACTTGCAAGATAGTTTACCTATTTCATAACAAGTAATAAAAGATACCTAATTTGTTGTAAAATGCCGGCGACGTGGTTCGCCACCCGTCACGTCCTGATTCTCACGAGGGCGAGAAGCGACCAATGGAGAGCCGTTTCGCTGCGATGAATGGTAGTGGATGGAACTCTGTGGTCTTTGCCAACCCCTGCGGGGGATAGGCGTGAATATATATATAAAAAAATAATAAAATATATTTTTTAGAGTAAGTTCCTACTTTTTTATCCTGCTAAATATCTTATATAAGAGAATTGTTTTCTCCTGTATAAAATAAAAATTATCAAAATCCGGTATTAAGTTTAAGTATCATCCACTACAAGTTTAAAAAAAATGTATATGAACTTGATAGAATGAATAAATACAGTATTTAATTAACGGTTGAAAAGATGGTTTTGTTTTATATAATATATATATATATATATATATATATATATATATATATATATATATATATATATATATATATATATATATATATATGTGTGTATATATGTATATATTTGTATATATTTATAGGGAAAGTGTAAACTAATAGTAGGAATCGAAAAAGGAAAAATGTATCTCTTGGATCTTATAAGTAGGTATATTGGCGCAAACGAATATCGTAGCCATGTTGAATTTTCTCGAAACAACGGCGTGAAAAGTTCTAACAATATTTGAATAAAGTTCGTAAAATTACCAACCACCGAAGTTGTTTCACCGAATACCCCCTGATACCTCCTATATTGCAGAAATTGTTACGATCAAGTTTTGCTATCCCACTGGATCTTACGCGTAGACTACATAACGTAAAAAGTCATCACTTGAAACTTTAATGCTTTTTCTTTTCACCTTTGAAATTATAGTAACAAAAAAAATATATTTGTTTATATGGAGAGAGTGTCTTGAAAAGATAAGTTACCAGTGCAGAAGAAAATTTTATGTTTAAAAGAAACGACAAATCTTGTACTACGTAATAGAAGGGAAAGTATGACTTTGCCTTTCGTTTATTATTACAATTCTATTTGCAATATCATGAAGGGAAAATACAAAAGACAGAAGACAGGAAGACCAAGAAGAAAGTTTATAAAACAATTAAAAGAAAGAACATACCGTGACCAAATTGTCAAAGTTCTTAAGAAGGGCCAGGTCAAAAGTACCCTTAATCGACGAGCTTGTACGAAGAGTATAATGAGTGTGAATGGAGCAAATAAAGCGTGCCGAGATTGTAGTAGATGGAAATCTGTGGTATTTGCCTACCCTTACGGGAAACAGGCGTAATGATATGTACGCTTGCTCGTTTGCCTTTCTATCCCATAGAAAGAACGTGAGTACATTCCGTAGTGGGGATTTTAACATTCTAACTCTCTACTTATTTATGTGGCATAAAACGTAATTACGTGAAGAATTCACATGTAAGCCGTTGGCGCGCAGCCAACTCCCACAGAGTAACATTAAGGAAGCCGTAGGGAGTGCTTTAAAATTATCTACTTCCTCGTAAATTTGCATCCTAAAAGACTCTGTTTATGATTTGCTCTGTGTTTACAGATCTTTAACACATCTTTAGCGGTGTTTACAAAAGATTAATTGTTCTTCAACATAAAAAAATGTATGTATATATATATATATATATATATATATATATATATATATTGGTATTTTTTGGTTAGAGAAGGAAGTCTTGGCTACGTAATATCAGGGAGTGGATCGGCATATCGAGTGCTCTAGAACTGCTTCACCTCGTAAAAAGGAGAGTTGTGCTAGTCGGTTGCTAATTTTCCTTAATCGAATAAGCACTCTGAGAAGAAGATATGACTAAGAACAAAATAGAACAGTCCTTTTCAGGTCATTTACTTATGGCTGTGAGCCATGATGCTCTCGAGCGTGTAATATACAGCGACAAATCTGCTTTCATCTCCGACGATCCTCAGTTAGATCTCTGACGACAGATATTTTAATGTCTTGCATTTTTAACAATTATTTTGTTTATCCTATTTCATTTTGCACTTTGACGATAATTACGAGTATGAGCCTCTTCACGTTGTCGACGGGGTTTACCATAGTGCAATGTGATACAGTATAAATAGAACACAGAAGGTACATAATGAACATACATAGGTACCTACTAACTTTGTATTGAGCCTTTGATGCAGCATAGAAAACATCGATTATAAGCAACCTGTGCTCAGTTAATAACGGTCATAGGCGACTGTGTTGAACTGGCGGTGAGCAAACTGAAGTTGTTTTATTTATTTGCGTACTGTACCCCATATCAAAGGGGTTTGATAACTCGGCTCCACGTATCTGAAACTTCACTATCGGGCGTGAGATTAACCGATAGTGACGTATCGAAAAAATATTTTACATCAGTTTTACTCAAAGTATTTTTCACGTACCATATTAGCATTAATTTGAAGCGGGCAAACATAACCACTATCTAACAATAGTGGTTATGTTTTTATTTATTTATTTATTTATTTATTTAGACAACAAGGTTCCACTTATTAATATTAACAAAATACGTTTAAAAATATGATATTAAAAATATTTTAAAACCTTTTTTCTAATTACGGATACCTCACAAGTACATTTGTAAAGTGTTGCAGTATTGGCGAATTCATCCAATAAGTATGCATCATTCATATATAACATCTTCTAATATACTATTGAAACTAGGCAGTACTCTTTCTAAAGCGTAGTTAAAAAACAATACTGTAGTGATACAATGATAAATGTATCACTAATGCAATGAAACTGATGATATTTCTTTAAAAATTCGTTATTTGAAATTAAAAATAATAGTTTACTAAACAAATACAAAATATTACTTCGACTGACGTCTTGGATATACATGTCACCCGTTCGGCACATATATAAAATGTAAATTGAAAAGTGTAAAATATAATAATGTATTAATATGAATAAGATATAATTGTCAATGAAATGGAAGAATAAATTAATATAATTTTGAAGAATTTTATTAGAAGATAAAAACCCCCTAAAGATCCCGGGTGTCGTCGTAAGAAGGACGGCGGGGACGCCATAATATTAAGTACCTAATATGTTACCGAAAAATACATTAAAAAACAAAAGATTTTAAGAATGAATTTAAGTGTTGTCATCGAGATTGGTTTCTAAGAATGTTTTTTATGAAAGCGAACGCAAGAAGTAAGTTCACTTATTGATTACATATCACCATCGCCTCTAAAAATTTATATAGGGATAAATGGGAGGTTAGGAAGAAAACAATAAAAAAAATAAAAGCCTGTGATAGACTAGACACGTCATAAGCAAGGTGCAAGCAGGCGAGTACTTGGTGGGTAAAACTAATGGCCGCACATGTCGTGGCTGGCTCAGGTTCAAGTAGTTGAAGGGGAGAAAATGAAGAAAGAGTAAAAGAATCGGGTCTCTGGATCCCTGACCTCATTGTACGAAATACTATGCTTTTTTATGGGATAGACATCCTATCTATAAAAGCGCAGGCGCGTCATCCGATGGAAAGCAATCAACGCTGCTCATAAACATCTGCAGTGCCTAAGGCAGTGCAGAAATGTTGCCGGCCCTTAAGGAAACTGTCACTATGGGAGAGGAAGAAGGGGAAGGGGGATTGGGCCTCCGGAACTCAGCCGGTCACCGGACGAAGCGCGGTAGCTAAGCTACCACTCAGACGCAGTTTTTCTGCGGGAGTGTGGTACATCCCAGGGCGAGCCGGCCCATTCATGCTGCAGACAAATAATATGCTAGCTAGTTCTCTACCACTAATAAATTTGCGTGCTCTGCTATAGAAAAAGCAAGCCGGCTTGTTCTTGCTAAATTTCCTTCATTTTTATTTCTGCTTTATGTCCCTTTCTTATATAATGTGTCTATTGTCTTGTTTTGTAGTGAGGTTGTTTTATGTCAGGCTAGGTTTAAAGGAGACCTATATTAGTAGTGGAATGCCGTAAGTTTTTGATGATGATCGTGATGATAGTATTAAGGTTACTTATATCGCAATTAAGAGTTTCAGTTAATGCGTTATTTAATATGACGTTATGTCTTCTTATTATTACTTATTACTATAATATTTGTGTATGTATAGGATTTCCGGTAGAAGAATTAAGTTTTCAACCTTAAACTACTACTTTCAAACAAGGAATATTCGACCATATTTATCATAGTTTGTAGGTCGATTAATCTTTGTTCGAAAGCAGTTATTAAGGTTGAAAACCCAATTAAGCTACCAGACACCCTTTACTCATGTTATCTTATTACTATAATATTTGTGAGTATATATATACATGCTCGCTGTCATCGACTCCCCACTCTCAACTTGATAATTACCATTAAGGGTTTCTAAGTTCTTTTCAATTTGAACATGATACATCTTTTATGGCTTCCGAAGCTGTAGAAAGTTATTAGAGCAATTAGAATACTGTAAGTACATCCTTTCATCTTCGATTTAAGTTGCCAGCGGCGTATCTTGTTGATATGAGTGAATTTTTATAATCGTAAGCAGCAGTATAATTAGTTTTAATTAAGCCTAAGGTAAAAGGCATTTTACAGGTTCCATTATTAATACACAAACGAGGCTTGTGAACGCTCGGTCAGAATGCAACACTACAGAAAAGTAATAAAGCAATCTCGAAGATAATAGCAATCTTTTTAATATTATAATTCCAACTAAGCTAATAATGACCGTGCCTCCTATAAAGGGTGTCCCAGAACTCAACGTCAAGCCGAAATGGGGTGACAGGATTGATTGTAACCATCATGAGAAAAATCAGAAAAAATATATCTGAAGATCTTATAATAATTATTATTCACACAAGCTCTTGGTAAGTTCTTAATTTTAAGATCTTCAGATAGATTTTTTTCTGATTTTTCTCATGATGGTTACAATCAATCCTGTCATCCCATTTCGGCTTGACAGTGTGTTGACTTGAGTTCTGGGACACCCTGTATAGTATCTAGAAATGGTTCACATCAATAGTTCATGAAAAATACCAACTCATGGTTTCGCTTCGTGAGCCCGATCGTATCCAACTATTGTTGCTTATTATTTAACTAGTTAGTGTTAAGTTGAAAAATAAACTCTGCGTTACATTGCAAGTTACTGTAATCGTCTTATAAATCCGCAGCTATAGCTAGTTCAATCTGTCGAGGTTTAAAATACTTATAATGAAAAATAAATATGTACAGAAGGTGCGCTCTGAGCGTGCTGAAATATAACTCAACTTACTTTATAATACAGTTAGGAAGCTATATATATACCTAGTCTTGCCATAAATGTTGTAACAAAGAAAAAAATATTTTTTTAATTGCAAATAATATTTATTACTTTTACAGTGTGTTAGTTTAATACATAAATATAAAACAATTAAAAATATAAAAAGCTTATTCGAAGTGGTCTCCATTAGCTGTAATACAGTCCTTTAAACGTTGAAACTTTAAACCAGTTATCAATAGAAACACGCACTCTTTCCATGGGAAAATTCTTCACTGCCAATCGTATAGATTGTTTTAGGGATTCCAAATTATCATGGCGTTTAGAGCAAGCCGTACTCTCTAAAACTGACCATAAATCATAATCCAGCGGATTAAGATAGGGACTAGATGACGGCCAGTCTTCAGCTCTGATCAAGTCCGAAACGTTCGCTTCCAACCAAGACTGCGTGGACCGAGCTTTATGACCCGGTGCCGAGTCTTGCTGGAAGGACCATACTTGGTTACTGAACATGGTGTTGTTAAGGGGCTTAACTACCTTCTCAAGAATGGTATTTTGATACACTTGTGCCGATGTTTTGATACCTTTTTCACAAAAATATGGCTCAGTCACTCCTTCATAGCTAACACCCCACCAAACCATCACTGAAGTCGGATAATGCCCACGTTGCACTCTGTCGACTAATTGGGAAGCTTCCTTAGAGCTTTGAGCATAAATACGGTCATTTTGTTTGTTAAAATGTTGCTCAATTTTAAAAAAAAACTCATCCGTAAACAAAATTTTTCTGTGACCTCCCTTTGCGTACCGCTTCAGTAGTTGTTTCGATTTTACTACCCTATTCTTTTTTAAATTATCAGTTAAGAAGTGACCAGTGCGTCTCTTATAGGCGGCAGGTCCTAAGTCATCTTTTAAAATGCGCGACATGGTTCTAGGTGCTATTTTCATCTCCCGAGATAAAATCTTTTGCTTTTGCTCTTGTCCGAAAACAGGATTTCTTCGAATTCTTTCCCTTACTGCTTTGACCACCTTTTTCGTAAGAACACTACGTGGACGGCCAGGTCTTTTTCTGTCACAAACAGAGGAGGTCTCATTGTACCTATTAATAGCCCGGTACACAAACATTTGACTACTACCAAGTGTATGGAGAGTTTTAAAAATTGCTTTTGGTCGATACTTACTTTGTGTAATGCAATCACAGCGATTCGGTTCTCTTTATCACTCCACTCCATTTTAATATCGCAAAATATTGTACAATGTATTGGCGCCAAAACGAGAAAACCCAATAAACAATCATATAATAATGACAGATTGCAAATTCTAATGTAATATTTTTTTATTTTTAATTATAACAGTATTTATGGCCAGACTAGGTATATAAAAAGATATTTATCATTTATATAAACTACGTATAGATCGATTCATTTTATTTGATTTTGTGTGTTTAAAATCAAAATAATAATGACGAAAACATTCAAACATACAAATAAACAAACTAACAATCTTATATTAAATAATATCATTATCTATAGTTATATATAGACTACAATAATCTGATGTCTTCATTAGAAAGAATTGAAAAACGAGAACCATAATTAAATGATCTATTACTTCCTTTCTCATTTGATATACAACATAAAAATACTATTTCTCTATTTATATAGAAAATAATTGAATTAAGAAATAGTATATGCACACAAAACTATTGTGTAAGTTAAAATAATATGAAATTTATGACGGAATCGTGAATCATTTCATTATAAATTTCTTAAAATACACAAAAAACACTTAATAAATGTAAATCGAGTGCGCGTGCACTGGCGACTGATTCTGCAATTTGGTCTGAGATTGCTTCAATGCGGCGTCTGTGTTCGTGAGTTTATCAAGGTACCTTGTATAAAGCGGACTTTCTGTACTTATTTATTTTGTGCTTGTAGCGTAGTAAAAGTTTATTATAATCTTCTTTTAATGAAGTTGCGAAACTAGGTACGAACAGCGCTTTGCAAAAACAAATTAACTTCATAATAAAAAATTGTTGAACAAAGTTGGAACTAAACCCAGTAGCGAAGTAGTAGCTAAATAAATGTGTTACATAACTCCGTTGAGTTTCTACATTTAAAAAAAAGCTAGCAATATTTTGATATTACTGAAATACTTGTTAACCATATAAACTTTGTTAATTACCTCACGAGGGCGAAGAGCAACTAATAGAGAGCCGTTTTGCTGCCATGAATGGTAGCGGATGGAGCTCTGTGGTCTCTGCCAACCCCTGCGGGGGATAGGCGTGAATATATAAATAAAAAAAATTACTTGTGTACGGAAAAAATATGGCACATCAATAGTTTAAATGTAGAATCGAACCCACGAACTTAGATTGTAGGTGCAATCCTTACCAATTGAGTTATTTATGCCATGCTTTTCAATGCAGACAGCTCCTCTGCAGTGATTTTTGTGATGCAATTCTGGTGATGGTGTTGCATGATAGCGATTGGCTTATATGTCATAGACGATTCATATGTAACCTTACTCGTCCTATAATTGATGGAGTCAGTCCAATTATAAAGAACAAAAGTTAAACTTACCATGCTAACTTCGCGAACACAGATATGAAAAATAATATTGTGTGTTTGCGAAGAAGCGTGTAGTGAATTACAAATCTAATTATTACCGAGAAACGGCCGTTAGGAAATCCTTCAGTGCTTCTATGGACTTACTGTGGTTACCAACGTTGTACGAAAGACAACAACCTGTACTCCACGATTGCCTTTCGTGGAGACCATTACACCTGAGTAAGCCTCGTGGCGAAGCATAGACCATAGTGAAGTGCTGAAAGTTTTGCTGACAACCGTTTCTCGGTTAAAATTAGACTTGTAATTCACTATACACTTTTTCGCAAACACACCATTACGATCTTTTGATTTGTGTTCGTGGATCTTAGCAAAGTAAGTTTTACTGTCCTATCTTATTTTTTTTAATAAACCTCTTTGCGCTACTTATCAGAACTGCGGGAAACGCTGAAGAATGCTACCGCAGCCCCGACGCAATTTTATGGTGGGAGTGGTAATAAGGGTCCCCAAGTCCTCCCTACTTTGAGGGCACATATGATGCACCGCCTTGAGGTTCAGATGTCGGGCGGCAAGGCTTCCCCTCTTCCGCCGCCTGATCTCGGTTATGGGGATTGTTCCGCCGCCCTGTTCTCTGCCTGCGGATTAAGAGAGCCAATGAGGTTTCTCTCTGTCCAACCTTACTTATTCTTCCTTTAAAAATAATAATCCTACTTATATTATAAATGCGAAAGTTTGTGAGTATGGATGTATGTTTGTTACTGTTTGACGAAAAAACTACTGGACGGATTTGGATGAAACTTTACAGTAATATAGGTTATACATCGGAATAACATATAGGCTACAATTTGTAATAATTTTATGTAATTTTGCTCGTAATATAACGATACATGTCAATTAATTTAGTCGTAAAAATTAAGTCGGACGTAGACAATTAAGTCGGAAAAAAATCTGGCCACTGAGAGCTATCTTTGCGTACGCTGCCTAAACCATTAGAGTTACACAAAGATGATGTACAGTAAGATTGTTTGTCTTGAATAGTTCTAAATAAAAGTCTGGAACAGCATATCTCTACCTTTTATGTAGAAGCGACTATGACCAAAATTGTGAACCACAAATTAAGTAAAAAAAAACTATTTATTTAAAATGATCTGTCACGAAACTTAATGAGGCAGAGAAAATTCCACGCAAGCGAAGCCGCGGGCAAAAGCTAGTTAATAATAAAGATAAAATTTATGATATGTTCCCTTCAAAGCAATTTAGCGGAGGGCGAGAAAATTTTAAAAGATTTCACAAAAAACTAAGTGAAACGGATGGCTCAATTAACCCCGGCGAAAGAAAGCGGACGTTAGTTCAGTGGTAATTAACGTTTTTACATCACTGAATGCTCCCCCGCAAGAAATACTAAAATCACTTAAGTGGTTTAAAATAAAAAAGTGAACGGGAAATATCAGAGAGCTCTGCCACCGAAAAAAGCACAATAAACATGTCACAGTGATATAAAAAGAAATGACGCTGCGAGTGAAAGAAATATTGCGGCAGAAATGGCGACGCAAAATGCCTCTTTTAGAACGTAATGTCCGTCTATGGTAGTGAGAAAAGACATCGTGATAGTTTCGGAACATGTGAAGCAAGGCAACGTTGCGGCTTCGGCTGGCATTAAACGAACAGACGAGCGGTTGCTTCGGTGATTCTGATAAACGTCTCAGTTAGCGCCAATATTTCAAACCAACGAAACCTTTTAGAACACACCAGCTTTTTCACTGTGAGACAGATAGGACATTAGCTGTGTTTTTCGTCACTTGTTATATTGATTTTAGTTATTGTTTCTTCCCAATACTCTCTCTCTCTCTCTCTATATATATATAATATATACATATATATATATATATATATATATATATATATATATATATATATATATATATATATATATATATATATATATATATATATATATTATTGGAAAATGAATTGATAATCATATTAATTTATTAATACGAATATTGCTTTGTATTACATACAATTTGTGCCAAACAATACGCTACTTCGCAGATCTAAGAATGAAAAGACAAAACTTATTTTGCAAATATCCGTGGAAATTACGGATATTTGCAAAATAACGGTGACGGTAGTCTCACTACTGAGTAAATTGATTGTCTATAAAAATAAAAAATAATTAAATAAAATATATATACTATTTCTATCGGTTAAAACTTATAAAATAATTTCTCTTAGCTCCATACATTATTTATTTGTGGGTCAGTAAAATTCCTAGTTTTTATGACATCCTAATAAAACTTACTTATTTTAGTTTCAAGCATAATATGAACCCCGAAATTTTTGCTCATAAGACGGGTACTAAAATTAAGAAAACGAACTATCCCGTGGAAGTCAAAAAGATTCTAACGTATGCATATTGGTACGTGGTTTTAATATATTTTTTTCTTTCAGGTGCAATTTTTGACCAGAACACAGAGGAGATCCAGAATGTATTCAAGTACGCAATGACCGTCCACAACCAGAACATAAGCACCAGGCGCCTGGAACTACAGGCCTACGTAGACGTCATCAATACCGCGGATGCATTCAAGCTGTCACGCCTAAGTATGTATTTAACTTTTTTATTCTACTTACGAAACAACAAGAGTTATAAAAAAAATATTTCATTACTAAGTAATATTATTAAAATAAAAAAAACCACAGGTCTTATGAGAATGAGTTGTCCTTTGACAATTTATCTTTTCTATATCTTTTTATTTTTTCAAATAGTATCTTAAAACTTTTTGAGATACAAGTGAACGAACATATGAACAGTTAACTATATTTATAGTTTCCAAATATATTATATTTAATATAAAATAAGCACTTTAATATTACAAGCTGGTAAGTATGAACATATATATATATATATATATATATATATATATATATATATATATATATATATATATATATATATATATATATATATATATATATATATATATATATATATATATATTTATTCTTTTTTTATATATTCACGCCTATCCCCCGTAGGGGTTGGCAGAGACCACAGAGCTCCATCCGCTGCCATTCATCGCAGCGAAACGGCTCGTCATTGGTCGCTTTTCGCCCTCGTGAGAATCAGGACGTGACGGGTGGCGAACCATGTCGCCGTCATTTTCGACAAATTAGGTATATTAAATTCGTCTTAGTGAATCCCACGAGCCACAAGGGAGGATGGAGGTCAGCCTCAGCAGAGCCCTGCATGCTGAGGTAAGGCACCATAGTCCCCGGGGGAGCCCGACCCCGGGACGATCGGCACGATTACGACTAGGCTCGCCCCTAGCCACACATCCATTGGCACGGCAGACCGTGGATTGGCGGAGAGGAAGGGAAAGGATAGAGAGGAAAGGAAAGAGCAGGAAAGGAAATGCGGATTGGGGGGGTTACCAGACTCGGAATAAACATTTATAAATCCATATAAATATTTATTCCGATGCGGGAATCGAACCCGCGACCAATCGGTCGTCTATATATATATATATATATATATATATATATATATATATATATATATATATATATATATATATATATATATATATATATATATATATATATATAATATAATATAATTTAACTTCATTTGTGAAACATCAGTTTGTTAATAGACAAGGAGAAGAAACGGCGAAAGAATCTCCGAACATATTTTTATCATATATCATTTTATATTGACCCCATAGGAAACAAAAAAGTACGAATTTAAAAATAAAACAGAACGCGTAACATTTATTTGTACAGAAATGTAGGAAAAGGTATGTCAGTTTAAATGTTTTCGACAGGCATTATTGTCGATATGCCTTTGTTTGGAGATATGAAACGTTTTGAACGTAATACTTTAGTAAAATATAGATATAAGATTTATTTGTTGAACAATTTTTATCTTTATCTTTTCAAAATTACATATGTTATAAAATCAGATAATTATTTAAATTCATATTTATATCATATGATGTTTTTTAATATCATATATACCACCCAAAATGGTTGCCGTAAAGGATCACGTGGTTCTAAAGAACTTCTTATAATAGATACGACTATCTGCCGCCAAGTCTATCGCAACCGTTAAAATTTTTCTGCTGCTTGGGTGGATTATAAAAAAGCTTTCGACTCTGTTCCACACTCCTGGCTCAAAAAAGTATTACATCTTTATAACTGCAGTAACTCACTGCTGGACGTAGGCCTCCCGAAGACATGCAGTTGCATGCAGTCTTCGGCCTATATAGCCTAACTCCATAAATTATAAGATAAGTAAGGTTGCATATGAATTATCTACGATATATAAGCCAATTGCTGTCATGCATCAATATCACCAGAATTGCATCAAAAATCACTGCAGAGGGGCTGACTGCATTGAAAAGCATGGTATCAGTAGCTCAATTGGTAAGGATTGCACCTACAATCTAAGTATGTGGGTTCGATTTTACGTTCAAACTATTGATGTGCAATATTTTTTCCTTGCTTTATTTATATAATGGTTAACAAGTATTTCAGTAATACTGAAATATTGCTAGCCTTTTTTAAAAATGTAGATAGGAAAGGAGTTATGTAACGCATTTATTTAGCTACTATTTTGCTACTGGGTTTACTTCCAAGATATCACCAACAAGTTTTGTTCAACAATTTTTTTATTATTATTATTAAAGTTAATTTGTTTTTGCAAAGTGCTGTTCGTCGATAGTTTCGGCAACATCGTTAAAAGAAGTGCGTGTACATTGCACGCGCACTCGATTTACAGTTATTAAAAGGGGATTTTTGTGTGTTTTTAAGAAATTAATAACAAAATCGTTCACGATTCCGTTATAAATTTCATATTATTTTAACTCACACAATAGTTTTGGTTGCCTTAATACAATATGGACAGTCAAAAGTTTTACTTAGCTAAGATCCGCGACAAGCAAAACAATAACAGAAAATTAATAATGTGTGTTTTTCCGTTGGGTTAAGTGGATTTATTTGGAACTTAAACCAAAAACTTACCGAAAATCGGCCATGAATTCTCCACCCACCAACCACTATACACAACACCAAACATATCCAAATAAATCCACTTAACCCAACGGAAAAACACACATTATTAATTTTCTGTTATTGTTTTGCTTGTCGCGGATCTTAGCTAAGTAAAACTTTTGACTGTCCATATAGTGATGGATTTCCGCAAAGTTACGCCTGACTCCGTTAATAAGCCTAAATACAATGTTAAATAGAGAAATAGCATTTTTATGTTGTATATCAATTGAGAAAGGAAGTTATTGGTATTTTCATTATGGTTCTCGATTTCTAGTTCTATCTATAGAAGGCATCAATTTATTGTTGTCTATATCTAACTATAGATAGTGATATTATTTGATATTAGATTGTTAGTTTGTGTATTAGTATGTTAGAATGTTTTTGTCGTCACTATTTTGACTTTAAACCGTCGATCTATACGTAGTTTATATAAATGATAATCAAATCTCTTTTGTAAAATATAGCTTCCTAACTGTATTATGAATGTAGACCTTTTATTAAGTTGAGTTATATTCCGGCACGCTCAGAGCGCACCTTCTGTACATATTTATTTTGTATTATAAGAATTTTAAACCCCGACGGATTTAACTAGCTAGAGTTGTGTATTTATGGGACGATGAAGAGCCAACAAACTATGACAATGTGACTGACGGTCAACATTTAGACGAAAATTTTTTTAATAATAAAACCTACACTTTTATTCTTCGTAAAAGTTATTGAAGTTTTTTTAATGATTTTATTCTGTTGCCGGACAACATATATAAATATTTATTTTGCTTCATTAAATTAGAATTTAATTTCTTAAAAAAAATATGATTTTGATGATCTAAATAATTATTAATTTCGCTAAATATCGTAGTCCACTGTTAGACAAGTTGCTATAGCTCTCCGGAAGGTGCGTCATTAGCGCAAATACGCGCGGCCGCCAGCGCTCGGCGCTCATCCTCCTTCACGGGCAATTTGCTTTTGTTTCTCCTTTTAATTTCCGTGACAGTATTTTAGTATTATTTTGTCCTTTTAAGATACAAAATATGCCCCCACTCCTGTTTATTGTTAAAAAATTTTCACGCAACAAAATGAGTGTCTATCTTGTCGCGAGACGATCCTAAAGGCCCTCGCGGTTTCATTTCACTGTCGCGATAAGTTTGACGCCGATTTTCAAGAAAATATCTCGGGGATTTGTCTTTATTCGCCGGGAAAAAAATATTAGCAAAGTTTACGAATGACCTTACTTTTAAGTGCTGTGCCCTTTACCATTGTGTTCGGTTATTCTCCCAACAGCGGCTATAGAACGAGTTTATTCTTGTTGTCGAGCTGGTAGTGTCACGTTATATTACATTTCATTTACATAAGATGAAAATACAAAATATGTATTTGTTTAATACATAAATACGTATTATAGTGGGTCGATATGTGTACTGAACCATTTTATTTTGTTTACATCCCAATAGTCACACTATTCCATCATTGTTTTTATGAAAGCAAAACTTACAGTGTCTTGAGTACTTTAAACAAATGCTTATTGTTTGTTTAATTTATACATAATGTTAAAAGAGTATTCTATCTATTATAATATGCACGTATTATAGTGCGTCGATATAATGAAGTATTTCATTTATTTACCATCCCAATAGTCACAATATGCCGTCATTGAATTTACGTACTTTTTGTATGTATAGTGTTATGTATAGCGGAATTTGCAGTGTCTTGTGTACTTTGAATAAGTATATAATATGTACTTTTTGAAGAGTACATAATCTAAAAAAGTTCCTATTATAGAAGTCACATATTATAATATGTCCATACTGAGCTATTTTATTTATTTACCACCCCAATAGCCACACTATACGGTCATTGCTTTTATTTGCTTTTAATAGCGGTACTTGAAGTGTCGAAATGATAACAAAGATAATTTTGTTTTCTAATTTTGAGGTGCCTACAAAGAAAAATGTCCATAAGGATGAGATCTGGTGATTTGGGTAGCCAAGGAATATCGCCGAAACGGCTTATTAATTTGGAAGGGAAAAGATAACGAAGAAGCTTCTTGGTTTCTTTAGTTGTGTGAGGCGTGCCGCCATCTTGTTGGAATCATGTAGGCTAAGTAAAGGTAGGATATTTTCTCAATATTGGGAGAAAATAGTAAGAACGCGTTAATTGATTATTTGATCTATTATCTTATTCTGACATCGGATATTTAACAATCTAGAATATGAACAAAAACGAAAACGGAACACGGTGTAAATAGAATAAAGGAACTGGTGGTTCTAGAAAGTCAGCCCTAAGTCGATTTCAAGTTTTAGTAGCAAGGACACTATTTAATAAAATGTTTAGGTAATTACAACGACGACCGATTGGCTCAGTGGTGAGGCCTTCCGCATTTTCAGAATTGATCCCAGCAGGTTCGACCCCCGCATCAAAATAAATATTTAGGATTTATAAATATTTATTCCGAGTCTGGTACCCCCCCCCCCCAATCCGCATTTCCTTTCCTGCCCTTTCCTTTCTTCTCTATCCTTTCCCTTCCTCTCCGCCAATCCACGGTCTGCCGTGCCAATGGATGCGTGGTTAAGGGCGAGCTTAGTCGGTAGCCGGGTACTATGGTGCCTTACCTCAGCATGCAGGGCTCTGCTGGGGTTGACCTCCATCCTCCCTTGCGGCTTGTGGGATTCACTAAGACGAATTTGATATACCTAATTCGTTGAAAAATGTCGGCGACGTGGTTCGCCACCCGTCACGGCCTAATTCTCACGAGGGCGAAAAGCGACTAATGGAGGGCGTAACGTTTAGCTGCGATGAGTGGTAGTGGACGGAGCTCTGTGGTCTCTTCCAACCCCTGCGGGGGATAGTATATAAATAAAAAAAAAATAAGCGATATAAAATAAAAAAAAAATTACAATTTTTATTTTAATGTACTTGCTAGTTATTTTGCTTGTTATTGATCTTATGATGTAGCTGAGTTATTCCTTATATATTTAAAAGTGATAAAAAATGAAATTAAAACACTATTTATCATTTCATGTAATTGAGATCGCTGTAGAATTATCATAACGTATATCTATATATATGTATGTTCGGAGCGTAGATGGTTCGGCTATAAATTATACAATACGTACGCATATAGTGATACATATACGATGTCCGTATCTAATACATACATATATAGATCCTTGCTATTTCGTATCTATGTAAATTGAGGTTTAATGTATCTAGTGCCACTGCCCCTCGTATCCAATTTAGGAATTCTAATATAATATATAATATGATATAATAGATATATATGACGACCGATTGGCTCAGTGGCGCGGCCCTCCGCCCACGGAGTCAATGGTCGCGGGTTCGATTCCCGCATCGGAATAAATATTTATATGGATTTTTAAATGTTTATTCCGAGTCTGGTAACCCCCCCAATCCCCATTTCCTTTCCTGTCCCTTCCTTTCTTCTCTATCCTTTCCCTTCCTCTCCGCCAATCCACGGTTTGCCGTGCCAATGGATGCGTGGCTAGGGGCGAGCCTAGTCGTAAGCGTGCCGATCGTCCCGGGGTCGGGCTCCCCCGGGGACTATGGTGCCTTACCTCAGCATGCAGGCTCTGCTGGGGCTGACCTCCATCCTCCCTTGCGGCTCGTGGGATTCACTAAAGACGAATTTAATATACCTAATTTGTCGAAAATGACGGCGACGTGGTTCGCCACCCGTCACGTCCTGATTCTCACGAGGGCGAAAAGCGACCAATGACGAGCCGTTTCGCTGCGATGAATGGCAGCGGATGGAGCTCTGTGGTCTCTGCCAACCCCTGTGGGGGATAGGCGTGAATATATATAATAAATATATATATATATATATATATATATATATATATATATATATATATATATATATATATATATATATATATATATATATATAATATATATATATATATATATATATATATATTGAAAACAAAAAATAAAGAGACCTTAACAATACATAATAAAAAATACACTGAAAACAAAATTGGTACATAAATTCGATTAATTACATAGTAAAAACTACCGCTTTGTGCAGTGGTCAGATTAATTAAGTTCTACATTCAATTTACGGACAAAACAAAAATATATTTTTAAATACAAATATAGTGTTTTGTGTCTCGAAGACATTGTGTCCAGTTTTCCTTCATTCATTTTATTAAACCAAAGGTCATGTAGTGGCTTTATAAGCAAAATGGCTAAAGTTTGTCTAGTACAACGCACTTCCATTCCTTAATTACAGAACCTGGTTTGCTGAGAAATTTAGTAATTTAATAATTCCCAATACAGCGACAGTGTCTAATAATATTACTTTATTAGACACCTTACTCCCTTTTCACCCCATTAAATGAAATTCGGGGTAAATCAGTTTATACCGTAGAATTAAATGCGATAAATAGCTGTCAAGTAAATAAAGACAGTTGATAGCATATGTGAGTATACTTTATTATAAACTAATTTTAATATTCCTCGCATTACATCTGTTTATGAATTTAATTATTATTATATATTCACGTCTATCTCCCGCAAGGGCTGGCAGAGACCACAGAGCTCCATCCGCTACTATCCCGGCACACCCTCACCTCCTCCACACTCATCCATCCTTTCATCCATTCTTTTTCCACGCTTTTCGCCTTAGTGGGAATCAGGACGTGACGGGTGGCGAACCACGTCGCCGTCATTTTTTCAACAAATTAGGTATATTAAATGAAGCTATATACACATGTTTATTAAAATAAGGTGGTATATAAGAACATTGTGCATAAAATGATAATTTTTCATTTATTTTGAGATAATTATGTATGATCGCCATCAACAGCCTGTGACAGTCTGCAGCTGAAAATAGGTCTTCTCTAAGACGTCTCCAAATCGAACACAAGTGCTGAAGACTGTTATATAGAATAACTAGCGTGGCCCACTTCTCAGACAGATGGCGCGATGATCCGTGCAAGGCGGCTAATAGAAAATTAATCCATGAGGATTCATGATTTGGTTGATGATTTTGTTTCACAGCGTATATATGTATGTATGTCTCAAGATGAGCACGGGCCTTCCATTTCTGTAGTAATGGACATTAACCCACCAGGCTTGTCCTATGCCGGTTGGTGGGGTAAACAGACTCGGAATAAATATCTGTGGGCCATAGATATATTTATTCCGATGCGAGGATCAAACCGGCGACCATTGACTCATTGGACGAGAGGTCCCGCCACTGCGCCTATTGGTCGCCGAGAATAATGATGATGATGATGATGAAATGAAAGATCTTAGTCGTTTATGTCGATTCGATTTGATACTTGTTCGTTATTTTTTAAAATTATTTTATTTTATGAATTTTTAATAAACTAGTTCCAAAAAATATCGTTACGAATGAAAACAGACGAAAATGTTTACCGTAATAAAGTGAATGTTTTTGAAATGAAGCACACTGAATGACATCTATAGTTCAAAAACGAGGAAATGCACTCAATTGGAGTTGAAAAAACTTACACAGAAAGACTCGCTAATGATCGTCAATTTATAAAATGGAATAACAATTTTTACATGAAACATTTAATTGTAAATTTTACCTCCAACTTATATCGGTGACGTGTTTTGGTTTCATTTTCATAATCTTATATTATTATCAGTTATATTGTTGATTTATTTTTAACAGCCCATATATGTCCCACTGCTGAGCACGGGCCTCTCCATTTCTGGAGTAACGGAATTTAACCCACCACGCTTGTCCAATGAGGATTGGCGGGGTTATCACACTCAGAATAAATATTTGTAATCCATACATATATTTATTCCGATGCGGGGATCGAAACCGCGACCATTGAATCCGCGGGCGGAGGGCCCTGCCACTGAGCCAATTGGCCGTATTGTTTGTGGTAGTGTATTTACAATTAGGGCGTAAAAGTTGAGTGAAATAAATACAATACATATCATTCGTATTAAAGTATCGTGACATTTTTGAATTGACTGCAAAAGTACATAGTAGGTTTTGGTAGAATAGCCACCATTTTGTCACGACGTAACGTGACAAGCTAATTTGACATTGACGTAATATTTATAATTAATTGCCATCAAAGAGGAAATAAAATTTAAGGCTACCACTTTTTTCATTTATTTATCTCCGATATTACCTCACTTCCGGTGAAGTCCGCACAGCGCATGTCCATCTACTGTAATTGTACCTTAACGCAATTACCTTAAAAGCCTGTCACTTTGTCAAAATTTAATGAACACGAATATAGTGAAATTTTCTTATTTAGCCCCTTTGTACTAGGGAACGTTAAATGTTTTAGTTTCAACAAAGTGTTGCGCTTTTACTTACTTTTTAATTTTTTTGATACAGTTCATATATGTCCCGCTTTTGGAACCTCTCTACTTTTGAAGCAATGTCTATTTACCCACCACAATGATAATTATCCTACCTATACTCTACTACGAGACCGAAACTGTGACACTGACAGTCCATCTGCTTCACAAGCTCAGACTTGCTTAGAGAGCTACGCTTGGAGTTTCTCTTCTCACGAAGTCTCACGAATACTAAACTGGAGTGGCAATGGGCTGGTGACGTTAGTTGGAGATCTGACAACCGTTGGGACAGACGAGGGCTAGAGTGGAGATCACGTCTTGGCAAAAAGCTATCTTCGGCGGTCTTTCCGAATCGATACGACATTGGTATCTTCGGAAAATAAAGCCTATACATACCTAAAAGGCCGGAAATGTTTCCGTGACTCCTGCGGTGTTGCGGTTGTCTATGGGTGGCGTTGATTGCTTTCCATCATCCGGCACGCTTGCTCGTTTGCCTTCCAATCTCATAAAAAAAACGTACTATGGGATGCCCCGTCGTTAGATGGTGTAACGATCTGTGCAGGGTAGCTGGCAGAAATTGGATGAGTAAAGGCGAAAATCGGGTTAGGTGACGTTTCTTGGAGCAGACCCGTGTCCAGCTGTGAACTCTCGTGGGCTGTTGATGATGATGATGATAAAAAATATATATTATATAATATATACGGGTAATATGGATAGTTGAAAGGATTCAGTGAAACCACTGAATCAACTAATTGGAAACAACCGAAATAATTAAATTGTTAAAATGACGATACCCACAATGAAAGTACACGATTCGTTAACAAGATAACAGTGTGCCATTATGAAACACAATCAAGTAATGAGTTTGTGGTTATCGCTGCCACGACATATGGAGTATATCATTGAATTCACAATAACTCTTTTATTTTTTTTAAAGAAGGTAAACGGGCAAGGTATTGATTGCATTTAATCGTTGTCACCAGTTTACACACCGATGGAGAAATATTTTGATTCAATCATGGTATTGAAACACGTTGTCTCGAAGACATTGCTTCGTAAATCGTCTATAATAGACGAGTAGATCAAAGCAAGGATCGTGTTAGGGTTATGAATTTATATTAGTATACGAACTTTTTTTGCGTATGAAGGACCAGTTTATGCGGAAAGTATCCAATTCTGTTAGAAGACCGATTAAGATGGGATGGGATGGAATTTACATTGCTAAGAAGCGCGAAAAATAAAATTTGAAAAATAATATTGTGTTTATGAAAAAAGAAATATTAGTTTTTTTTATAGCAGAACAGGCAAACGAGTATGCGGGTCACTTTGTGGTAAGTGATCACCCCCGCCCATAGACATCCGCAACGCTAGATGTATTCCAGACGCGTTACCGGTCTTTTGTGAACATAAATTCACGTCTCGTTAATGCCCCTATGTCGTATTTACTTAGAAACACTGCACTACACGTGGTAAGTTGTTCCACATTTGCATAGTTCGTTGCAGAATACTGCAACTAACTCGCACGGTGTGGACAATCATCTAGGTAATGGGGATGGAAAATATTTTTCCCGTGTAGTTCTATGGTAGAACTGTGAAGCTCGGAGGAGATTAAACAACTCTTCAAAACATAATAACATTATCTAATTCTTCCGAGAAAACGGCCGTTAGAAAAATCCTTCACTTCTTAATTGGTGTCACTACACTATTAAAATATACATACATAACATACATTTAGAAGCTGTAAAGAAAACTTTTAAGTCACTTATCGGTTGTCCTCCGTAGAGTATATGATACCTGAAGATCGTGCTGAGGTGTGTTACTAGTGTCGGTCTGATGTTGTTTGTGTTAGTGATATACGGAGAAATATGGAGAATTTTGTTGTCGGCCATTTTTTAGATATTAAATTGTTTTTTCTATCTTTGCCATTTTACTACACTAGAAATCAAAGGTGTCAGCCCTGCCCGTAACGTTTCCTGAGTTTGAAACTCTTTTTGGTTTCATATTCCTTGCTGATTTTCTTTTTCGCGCATATTAGCAAAGTAAGTTTTGAGTGTCCATCTTAATAATGGATTTCCGCAAAGTAACGCCAGACTCTATTAATCATCCTAGAAGACCGATGTCAAAGCTTTGATAGTGCGCTTCATCCGGCGTTGAGCATTGGGCCTTCTACAATTTTATATATTCAAAGGTCATGTAACACATGTATAGACGACCGATTGGCTCAGTGGCGGGGCCCTCCGCCCACGGAGTCAATGGTCGCGGGTTCGATTCCCGCATCAGAATAAATATATATATGGATTTATAAATATTTATTCCGATAGATATAGTCTGGTAACCCCTCCGGTCCGCATTTCCGTTCCTACCCTTGCCGTTCTTCTCTATCCTTTCCCTTCCTCTCCGCCAATCCACGGTCTGCCGTGCCAATGGATGCGTGGCTAGGGGCGAGCTTAGTTGCAAGTCTGCCGACTGTCCTGGGATCGGGCTCTCCCGGGTACTAAAATTTTCTTACCTCTTAGACCTAATTTGTTAAAAAATGACGGCTTCGTGGTTGGCCACCCGTCACGTCCTGATTCCCACGAGAGCGAGAAATAACTTACGCATAGCCATTTTGCTAAGGTAAATGTGAGAGGAAGGATGGATGAAAAGATAGATGATTATGGAGGAAGCAAGGAAGGAGTGCCGGGATCTTTGGTCTCTGCCTACTACGGAAGACAGGCGTGACGTTATGTATCTATGTATATAAATCTCGAGAAATTCTGAAAAAAAAAAAATGATGCTTATTATTATTTGTTACCAATCGGTTTTACCAGAAAAACCTCGAGCGGAGTCCCGTCCATAGCCTTCGGAGCAAATTTAAGAAAAAAAAAATACAATTAACTCTACCAGAGAAACCTCAAGCATAGCCTCACCCGTAGCCCTCTGGATAATTAACGCTTATTATTACTAACTTTATTCTTTTCAAAGTTATATATTTAGTCTTACCAAAGTAAACTATGATATTTGGATGACTTTTAACGATTATTTTTTATTCACAGTTTGTAACCAGTTCGCGCGTGGCGTGTTTGCAATGCTGGGCGCAGTCACACCGGAATCGTTCGACACCCTGCACTCGTATACCAACACCTTTCAAATGCCATTCGTCACACCGTGGTTTCCCGAAAAGGTATTACTATTTCATTTACTTCAAAACTATTTATATATCGCGCTATATATGGACAGCTACATATGATATTTTCTCGTAGGGGTAGGCAGAGACCACAAACCTCCATCTGCTTCGACCCCGGCACACTTTTTTTACATTTTTTCATAAACGACGGCGACGTGGTTCGCCACCCGTCACGTTCTGATTCCCGCGGGGGCGAGAAGCGTGTAACATAAAAACGCTATTATGACCATATAAATAATATTCATTATTTATAAACAAATTAGCCATTAGTAAAATGCGTGGGGCACTCGATCTATATGTTGACTTCTTAACTGTTAACCTCATAATTGATGCAAATCATTTGTTAATTCTAATCAATGTTATTTTTCGTAATATTGGCGCGGAAATGAAAGAAATATAAAATAACAAATAAATATTCCAATAGTGAATTGCTTGGGGCCTCGCCTATATTGTCTTACGCCTTGATTGTCAACCTCGTAATTTAACTAGTTGTAAATAAAAAATGCTTGTTAATTATTACCAATATTATTTATTGTAATATTAGCGCAGAAATAGGAGTTAATACAAGACGATAAATATTTTAATTTTTCTCGTTAAATTTTTCTTATGGGATAGGAAGGCAAACGATCAGGCGTGTAACCTAAAGGAAAGCAATTAATGCCGCCCATAGGCTTCCGCAGCGCTATAGGCAGTGCGGAAGCATTGTCAGCCTTTAAGGAAAGTGTCATTATGGGAGTGGGAATGGGAATGGGAGGAGGGGAGAGGGAGGGGAAGGGTGTGGGGCCTCTGGAACTCGGCCGCTTACCGTACGAAGCGCGGTTGGTGAGCTACCACTCAGACGCCGGTTTTCTGCGGGAGTGTGGTACTGTGTACCCCGAGCGAGCCGACCCATTCATGCTACAGACAAATAATATGCCATTCTTGACAAAGCATTCGTCTGTAGCGTGGCTCTACCGTTATTATTGTTGGGGCTAATGTTATGCACGTTGATTAAGGGGTAGAGAAATATATTTTTTCCCCGAAGCTCACGAAATGTCTCCATCAAGCTTTACCTTTGATGAATATAAATTGCCTGACTGTGGGAAATTCTTCTCCTTTAAACGAGTGTCCAATGGATTTCGCTGACAATCATTCCACCGATTCAATTTCCACGCTTAACACCGGTGAGAACGGAATGGATTAAGAGATTGAATTTTCAACTTGTAATTTTTATTATCCGTTATATTTTTCGTTGTTCGTCGATATCTCTGAAAAATCTTTAAATTAAACTCGTGATATTCGGACACAAAGAAACGGGAATTTCTGTTATGGGATAGAAAAGCGAGCAAATAAGCGTGTCGCCTGGGAGGTAATCAACGCCGCTCGTAGGTCTCTGTTACATCGATTGCCAGCCTTTGAGATGTTTATAGCCTTGTTTTTTGATGGTTCCAATATCGTGTTCATTCGGAAATACTGCTGAAGTTAACTAGTTCTATAGAGTCTACTGCACTATGCGTTCGGGGAAAACGCTCTGTACTACTTTTATGGCATAGTAAGGTAAATGAGCAGGCGTATCACCTGATGGAAAGCAATCAACGTCGCACATTCGCAGCGCCATAGGCAGCGTGGAAGCGTTGTCGACCTTTAAGGAGTGTCGTTAAGGGAGTGGGAATAGGAGGGGGGAGGGGGTTGAGGGAAGGGAGGTTTTGGGTCTCCGAAATTCGGCCGCTCACCGTACGAAGCGCGGTAGCTAAGCTACCACTCAGACGCCGGTTTTCTGCGGGAGTTTGGTACTTCTCCAGGCGAGCCGTCCCATTCATGCTACAGACAAATAATATGCCTGTTGAGGACTCAATCCGCGTCGACATAATGGTTCGTGGTGAGTGACGAGGGTTGCCCGTCTCAGCCCTTTTGGTCGAGACACTCAGCGAGACGAGTACACTCGACGTTAAGATTTACTTAACATTTTGGTTGGGAATTAATTAAGTGCATAAAACTAGTAACTCTGTAAATCCTGTAAACTGTGTTATCTTCCAAATTAAATCTGTGACTTTGACTTTGTATATTATATTTTAAACTGTTTATATTGACAATTTATTATGCTACTAACTCCATAGTTTCATTTATACAGTCTACATATTCGACAGCTTGGTTCTTCACAGCTGGATATAGAACCAGTACTTAACAATGCCATTCTCGACAAAGTATTCAAATTCAAATATCAAAATATACTAAATAATAAATACTAATAATAGATCCATATATCATTCACATCACAGTTTTCAAGAATAATTAGGTTTATTAAATACATCCTTAGTAACGGCCCGTGAAATTTGCTTAGCAATCCTTTTGGTTCCATGTTTGAAAAAAATATTTTTACCTTTTAATAGCGTTATTCTTAATAAATTTCTGATTACATTTAATTTTTTTATCTTATATGTACTGATATATTACATTGAAGGATTTGGAGTTATTAAAAAATAAAATGAAATCAACAAAACTAATTGATCTATTCGTATAAGTTTTGATTACGTGGCATGTCACCAAGGAACCTGGCTGCGTTTCGTGGCTGAATAGTTAAAACCTTTCATTTTTTTTAACATGTCAGCCCCTTGTCTCTTATATAATGGCTAGCAGTCGACGAGAAATATCATCATCATTAACAGCCCATGGCAGTCCACTGTTGGACATAGGCCTCCCCTAAGAATCGCCAACTAGTCCGATTTTGAGTTTCGTGTATCCAGTTTTGAGCTACCCTGCGTAGATCGTCCTATCATCCAACCAGGGACATCCCACATTACGTTTACCATAGTGTTTACATATGAAATATTCCAAGGAACAATAACAGCTATAGCCAGTCCTAGAAAGAAGCAATTGAGCCAACTATCGGGCACGGCTCTTTCATATTCCTGGAGGAATAGGCATTAATGAACTACGGTCATCTAAGACTATCTAATGTGACTGTCGGACTGTCTGAATACTTAGAATCGGAATAAATAGTAGGACGTATGCAGGGAACGAATTATCAACAAACTTTAATATTGGCGATATCTGCAAAGATTTTATTTTTTTAGATCGATTTAGATAGGCCTTATTTCGAGAGTTAAATCAGAAACTAGTCTTTGGTCGCGGGTTCGATCCTCGCATCGGAATAAATAAATGTATGGCAAATATTTTTTCCGGGTCTGGTAACCCCGCCTATCCGCATTGGCCCGTGTTCAGGCAGTGGGAGATACACGGGTTATGAATAAAAAAAAAAATCAATTTTTTAATGCTTAAATACTTTTTCTTAGGTCATTCCACCATCATCGGGACTGATAGACCACGCGGTCAGCATGCGACCAGATTATCATAAGGCTATAGTGGACACCATTCTACATTACGGCTGGAAAGATATCATCTATATGTACGATTCACATGATGGTGAGTTAAAAATGTTTTTGTATATTTTTTTTAATTATAACAGTTTAATTTTTGGTGAAAAAGGCTCAATTTTCAGTAATCGATATGCTTATAATTTGTGTAAGTTATTAAACCGTTTTTTAGTTATTAGTTATTAAACTTTGTCGCCCATACTATCACAGTTTGAAGAAAAAGTCTTCGACCAGTGTATCCCATCTGTGCTCTGTTATGGTGCCGAAACGTAGATACTGACAGTCCGTCTTCACGAAGACCAGAGAAACTCTGAGCATCTGCTCAGCTCAGCAGCTGGTGAGCCCTGGAGAGAGCTACGCTTAGAGTTTCTCCGGTGAATATGATTTGAAATGAAGAAGACCGCAAGAAAACCAAAGTTACTGATTAACTTCACGTCCTTCAGTCACTTCGTTTACTGATTTAGGGATTTTTTATGGGGTAAGAGAGCAAACGAGTAAGTGTGTTACCTGATGGAAAGCAATCAACTCTTCTCATAAACATCCGACACCACAGAAATCACGGAAGCATTGCAAAGCAAAACTATATCGGAGACGATGGTTGTCTGGCGGATTTTTTTATGTTTCGAATGATCACATCAGGTAAACTCCAAGCAGAGCATATCCATAGTTCTGAATGACTCTGAGCTTGTTAAAAAGATGGACTATTAATTATAGTCGGGATTTACCGTATGACCTTCATCAAGGTCATCCGATCCTATTTGCTTACTATTTTGCGGTCGAATTTTTCCAAAGCTACTTCCTAACGATATTACGTCCTCAGCGCAGTTGTTATTAATAATGGCACTAAATTAGTGTTTCTTGATTCAAAATCTAATTGGTTTAAGCTTATTTTAAAAAAACTGAAGGGGATGGATGAAAGACGATTGGTAAATAAATTTACGTTGCGGATGTGGATGGAAAGGTCGGTACGGGAAGACCAAGGAAAACATAGCTTGACCAAATTGCCGAAGTTTTAAGGATAGGCTAGATCGAGAGTACCCTTAACCGGCGAGTTTGTATGAAGAGAGTGAATGATGAGAGTGTGGCTGAAGCGAAGAAAGTATGCCGAGATTACAGCAGATGGAAATCTATGATCTCACTTACCCCTATAGGAAACAGGCGTGATACCTCGTGATCACACCTGTTCAAATAAGACATTAAAATAAGCTTAAACTAATTAGATTTTTAATCGTTATAAGTGGTAGAGCCACGTTGCAGACGAATACTTTGTCAAGAATGACATATTATTTGTCTGTAGCATGAAAGGGCGGGCTCGCCCGGGTAAGTACCACACTCCCGCAGAAAACTGGTGTTTGAGTGGTAGCTTAGCTACCGCTCGTACTTCGTACGGAGAGCGGTCTGAGTTCCGAAGACCCAACACCTTCTCCCTCCCACTTCCCTTCCCCCTCCCACTTCTTTTCCCCCTCCCAATCTCTGTCCCCCTCCCACTCCCATAGTGTCACTTTCCTTAAAGGTCGGCAACGCTTCCGCACTGCCTTTGGCGCTGCGGATGTCTATGGGCGGCGCTGATTGCTTTCCATCCGGTGACACGCATGCTTGTTTGCCCTCCATCCCATAAAAAAATCTAGTAACACTAATTTAGTGCCATTATTAATTACAACTGCGCTGAGGACGTAATATCATTAGAAAGAAGCTTTAGAAAAGTTCGTATTGTGTATATGCAGATAAAAAAAATAATTGAGTATTCTGTCAACAAGTCCATTTGAATAGAGGAATTTAGTTCGATTTCATTTGATGTAAGTGAATATTGAGATAAGGGTCAGCAGCGTATAGGATGCGTTGGCAACGTTGTCGGCTATGAAGCATTCTCTTTATCGTTTCACGTTACAGCCCAAAATGGCGGTTTTATAAATCGTAAATTGCACCGTTCGGTGGGGATTACAGCGCGCCCGACTCGCCCGATAATAAAATGTCGACACGAAAGAGATTGCGGGCGCCCGGCGTCTGCTAATGGTCACAGCATCCAGTTTAATGTGCTAGCCTATCGCCAACAGAATACCGGCGACTTTATTTAATTTGTCCGAATTACTACAACACGTTTGTACGTGTGAACGTCGCTCACACGTACAAAGGTGTTAATATTTGTGGACAGTCAAAAGTTTTACTTAGCTAAGATCCGCGACAAGCAAAATAATAACATGAAAATTAATAATGTGTGTTTTTTTGTTGGATGAAGTGGATTTATTTGGAACTTAAACCAAAAACTCACCGAAAATCTTTCATCAACTCTCCACCCACCAACCACTATACACAACACAAAACACACACTAACACTTTTCCGCCTTGTAAACGACACGTGTTTCGCCCCAACACGACGCATTTTCAGATATAGTAGACTCTACGGAAGACAACCGGAAAAATCTGACTTTTCGGATTGTTTTGCTTGTCGCGGATCTTAGCTAAGTAAAACTTTTGACTGTCCACATAGCGATGGATTTCCGCAAAGTAACGCCTGACTCCATTAATAATCTGTTAATATTTATTAATAAATAATAAAAATCATTTATTTCAACGTTCACATGTCATATTTAGTTAGTAAACACACACTAATCTAATGTTAGTAATCTTATTCCTACTTTACCTAAGACTAGCTTGATTTGCCAGCATGCTCCATTCAACAATGGTTCAGGTACTGACAATCAAACCTGTCGTACGTAATTTAATGGTTTCCTTTTTTTATGGAATAGGAAGGTGAATGAGCTGGCGTGTCACCTGATGGAAAGCAATCAACGCCGCCCATAGACTTCCGCAGCGCTATAGGCATTGCGGAAGCGTTGCCGACCTTTAAGGAAAGTGACATAATGGGAGTCGGAGTGGGAGAGGGAGGGTGTTGGGCTTCCGGAACTCAGGTCGCGCACCGTACGAAGCGCGGTAGCTAAGCTACCACTCAGACGCTGGTTTTCTGCGGGAGTGTGGTATTACCCCGAGCGTGCCGGCCCGTTCATGCTACAGACAAATATTATGCCATTCCTGACAAAGTATTCATCCTCAGCGTGGCTCTACCACTATTTCTTGTTAAATATCTGCATTTTTACATTCATATAACTTAAGAATCTTATATGTTACCGACACGATATTGGCACATTCAAAAAGCAAGCCTACACATACCTGTCATCTGGCCGGCAACGCTTCCGTGACTCCTACAGTGTTGCGATTGTCTATGTGCGGCGTTGATTATTTTGACAAGCTTGCTTGTTTGCACTCCAACATAAAAACATATTATATATGTATAAATAAGTTCTTTTTATAGCAGTGTATGCAAACGAGCTTGAGCTTTACCATTAGGTCATTATGTGGGCAGTAAGGTTTTCTGATCACCGCCGCTATCCACCGCGCATAATCATCCAGTTCTTGATCGTTTTTTTTTTATAAATTCATTAATATACAAATGAATGAATAATAAACGCATTTTAAGCGACAGGATATTAACCCTTATCGGTCGCTAGCTTTTTATACGTGATTCTCGCTACGTTGTAGCTACGGATACAGTTTTCATTGACTTCATTCATTTTTGGGCTCAATATATTAAAAAATAATTGGAAAAGGCAATGATATGTAACTGGAGATGTCAATTGCTCTGTTACGTATATTTAACTAATAAGACAATAGTGACTGCATTTCACACAGAACGAGTTTCAACATGTCTCGTCTTGTCACCTCCCACGTGATTTACACAGCGCCGAAGTACTGTTGTCACGTGAAAGGTGACTTACGACTGATAAAGGTTAAATTAGTGCTTCTCTTTTTACTATCATTTTGCGGATCTCGTCATAGTAATATAATTTCTGATATTACATTTTTATAATACTTTTCACTTTACTTTACTTGTTCGTTTGCCTTTCTCTCCCATAAAAAAAATAATGAACTTTTAATCTCATATAAACAACTTAATAAGCGAAGTTTTTTTCTTAGGCCTCAGACTAAAAATAAAAGTCGTCTTTAATAAGCGTCACTCACTAGCGGTGTCGAAACGTGGACACAGGGAGTCCATCTGCTTCATAAGCTTGTAGCATTAAGAGAATTATAAAAAAGGGCTTAAATTTTTATTAAAATCCCCTCCATAGCCTCCAGTCAATATACTGTAGTAACGAAATTTTTAACATTTAAATAAAAAAGTACTGGCTAGATATTTGTTCATAAAATAAAGATAAAAATACTTATTTTGTGGTAAGCCATATTTATTCTAATATATTGTAGCTTGTTATGCTTGAGAGAGCACATAATATAATTTAAAACATGGCTGTTCGCCCTAGTTAAATAATTCATCCTTATTTCAAACTCCCTGGGATTTTGTAGGAGGTATAAATATTGTTTAATGTAGAAGAGTTGAACTCAACTAACAGGGGACCTCCTCCTATAGGTTCAAGTTATAAAACCCCCTTGGATTTATGGTTTGAGGCAATATTGGTAGCATGCAGATACTAATATAATCAGTAAATGTATAGCCTTGGCCAAAAGCATTGGGCATCTTACAATTTATTAAATTACACGTGTTTGGGGCGAAAAATAGATACATAGATTTATTCTTTATTGTACACCAAAAACAAAGTTATACAATTATTGATTGTAATATTATTTATATACAAATGGTGGTCTTATCGGTAATAGCGATTTCTTCCAGACAACCGTAGGATGGACACAGTGTTAAAAAGAGAATTTGATGGAGGTTGGTGATTAATTATCGTCAGGATGATAGAAAAATGTAGGAGTGTATCTGATAGTGAAGATTATATATATATATATATATATATATATATATATATATATATATATATATATATATATATATATATATATATATATATATATATATATAAGATTATATTATATATAGATATATATATACACATACAAACAACACAATATTAAGTAAGTTTTTTTTTTGCTAAAAGTTTTGGAATCTTCACTATCAGAGACACTCCTACTATATATATATGATTTCATTACAGATAACTCACAGATAAAATAACATGATATTCAAATGTAAGATAAGTACCATATGATGCTCTCTGTAATTATTTGAATTTATTTTGAACAGCGCAGGTTTTATACGACCGCTGACATTTGGAGTATAGATAACTATCAAAAGGTACAACGATTTCGAATTTTTCTTTATCTACTTTTCAATATATTTCTATCCATCCTCAGATACAAAATGTACTTTTAATATTAATAGATTTTTAAGCGCTGTGAAAAGCGGTTGGTGTAGGAAATATACCAAAATATGAGACCGGTTTTATCAAATATCCCGAAAATTTTCCACTCACCACTACCCTGTGGAATCAGCTATCTCTGTCGGTGTTTTCCAACCGACGTGACATTAGAACCTTCAAAAACAAGTTGATGGCACTGCGGATGTAGGTTGGCGACGTTGATTGTTTTCCATCAACTGACACGCCTGTTCGTTTACCTTCTCAAAACATATATGTTGTTATATTACACATTTGTATAATTATCGATCTGTGGCAACCGACTGCTGAAAATAGGCGTCCACTAAGGAATGCTTACTAATTCGATTCTCGGCTATATGCATCTAGTTTCTGCCAGTTGCTCTGGGCCCGCGGATCATCTTCGATTTAACGTATAAACAAAAAAGCGAAAACGCCGTAAATGACACAGATCACAAAAAATATTTATTGCATATTCGGATCAGAAAAAAATACTGCATTGAACCGTCTGAGTCTCAGCTTTAGGACCAATAGAAAATTTACTGTAGCGTTGGAGTGTTTTTGAATGAACAGATACAACTTTTTTAGAAATCTTGAAAGTTTTCTTGGCTCTGCGGGGAAGTTTTCATTTATATATAATAGATATGTACTTCGTACATTTGAGGTATTTTAAGTTTTCGTATAATAGTTTCAATGTTAAAAACGGTCTTAAAAATGTGTATAAGAAGTTATAAACTGGTCGTTAGTCTTATCTGTATTGTGGCTCATTGATAGAGTTTCTCATCGCTTGAAGGTTACAGTTGAAATAACTATTATAAAATTTTCTCAACGATTAATATTCAATAATCATAAATATTCTTACTCTGCTCAAACTTGTTTATTCATTTATTATTTTGCGACAAGAAAAACAAAATAAATTATCTATTTTGCGCCTTTTAAAAACTGCAAAACGATTGATGTTAAAAATTGTTTAAATTTGCAATTTAATGTTAAATATATCCAGAGTATCGTGATATTTAATAATTTTAGTCAGCGAAAATAAATTTTATTTTATTTACACAAACAAATAATGTCATGATAAAGGCCGCCATAAGTGAATAAAAAGTTTTGTATCGTCAATTTCACTCTCTGCTACAACAATACCGTCCCATTTAATCATTTTAAGCCTGCGAAAGAGCCGCTCTCCTAAACGCTACGTCGGAATGTGAATTTATTGAAAACAAAGGGGAATTGATATTTACGAATTGTCGTAAATTGTGCTGGTAAAAGAAACGTCTACTTGAGTGGTTCGCGATGTACTGCTAAAGTAAATAAAGGACGCAGAAGCTCGCGGGCTTCGGTAGCTTAAATAGCACTCAGCCGTGATTATTGCTGTCAGCTATGTGCACAATAACCGACAGTGAGTTTCTAATGCCTTTGTAATTAATTTGTACATACATTTATGCGTCGCACGGTAAACTTATTATTGGTATTTTAATACCCAAGCATGTTCTCGTAGAGTTTCGAACCTATTTATTGTATTATGTGTAACTATGGATTGACGATATACAGAAGAAAGGTATGCGGATTAGGAGTTACCAGACTTGAAATAAATATTTATAACCCATACATATATTTATTCCGATGCGGGGATCGAACCCGCGACCATTGACTCTGCGGGCGGAGGGCCCCGCCACTGAGCCATCCTCTATCCTTCGGTCGTCCTCTATCCTTCTCCCTTCCGCTCTGCCAATCCACGGTCTGCCGTGCCAATAGATGCGTGGCCAGGGGCGAGCTTAGTCGCAAGCGTGCCGACCGTGCCGGTATCGGACTCCCCCGGGTATTATGATGCCTTACTTCAGCATACGGGGCTTTGCTGGAGCTGACCTCCATCCCCCCTTGCGGCTCGTGGGATTCACTATGACGAATTTTAATAAACCTAATTTGTTAACAAATGACGGCCACGTGGTTCACCACCCGATTTCCACGAGGACGAGAAGTAACTAACGGAGAGAACTTTCGCTACGATGAATGTGAAAGAAAGGATGGATGAGTATTTAGGAAGCAAGGAAGGTGTACCGGGATCGTAGCGGATGGAGATCTGCGGTCTCTGCCTACCCCTACGAGAAAACAGGCGTGACGATATGTATGTGTAACTGATTAGAAATAACTTGCTTCAATTTTATGAAATAATTAAATTTTACAAAGTACTATAACGCAAAGTCGTAAGTATTTGGAAAAATATAACAGAGCGATAATTGTTGGAATCAGGATATGCTTTGTGGAAATCCATTACAAAAATGGACAGTTAAAGTGAGTTTGACACTCAATCTTTATAAATATACGACAAGAACTTCGCCAGAGATCACTAACGTTAGAGCAAAGTTTCCTCCGAGCTACGTGGGTGCGCGGCAGAGCATTACACTTTCGGAACCCGCACAGACGTTTTTGTATTTTCCGCACAATGGGCTTGGGTTTTACATATGTTTTGAATATTTTTGCTCGCATATACTTTTTACTGAGAATATAAGCGAAAAATTACAGGGAGCATTGTGCCAGGAGCGTCACAATACGTTGCTGGCCGTTTATGGAAACAAACGTGAGTTTGTCACTTAAATACCACAATGTACTTGTTCACGAATGTCATACATAGCATTGTTTCACATTTGCACAGTTCGTGCCAGAAAATTGCAACTGAATCGTATGGTGATGGACAGCTAACCGTCCATTTTTTGGTATAGGAAGACAAACGAGCAGGCGAGTCACCTGATAGAAAAAAATTAACGCCCCCCATAGATATCCGCATTGCCATAGGCATTGCAAAAGCGTTGCCGGCCTTTAAGAACTGTGTAGACTTGGTTTTTAAAGGTTCCAATGTCGTATCGGTTTAAAAATACCACCGGAGGTAGTACCACGAGTGGTGCGTTAAATATAGTTTCTAAAAAAACGCACCGTACTAGATCGCCATTCAACCAGGTGGTGGACGAAAAAATTGAAATGGAAATCCTTTAAAGCACTTAATTTTAAGTAGTCAATTTGAAAAAATAATATTTAATTTAATCGAGAGATAAAGGTATTCTTCGTAAAAGATAGAGAGCTGCTACATTTTGATAGGGTGAAGCTTGAAATTGATTACTTCCTACATGTCATTCACGTTTATAATTAATTCTATAAGAGTCAAGAAGTTTAAGAGATCGTTGTTTACTTTGAGTTATTAGGGTCTCAGCTGTTTGGTTCGAGACGCTTGACGGGCTCCACCGGGCTGGCGGCCTAATGAAGAAGTTTTATTAATTTTAATTTATAAACAATAATGAATATTAATAACGTTTACTGTTCGCGTGGAAAATGAACACTAACTTAATTTCCGATGGTGAACTTCGAGAAACGGGAACTTTTAATCATTAACATGGCGGTTCGACGTCACGCTAATTATTGTATTGAACTTTATTGTTGATTTTAAAGAAAAGGAAGCCAATGAATGTTTTTTTTTGCAATAATGCATGTAAAAAGCGAAAACGTAGTAAACCGCAAAATGAAAACATACCACCGGAGCCAAAACACTTTTGAGATTTCGGAAAAAGTTGTACCTTTTTTTTATGGCATAGGAAGGCAAACGAGCAGGCGTGTCACCAACGCCGCACATAGACATCCAATGCCATAGGCAGTGCGGAAGCGTTGCCGACCTTAAAGGAAAGTGAAATTATGGGAGTGGGAGTGGGAATCGGAGTGGGAGTGGGAAAGGGAAAGTGTTAGGTCTCCGGAACTCAGACCGCTCACCGTACGAAGCGCGGTAGACTAGCTACCACTCAGACGCCGGTTTTCTGCGGGAGCGTGGTACTTCCCCGGGCGAGCCGGCCCATTCATGCTACGGACAAATGCCATTCTTGACAAAGTATTCATCTGCAGCGTGGCTCTACCACTAAAAAAACCTAATCACTCAGAAACAATCACTATCCACTCTGTACAAAAATTTCTATTGGTTGTAAAGCTGTAAGACTCAGAACATTCGACGCAGCATTTCGACGATTGTACTGTATATAGTACCAACCGAATATTCAATAAAAAAAAATTGAATTGTGTGTCATTTACAGCGTATTCGCTTTTTTACGTTGATATATGAAGACATTGCATCCGAAGCTTCGTCTAATTGTATCGCCTACCAGCCGCACAGTTCTACAATTGTACTATGTTCCGTTAAAATAAGCTCCATTATCATCGCCCGAATAGCTGGCAGTCGATCACCTTGCGAGTCAAACCTACTGTGTTCTCGACCTAGTACGACATTGGGTTATTCGAGGTACGTACGTGTGTGTCAACGAAAGACCGGCGAAGTATTTATGACGCCTCCGGCGGATTCCTATGAGCAGCGTTAATCACTTATATACATTAATTTGCGGCTTAACTTGTGACTTATAAAATATCCTTCTATATGGCTACATTTGGAATGCCTATACACGTTTTTTGTAGTATTATAAAGCGTCCAAGCCGTATAGAAGTACATAGTAACGGGGCATTTTAATGCGCAAGGAAGAGATTGCGATTACGAACAAGTGAAAAATTTATATAATAAATATATATAGATATATATATATATATATATATATATATATATATATATATATATATATATATACATATATATATATTTATATATATATTAGGTGTACAAATAAGTTTCCGCAGTTTTTTATAAAAAATTAGGAATTTATTGTAAAGGAAAAGTACATTACGTTTTATTCAAAGTATTTTCCATCATTTGCCACTACTTTTCCCCAACTTTCTGGCAACATTCGGATACCCCGTCGAAAAAACTCTTCATCTTTTGACGCTATCCACAAATCTACCCAATTTTTGGTGTCTTCATATGATGTGAAGCGCTGCTCAGACAGACCATGTGCCATCGACCGGAACAGGTGATAATCAGAAGGGGCTAAGTCTGGTGAATACGGCGGGTGGGGTAAAACTTCCCAGTTGAGTGTTTCCAAGTATGTTTTTACCGGCGCCGCAACATGTGGACGAGCATTATCGTGTAAAAGAATAATTTTGTCGTGTCTGGAGTAGTAATGGGCGCGTTTTTCCTTAAGTGCCCGACTCAATCTCATCAATTGTGTTCGGTAGAGAGCTCCAGTAATGGTTTCGCTTGGTTTCAGCAATTCATAATACACGACACCAAGCTGATCCCACCAAATACACAGCATGAGTTTTTTTCCATGAATATTCGGCTTAGCTGTCGATGTTGATGGTTCGCCGGGCTTAACCCATGACTTTCTCTTCTTTGGATTATCGTAGTGAATCCATTTTTCGTCACCAGTGACTATACGATGCAAAAACTCTTTTTTTATTCCTGGCAAGCAGCATTTCACTCATGCATAATCGGCGTTCAACGTCTCTCGGCTTTAGTTCATATGGAACCCAATTTCCTTGTTTTTGAATCATTCCTAACGATTTTAAACGATGTGAAATTGCTTGTTGAGTCACTTGTAGAGTAAGTGCAAGTTCTTTTTGCGTTTGGGACGAATCTTCCTCCAATAGTACTTCTAATTCCATGTCTTCGTACACTTTCGGCCTTCCACTGCGTTCTTTGTCTTTAACGTCAAACTCACCGTTCTTAAACTTTTGAAACCATTCCTGACAACTTCTCTCACTTAAAGCAGCTTCACCATATGCTTCTAGAAGCAATCGATGCGCCTCAGCTGCAGATTTTTTCACATTAAAGAAGTAAATCAAAAGTTCCCGCAAATGATGCTTATTCGGAATAAAACTTGACATTTTTGCACGAAAAAAATTACGTGATGCTGATACGGAATCACTAGTACTTTAAGGTTATGGTGTTGCCAGATGACTAAACTTGGGATATTACGTTTTACATCTGACAATTTCTCCATAACCTTCTGGTGGGGCCATCTTTTGACAAACCGCGGAAACTTATTTGTACACCTAATATATATATATATATATATATATATATACATATATATATATATATATATATACAACAATATCAAATCTTTTTAAATGTAATTATTCAGCTTGTCACGTTTCGTCTTGATAAAATGGTGGCTTTTCTATCAAAACATAAACAGTCACGATACCTACATTTATTTCATATTTATTTTCTATTTATTAGATAATCTAACAGTGTGATTACGCAACCTCTTACACAAAAATTATATAACAAGCAATAAAAACCAAAATAGGATTACACAGTTTGGACTTAAATATATTACTTTTACAAATTAGAAGACATATCAAATATTAAAAAAAAAAATTAAGTTAAGAATCTAATTTTGTGAGTAGATGTGTATGTGTGTGTGTATGTATGTATGTGTGTTTGTGAGTGTGTGCGATTTAATTTACTGCATCTTTACTTTTGACTGTTTTTCTAAAAGACCTTTTTAACATGCTGAACAAATCTATATCTGAATATGTATTGGCTGTACGGCTAAGGATGGAATTACGTACTTCACTTATACGCTTTAATCGAACTACGTTGTGTAATATGCCACCACAATAAATCAATATAACTGACAATAATATACGATAATGAAAATTAAATAATAGCACAACGTCACCGATGTAAGTTGGCGGGAAAATTTAAACGTTGTATGTATTTAAAATAAATACCCACACGATCGTATAGCGATGTGAAATACGGGAAGAAAATAAACGTTAATTTGAAAGGCTTGGCTCCGCTTCATATCCGGCGGATATCGCTTCAGCAACATGATGTAATTACTGTATTTCGAAACCGTGTGTTACACTGCGCACAACGTTAAATTGTCAACGAATTAACGATGTATGTAAAAGTTTTTTCACACAGTGACAATGCTACAGCAATAATGTCGCACTACGCACTACGTAGAGACCTGAGTGTTAATTGTTTAATTTCACATCTTGCTATTCGAGATCCATTGTCAGTCTATTAAATGTTTTCGAATTCATGCAGAAAATCCTTTTTTATTATTTAAACTTTTACACGAAACGCACAACAGGCGAACTTAATGCCATTGGGCACTCTCTCCTGCTCAACCTGCGGGTGAAACTGAGAAAGTTGGTTTAAAGCTACTAGACGTAGACGTAATTTGATGATTAATATATACATATACATACACACAAACACACACACACATATATATAAATATATATATATATATATATATATATATATATATATATATATATATATATATATATATATATATATATATATATATATATATATATATATATATATATATATATATATATATATATATATATATATATATATATATAGACATTTCAAGGTTCATCAATAATCGATGCATATAAAGATTATATTACACTTGATAAAAACCCACCTCACGCAACCACCACGGTTTAACATTAACCAAAATCATTCACCAACTTGCACAGAATAAATTTGCAAAGTTCAAAGCAGAAACTCATCGATCAGTGAGTTCAGCCTGTACACCTCTACGATGACCAAATGTGGACCCTGAAGATCCGTTTAATTCAGGAGTAAAAATTCGCTTAGAGAATCATGCAGAGATCAGATAGCTCGCATAGTTTCCCTGGTGGATAAGATATGGAAATAAGAAATTCGTTGTAGAAACAAAATCTTCAACTGACCGATGGATATTACGTTTCGAGTTAGAAAACAAGTGGCAATAGGCCAATAACGTTTATTTAAGAACAATAACAATAACGAAATATATATATATATATATATATATATATATATATATATATATATATATATATATATATATATATATATATATACATATATATATTATATATATATATATATATATATATATATATATATATATATATATATATATATATATATATATATATATATATATATATATATATATATATATATATATATATAATAGAGTTTCTTAAAGACACTCTGCTTTTGATAATTTGAAATGAAGACAGGGATGAGTTGCTCCATAAAGCGAGGACTTTTATTAATAAATCTTTAATATGTACATATTGTTACGAGCTGGGGTTTAGGGGATCGGAAAAATGAAATCAGCCCCTTCACGTTTAGGTATTTAATTGAAAAGTCAAAGTCAAGTCAAGTTCAAAGTCTTTATACACGTAAGAATACACTGACGTTCACAAACTTAAGCACTTATTTCGCAAAATACCGTCACAGACTGTCCTTCGGCATTATTTTCTACCACTAGTTTTATTTCACTTCACTTTACTTCTACTTCTTCTCATCTACTATTTACTTCCGGTCTTCTTCCGTATTAAACTTTAAATTGATTCTTCGACGCACCGTCGCCCCATTATACCTATAGGTAAAACAATCGAAAGTTCTAGCATTCCAAAAATGCGAAGTGTTCCCGCAATGTGAAGTCTTTTCTAGACATCGTCCTGTCTCTTTCTCACGCGCAGCTATTTTCTATTGACTGTTCTTGTCACACACTGACGGACGTCGTGTCGATTTATTTTTAAAAACTTGTAATAATGGCTTGCTTGACCAGGATGATGAGAATTCAAAATGATTTATTAATAGTTTTATAAAAATTATTGTTCATATATGCGTTACGCAACAATATTAATTTATAAACCTTAAAACTATAAACTTACCTAAAAAAAGAAATAAAATTTAAAGCTAATTAGTTCACTAGTCTACTATATCTAAAATACATAAAATGTACGATTGAATGTATGTTCGAACGTCAAAATTTAAATTTAAATGAGTGTGACGTACTTTATTTACACATAGTGTATATATTTTAATTCTATTTTTTTTATTATTATATATTCACGCCTATCCCCCGCAGGGGTTGGCAGAGACCACAGAACTCCATCCGCTACCATTCATCGCAGCGAAACGGCTCTTCTTTAGTCGTTTTTCGCCCTCGTGAGAATGAGGACGTGACGGGTGGCGAACCACGTCGCCGTCATTTTTCAACGAATTAGGTATATTAAATTCGTCTTAATGAATCCCACGAGCCGCAAGGTAGAATGGAGGTTAGCCCCAGCAGAGCCCTGTATGTTGAGGTACCCAGGGGAGCCCGATCCCGGGGCAGTCGGCACGCTTTCGACTAGGCTCGCCCCTAGCCACGCATCCATTGGCACGGCAGACCGTGGGTTGGCGGAGAGGAAGGGAAAGGATAGAGAAGAAAGGAAAGGGCAGGAAAGGAAATGCGGATTGGGGGGGGGGGTTATCAGACTCGGAATAAATATTTATAAATCCACATATATATTTATTCCGATGCGGGAATTGAACCCGCGACCATTGACTCCTTGGGCGGAGGGCCCCGCCACTGAGCCAATCGGTCGTCTATTTCACGTCCAATTCTATTTCACAGCTTATCAATAATTTTATGGATAAACATACTATATAGGTCGCCGTGAAAAATTATATTACCCTACATATTCGCTCGTCTATCCTCAGATCATTTTGAGTTAGTCATGTAGGTACTCTATTATATATTGGTGTCACTTAGCATTATGTCAATATATGTTAGTGGGGCGTGTTTCGGCGTCAATGTGAAAGCTTAGTGGATGCGAGAGGGAACCAAGCAATAACCTTATATGGCTTCTCCCTTTTTTGCGAAATAAATCTTTATATCCAATAAATCGTTATTCGATCAAAGAAAACCTTTCAAACTTACTCGAATGTCTAGGTATCTGTGATGTATATTAATATACCAGATATCATTAAGGTATAAAGTATTAAGGTACATACATACGGGGATATCCACATCCATAGGGGTGTGGGATCGAGCCTCGGGACTGCGAAACCCAAGAATACTGTACAATACGATTTGCCAAGGTGAGAATTCGAAAAGATAAAGCATAAAAAATATCCATTACTGTTTTGGTAGAATCATTGTTTCACAAACTCGACTTAAAACTGACCTTATTTTAAATGGCAGCATACAATGGGGTAAGTTTATAAATAATTGGAACGTCTCCAAGTGCCGCGGTGACTTTTAAGCGGGTTCCTTGTCTGCCAAACTCCCGCAAAGCCTGCTTGTCGGGAATAATTCATTTACCTTTTGATGTCCGCATTAAGAGAATCGTGAATTTTAGTATCTTATATGTTTATAATAAACTCAACGTTACACTTGTAGCCTCACATTGGGAATGACTGTGCCAATTTAATGCTCATTTTTTCATTAAATATCTATATAAAAGTTAGTAAAATTTAAATAGAATTTTCATCGAGCATCTGGTGGCCCAACCTAATGTAATAGGAGTGACTAAAGCTCACCGACTTCGTTGGCTGGGCCACGTGGAGAGGATGGAGGAGGATCGTGCAGTCAAGAGAGCGTATGTGGGTCCCCCAACTGGACGACGTCCTGTGGGGCGCCCCAGGTACCGCTGGAGAGACATGATTGAAGATGACTTGCGCAACCTTCAAGTATGGCGTATTCAAATTACAACATAATGCACTAATAATAAAAAATCAAGAAACAAAGTAAGGACTCACTTAATAAATTATTTAAAAAAGCAAGAATCTAAGTAAAGACTAAATTAATATAATATTTAAAAAATAAGCTTCGAAAACTTGTTGCAGATAGATAAAATCTTACCTCCATAAGTTGAAATCTTTGATGGGATAAAACAACCACGAGTATTTAAATTTAATAAACCAGAATTTTATTCAATTATTAAACCGGATACAATTAATAAACCAGAATTGATACAAATCACTTTGTTGAGCTTTAAATGATTTTAAAAGGTTTCAATTCGGTAGTAGGTTTTTTATGGGATAGGAAGGCAAACGAGCAAGCGTGTCAGCGGATGGAAAGCAATCAACGCTACCGATAGAATATCCGCAACGCCATAGGCAGTGCAGAAGTGTTGCCGACCTTTAAGGAAAGTGTTATTATGGGAGGGGAGAGGGGTTTGGGTCTTTGGAACTCAACCGCAAACCGTACGAAAGCGGTAGGTAAGCCACTACCACTCAGACGCCGGTTTTCTGCGGCATGTGGTACTTCTCCGGGTGAACCGGCCCATTCATGCTACAGACAAATATTTTATATATATATATATATATATATATATATATATATATATATATATATATATATATATATATATATATATATATATATATATATATATATATATATATATATATATATATATATATATATATATATATATATATATATATATATATATATATATATATATATATATATATATATATATATATATACATATATATATACATAATATACATATCATATACATATTATGTATCATGATCATGTGATACGTTTGCAACAGAAATCAATCGTAACCTAATTATTTTAAAAAGAAAAGGACGATTCTCTTTTTCATTTAAACACTTATGTTGGTTTGGAATCCATTTAGCGTATTGTACGGATTTTCCATTACAAGGACATTTTATATATGATAATAAGGCAGGCGTTTCGCTCTGCGACGCATTGGAATTCGATTTATTCAATATATTACCATAAAGAATCGTGGAGCTAACTCGCGAGTAGACAAAAATGCATAACGTATAATGGTCTTTGCTCATAGGCATTGCTTATAACATCGCCTGAAGAAGAAATACGACAATGTTAATTATATAATATTCTTGATCATTCATTAACAAATATTTCTTCTTACCTCTAAGTTGGTTACTTTTCAAAGTTTGGTACGTGTAGTATTTCGGTACTTTATAATGGTTGGTAACGTATTTGCAGTGCTCTTAGTGTCGCGGATTCCGCGGATGGGTGGCGATGTTTTGGTATCATCAGGTGACAGACACGTTTACTCGTTTGCCTGTCTATTCCATAAAAAAAAAGATTTGTCCAACTGTGGGCCTCTAATGGCCGGTGCTGAAAATGATAATTGGATTTATAAATTTTTATAAATAATATTTCGCTTGCATATTTTATAATCTTTATCTAACACACTAGACCACGTATTCCTAATTCAATTTGTTCCCTATAAAAAATAATATCGGTGTATTGGGTTGTACGAAAAAAAGAACAATAGGATCCTATCAAATGAAATTGGTGAAGTTACAGGGGTGACGAGATACAAAACTGGGTATACAAGCCAATACGAAAGCCGATAACACTAATAAAGGGGCAGAAGGATTTTTTTTATACATTAAATCCATTGCACATTGCGTTTGAAAAAGTATCCGTTAATAAAATAATTAAATTTGACAAAAAAAAAAATAATGTATATTTATTTTTTAATGAATACTGTATATTATTTCCCCACTTGCCTCAATGGTAATTACTGATTATTTTTTTCTAATCAATTTGCTTCCTTTGTCTCGACGACCGATTGGCTCAGTGGCGGGGCCCTCCGCCCGCGGAGTCAATGGTCGCGGGTTCGATTCCCGCATTGGAATAAATATTTATATGGATTTTTAAATGTTTATTCCGAGTCTGGTAACCCCCCCATTCCACATTTTCCTTTCCTGCCTTTCTTCTCTATCCTTTCCCTTCCTCTCCGCCAATCCACGGTCTGCCGTGCCAATGGATGCGTGGCTAGGGGCGAGCCTAGTCGTAAGCGTGCCGATCGTCTCGGGGTCGGGCTCCTCCGGGTACTATGGTGCCTTACCTCAGCATGCAGGGCTCTGCTGGGGCTGACCTCCGTCCTCCCATGCGTCTTGTGGGATTCACTAAAGACGAATTTAATATACCTAATTTGTCGAAAAATGACGGCGACGTGGTTCGCCACCCGTCACGTCCTGATTCTCACGAGGGCGAAAAGCGACCAATGTCGAGCCGTTTCGCTGCGATGAATCGCAGCGGATGGAGCTTTGTGTTCTCTGCCAACCCCTGCGTGGGATATGCGTGAATATATAAAAAAAAAAAATAATAAAAATTGCTTCCTTTGTTTCTCTACTGCTCTTTTCGCATCTGTGTATGGCGTGGCTCTTGTTCAAAAACATATTACAGGAAGGCATATCGATATTTCTCATCTTTATATCCCTTTATTTGTATACCATATATAATTCTTCTGTACGTGTATTTGTCATTGAACTCCTCTCAAACGGTTGGACCGATTTTGATAAAATTTTAGTGTGCGTTTGAATGTGTCACTGGATGGATTCATAATTGGACCCACGAGGTACAATATTTATAATTAAGGTAGCGATGCAATCGGGTTCTAGGTTTTTATTTTCAGGGCCCGTTTTTTTTTTACACGGTCCATATATATTTTACTGCTAGGCACGGAACTGGAGACCCATTTCTGGAGGAAAGGACATTAAACCATTACGCTTGTCCCATGTGGATTGGCGGGGTACCAGACTCAGAATAAATATTTGTAAGTAATACATATGTTTATTCCAATGTGGGGATCGAATCCTTGACTATTGACTCGGTAAATGGGGTTCCGTCACTGAGCTATTTGATCGTCGTGTAGCTAGTTTCTTATATTTTACAAATTTATAACAAGAACCTTTGAAGCATTTTAAAGCTTTTTGTATTTGGAGCAATAATACCTCAGCAAAAATCCTTATCAGATTAACTCAATCTGTTGTTGATGTTAAATTCTACTATTGTAATTAGTTTGAATAGTTTAATTTCGATTGTTTAATAAGATTTATAGTTATGAGTGCATTAAAACATTAGTAGACATTTAAAAAAAATAAAAAAAGAATTATTATTATATAATTTAAAGAGAACAAATTATGAACACATTTATTAATTTCAAAGATTAGTGAATCACATACGTATGTATGAGCTCTTTATACCAGAAGATTCAATCGAAATTGAAGTTTATCGAAAAGAAATATGTCGCTACTGTACTACTTGTTTATATTTTTTTAATTTTGAGACTGGCCACTGATAATCGAGATCTTGGAGATTTTTTTCAACAACCATTCACTGTAAATATCAACACCGACAAAGGCATTTTGCTTTTTCAAATCATAATGATAAATTCACGTCGCGGTGACATTTTCCATTAGAGAACCACGTTTGGGTTTTAAAAAGGTGCGGTATTTCGTTGTCGCAGTGCACATAGTGTTTATATGTCAACGAAAAAAGCATGTATAGGGTGGTAGAATTAGGTTATAACTCCAATAATCAGCAAACTCATGCTTACTGATTACTTTCTACCTAAAATGAGAGAATATCCTACCTTCACTTCACCCAAATAGCACAGCAGAGACCATGGGGCATCTTCGTAATTTCTTTTCTAACAAATTAATAAGCACGTCCTCCTCCTTTTCTTTCGTATTCCTCTGCATTCCTCCAGCTGTAACGGTGGCTCATTCACTGTACATGCAGTGCGCTCGTGGAACTCTTTCCCACATACTATAGTATGTGGGAGAGAGTTGATATATTTATGTGTATATTATATATATGTATCCTCTTATTTATATAGTATTATAATATATATTATTAGTATTTATATGTATGGTTTTATATAGTATGTCTTGCTATGTATATTATTATTATATTTTGTTGTTGTACACTAATTTTTATCCTCACAGCTTATCTTATATTTCTTTCTCTCCTGGGTTTGCTGGAAGAGAACTTAAGAGTTAAGCTCGCCTTTGTACATCTTCTTTTCTTTTAATTCTTGTATGTCGTGTTTTATGTGTTGTTACAATAACTTAAATAAATAAATAAGCAATTTCGATGATATCCCCTGGCTATCCAGGTCTCCGGATGTGTACCCCTATGGATTTCTTTTCTGTGGGGGTAACTTAAAAGAAAAATGGAAAAAACAAACCGGACGACCATCTCAGCACTATAAGAAAATATCGTTCGCGAGATTAACAGCATCCCGATGTTACTACTTCAGCGAGTGGCACAGAATACTGTGGCTAGATTCCAAGAGTTTGTCCGACGTGGCGGTCAAGATTTAGACGAAATAATTTTGAAAATATAAATCCCCCTCTTCTCTTCTTCGTAAAACATATTGAATTTTATATGGACAGTCAAAAGTTTTACTTAGCTAAGATCCGCGACAACAGAAAATTAATAATGTGTGTTTTTCCGTTGGGTTAAGTGGATTTATTTGGAACTTAAACCAAAAACTTACCGAAAATCGGCTTTTAAAAGTGACTTTTCGGTTGTCTTCCGTAGAGTCTACTATACCTAGGGATGCCTCGTGTTGGGACGAAACACGTGTCGTTTACAAGATGGAAAAGTGGTAATGTGTGTTTGGTGTTGTGTATAGTGGTTGGTGGGTGGAGAGTTGATGGCCGATTTTCGGTAAGTTTTTGGTTTAAGTTCCAAATAAATCCACTTAACCCAACGGAAAAACACACATTATTAATTTTCTGTTATTGTTTTGCTTGTCCGGGATCTTAGCTAAGTAAAACTTTTGATTGTCCATATAGTGATGGATTTCCGCAAAGTAACGCCTGACTCCATTAATAACATTGAATTTTATTTATACCGTTTGTAGTTTTTTTTTAATATCTATGTTTGAATACCTAAAGCTGCCGCGAGATACGCTATATGCAAATCAATCGATACACATATCCGCATCTGTCAGTCCATTGCTGGACTGGTCTCTCTCGTTGCGGGTTTAGCCGTAATCGCCACGCTTTATCGGATCGATTGTATTGGACGTATATTTATTCCTGGTGTTAGGAATCGAACGTGATTATAAAGTTCCAAGTAGTAGCTACTCCACAGGCGATATGATGATTAAAGGTTTAAATTATTAACGTATTTAACATTATTAATAATTTTATAACTAAATGAATGTAATCACCGGATGTGGAAGAAAAAGTACATTTATTCATATATTTATTTTATTTTATTTGTGTTAATTTTCAGTGAAGTTGGAAAGAGCATAGTAGGTTTCACTAGTCAAGCACGTGCTGAGACCTTCTGATTCGGTCATTATTCAAATTAGGAATACATATATAAATACACATAAAATATACATAACTATACACATATACACATAATAATAGAAGTGCTAGCAAGTGATGCTACTGCACTGTTAAAAGCATGTCTATTTGGTTCTTACTAAGTAATTTTATCCCTTTTTATAAGTAATTTTAACATTTTTATTTTTATATGTCTTGCTCCGAGATGATCTCGGGAGTTCGTTATATACTTTTGGGCCAGTGTAATAAAAAAACAGCTAAAAAAGCGGCTAAAAAAACGGCTAAAAATGTAAATGTACTTTTCAAAGAAATATATGCAATACTTAAAAATTGTTACTCGAGCCAATTCGTTCTTTAAAATCGCACGACGAAGTTATTGCGCAGTGGATAGATCGAAGCGAACCCAATCAGTTCGGTTCCAAAGGGACAAGGCAGGCGGACGTATACCGACACTTTGTTAATGGCCTTTCCGTTTGCAATGCAACCCTTAAAATATATAGTAACAGACCATGCTACTGTGCCCTGCCTGCCGTTCTGCTTACGGTGACGCACGCGGATCTTTAGGGGGTTTCTTCAAATAAAATTCTTTATAACGATATTAATTTATTCTTGCGTTTTATTGTACAATTATATAATACTTTATTACCATTTTCATTTTACATTTTATATATATATATATATATATATATATATATATATATATATATATATATATATATATATATATATATATATATATATATATATATATATATATATTTTAATGACGTGTGCCGGACGGGTGACGTCTATCCAAGACGTCAGTCGAACTAATACATTTTGTTTTATAACAATAACTTTTTCATTTTAAATTTGAATATTTCGCATATAAAAAAAAGTAATATAATATAAAAGATTTTAATGCGTTAGTGATACATTTATTATTGTATTACACTACCTACCCTTATATAATGGAATAAATATAACGACTACATCTTATAAAAACTTCCACCAGATCTTATAAATACATCATCACAATCAAATATACATATGGAGCGCTATACGAAACTTTTCTAGTAGGATACTAAATACTACTGAAATTACGTATAATTTTGCCGGAAAAGAAGACGGCGTTACTTGCTTTCCATCAGATGATACGCTTGCTCGTATGCCTCCCTATTCCATAAATAAGAACGTATTTGCTGTACGTAGAATATGACATATTTTGGTTTTATACACCATTTGAATAAGAAAAAAAATTGCGCCAAATGTTCTCGGTCGTTTCTTAAAAGAAAAAAAAAATTAAAAGAAAAACGACCGAGACCATTCGACGCATTTTTTTTCTAATTTAAACGTTGTATAAAACCACAAAACGTCATTTTCTACTCACAGCAAATACATTTTCTGTCGTCGATATGTAGGTAGGGATGCCCGACAGGGTCCTCATACCACTTCGCAGTAGTTACGCTGTTTAGAGATAAATGTGCGGCTACATTGTGGTAAAAGTTTTGTCTGTAAGCGGACTATTTCCAGCATGTGACGCGCTGAACTCCTGACCCTTGAGGTTATCCATTGTCGTCTGCGAACTAATAGTACAATATCATTCGTATCCCACTCTAAAATTAATTACAAACTCATGAACTGTCAAACAATACTCTTCCTGGGAAAAACGTTAATTCATGGCACACATGGCATACAAATTAAATGCAAAAAAAAAGTTAAATTTAACATAGCAAAAAAAAAAACTTAAAACCTAAGATATGCCACAAGATGGTTCGCTCTATAAGACCACCTGGCGCTGGTTTTCCGAGGAACCAATGTAGCCAGATCGTGGACTAGAGCGATTATATCGATTAGAATAAATATATATTTTCTTTTATAGGTTACTATAAACATCAATATAAATATATAATTCAAATGGTTCAAAAATACCTTCACCGGTAGTACGACAATCAAGATAGCCATCGTGGACGTCTGACTACAAATTTGCAGTCTTCATGATGGGGCAGATACTCATCCATTTGGCAATGATAATAAGCTACTATCATATTAATTCATTTGTTCTTTCACGTACTTACCTCATAAAAATCGATGTGCACTTTTATGTATATCAAGGTATTAGGGATGAAAATAATAATAGACATTTGTAAAACATTGTATAAGCGTTGCCACCATTTTAAAAACGGTGTAGATTTGTTTTTTGAAGGTTCCAATGTTGTATTGGTTCTGAAATACCACTGAAGGTGCTGGTCTGGCGGTTGTGACATGAAAAGAAGTCTTGAGGGAAACAAACAGGATTGTCTCTCAATCTAGGTGACAGAGATAAGTATTTTCTTTTTGAGTTCTACGGTAGGGGAACCTATTTTTTGAAAATAGCCTCCAGCCTATGGATTTTTTACCTCTGTATTTTTAACAATTTTTTGTTTTTGATATCTATTAAATCTGTTTTGATTTGTCCTATAAATAATTCTATTTTCATGTATTTCTTAGCACACTCATATTATGTTTTGATTTCATTTATTTTCCTTTTTATATTTCAAATATTGTGTTCAAATAGATTTAATGGTAAAAAAAGATGTACCCCGGTGTTTGCCTCTCTTTTTTGAGGTCTTTTTTTGTACTGAAGAAAGACTCTTTTATTTAATCTCTGTTCACAATATATTTTAAATAATAAAAATTATTATAATTTTATAAACACATTTTAGTATTAAATTTTTTAAAACAGTAACATTGAATTATAAAATTCAATGTTAGTTTAACTCATATATAAAAAGAATTAATAGTAAGTTAATTAATACATAAGTTCTAATGTATTGGAATATCTACATATAATTTATTTCATAGTCTCAAGTCATTTATTCTAATGGAATCTGGTATGCTGTCTCGATCTATTAACTAATCGCAGCTCAATCTGTTATCTCTTCATCTTACCATGTTATCCAATTACCAACCATCCCATAAATTCTTCCAATAGAGGTATATAATAATATCTCTCTTTTCCAGAGATTTCCCTCTTTAATTTAATGGTAGAATTAAACAGTTGTTTTTTTCTGAAATTTCAAGAGAAAGGACATTGAAAAAAAAAATGTGCTCCAAGCCATGTGTAGCAGTAAAATGATTACAATATAAAATAATACCTTTTTAATGATTTTGTTTTAGGAGTGAAAAGAGAAAAAAGAATTACTCTAATTTTTTTGAGTCTTCTAGTCTTGAATCAGAACATTATCTAAAAGTCCGAACTGATAACATGAGACCTTCAAAAAACAAACCTAAATCATTCTCTAAATGATATTAGCGTAATTGGTTCGGGGTTGAACTTACCACCTTACGTCACAAGTTCTCCTAACATAAATATTTTAGCTTGGTATCAAAAAAGAAGGCCAGCAACGCTTCAGCAATGTTTCTAGTATTGCAAATGTCTGAATGCGTCGTTTTTGGCTTTCCATTAGGACGACACGCTAGCTCGTTTGCCTTAATTTGATATAAAAATAAATTATTGTATGTCTAAGAAAGTATTCGTAGCCAACCAATAGGTTTCACACAACGTAAGCAATTCCGAACAAAACATATTTCATTTCATTTCATTTTTATCCATTTCATTAGACACTTACGTTATAACAACGTGTGTGGTCGGCCCTCCCCCCCCCCCGCAAAGCGGAGCGAGCGAAAGAGTGTTTTTTATTTTCTGCCTCTTCTGCGCCCGTTCTGTGTCCTTTTTTCGTTTGGCTTGTTTTATATGGGGCGTTTAATTCGATAAAATTCGTGTGGATTCGAATTGGTTTAGGAGAGTTGGAAAATAGAGCGGCACAAAAATGCTTCTGGCTATATTTTGCAGTTAACAGTACTTCTGGCCAATATTACAATTTTTTTTACATTTGATGGCGAATTATTGATAATCTGTATCTTTTTTTAAATTTATTTATGGACCACCACCAGGAGTTACAATTACATACATTATTCTATCTAATGCGTGAAACATAAAAATGTAACCCTAATAACAGATGGACACAACATTAACATACAGTGAAATCAGACTGGACAATATTTGAAATTATGTAACAACTTACATGCGTGATTTACAACTTACACACAGATTTAATGCGTGAATTGTAGTCTAACTTGTTATTTTTCATGTATGTATTTGTGGTACAATTCACACAACGATCGAACCGGGGCATTGGTACTCAACACGATTTTTTAAATCATGGTAAAATAAACTACATACATACATACATACATATCGTCACGCCTGTCTCCCGTAGGGGTATATTTAAAGCAGAGACCACAGATCTCCATCTGCTACGATCTCGGGATACTTCCTTTGCTTCCTCTACACTCATTATTCTCCTCATGCAAGCCCGCCGGTTGAGGGTACACTTGACCTGGCCTTTCTTAAAAATTTCAGCAATTTGGTCAAGGTATGTATTTCGGGGTCTTCCTCTCCCGGCCCTTCCATCCACATTCGCAAGGTAAATTTCTTTTGCCAGTCGTCTTTCATCCATCCTCTTTATATGCCCAAACCATCTAAGCATCCCTTTTTCTACTTTTGTAGCAACACCTTCTTTTACTCCACATTGGTCTCTCATATCTTTATTTCTTATTCTATCATTCAAGGTTACACCACACATACTTCTTAATGCTCTCATTTCCGCTGCATTCAGTCTGCTTTCATGCTTAAAATAAACTAAATTATAGTATTTCTATATTTATATAAATAGAATAATATATACTTTTTTTTTATTAAAATCATCAAATTATTTGAACTTATTAATTTCAAGTTACATTGGACACGTAGTTAATTAATATAATTTAATAAAATAATTCAACTGGTTCCGATGAAATTTCATAAAAACATTTATATTTACAATTCGATACCAAAATATAATGACCTTAAAACAAAGTAGACGACCAATATTTTTTCCATTTAAAGTTCTTATTCACTATTTGTTAAGTAAAACTATTTATTTTTCATTAAATTAAACCAAAAATAAATGTTATCCAGGATCCGATGCCATCTAAGCGTGGCACATCTCGCTAATGTCTTGACGAGGCTTGGATCATATCGGCTGACTATCTAAAGCTAGATATAAATAAACATCGGCCGTCACTAGCCAAGGCTAATTTAAAGCTTTTGTTTATTTCCTCATTTATAATTATTATTCTTAAATATCATAGATTTTCTCTGTTATGTTTAATGTATTAAACTTCGGCCTTGTATTTTTACCACACGATTAATATAGTCTGCTTTATACTCATGACACTTCTGGTGGCGACTGTACAAGCTAATGCAAGAGGTACAAGTTTAATTTGAAGCATGAATATGGCACGTTAAATGTTTGGATCACACATACTTGCTCTCTTTACCGCGAGGTTAAGCCATCACACTTCATCGTAAAGCTATTCTCCAAGGTGATAAAAATAGAGATAAAACGGTAGTACACTTAAGTGCAAATTTTCGCAGGTTTGTAACAGTAGAAGTCAAGAATAGTTGTTATGACACCGGTTTATCGCCGTATTGTCCATTCCGCGTATCTTTTACGAAGTATATTTTCCATATCCTTTAATAATATAAATACATGTATCGACGCAAAAAAGCAAAAACGTAGTAAATCGCATAATGAAGACTTACCATCAAAGACAAAAATCTTTTAAGATTTCTGAAAAAAAAATGTATCTGATCACTGAAATAAACACAGTTTAAACGCCAAACAAAATTTCTATTGGTCGTGTATGTATGAGACTTAGAACTTTCGACACAGTATTTTTTTTGATGAGAATATGCAATTTTTTTGGACGTGGGTTAAGTGGGGAGCTCAGAAGAGTATATTTTTAAAAACAATACGACTGCTCGCTAGAGCTGATGTGACGAAACTGAACTTTATTATTTCAATACATTATAAACATAAACAACAGTAATGGGACTTGTGAGCTATCTCAATTGCTACCGAAAAAGGGTGAATACAATACTTCATACTTACAAATTATCTTAATAGCTACCTATATGGAATTACAAATAATGGTTCTTATGTCTAGTTATGGCTACGTAACTCTTGTCATTTACAGCGTTTTCGATTTATTTCCGTCTTGATATACAAACATCTATAGTACTTCAATTTTATATAAATCGAATTTGATCATCCGAATGGTGCAGTGGCTATGTGTTCTTTTTCTAAGCCGATGATAGTGCATTTCCTACACGTTTGCTAGTTTACCTACCTAAAAGATTTATATTTTTTTCAAATCTTTTAATTAATTAAAAAGAAATTATTACTATATTATGCTCATGGAATCCAGAAGAATGAATTTTCTTTAAAGAGCCTTTTTCCTGTGTCGTCGATGCCTCAGGTCAAGGTAAAGCTTAACAGGTACAAAAAGGAAATGTCGCCAGTATTCCTAGATATCTGACTCTATGCAACGGATGATTTTTTTCTTGTTTTGAGGAATAGTAGTGATAATTTATTTTTCTCTACATTTTTTATTAATAGAATAAACAAACGAGTATTCGGATATCTGATCGGATATATATATATATATATATATATATATATATATATATATATATATATATATATATATATATATATATATATATATATATATATATATATATATATATATATATATATATATATATATATATATATATATATATATATGTAAAGAATGAAATTTATATTGATTTACCTTTTCAATGTAAAAGAAAAGATATTAAAAGAACGTTTAAAATAATACAAAACCCTTTTAAAATAAAAAAAGTACGAAGCATGAAAACAAAAAGGGTTTCCAACTCAACAAATGTTACGGGCTTTATACGTAACGCTGATTTACAGTGCAGCCGTTAAATATGTCCTTTTTATCTACGTGTGTTAGCGCAAGTTGTAAAATCATATATCATATTTGTTAGATAGACTAGTCATCATCATCAACAGACTGCAGCGGTCTACTGCTGGACATAGGTCTTCCCCAAGAAGTGCCACCTAGCTTGATCTTAAGCTTCACGCATCAAGTCACTTCCTGGCCGCCCTGATAGACTAATCGATATCAACATCAGCCCGCGGCAGTCCACTGCTGGACATAGGCCTTACTGAAGGCACGGCACCTAGTTAGATCTTCGGCTACATGCATCCAGTCTCTGCCAGCCGCCTTGCGCAGATTGTCGCACCATCTAGCAGGGGGGTGTCTCACACTACGTTTGCCGAGTCGCGGTCTCCACTCCAGCACTCGTCTACTCCAACGTTTGTTGGTTCTCCGACAAACGTGTCCACTGCCACTTTAGCCTGCTAACTTGAAAGAACTACGTCGGTGACTCTGGTTCTCCGGCGAATTTCTTCATTCATAGACTAATAATTAAGTTTAATTCATTGGCATATTATATTTTCGAATCGTACACTTTTTAAATGTATTTTACGTATCGCAACACGAACTGGGAGAAACGCAAATGATTTCTCTCTTTTGAACAATTCCACTCTAACGCAAACCATGTGAATGTTAAATCAAAACATGTACGTACCGTGCAGCTTTGAAGTAGAAAACTAAAGCCCACTTTGTTCCACTATTAGGTTTGCTGCGGCTGCAACAGCTTTACCAGACTATGCAGCCGGGCCGCACAACGTTCCGCATATCCCTTGTGAAGCGTATTAATAACGCGTCAGACGCCATGGAATTCCTATTGGCTTTGGAGCAGTACGACCGATGGAGCAATAAACGGATAGTGCTTGATTGCAATGCGAAAAACGCAAAAAGCATACTGGTCGAACACGTGCGTAGGGTTCAGCTCGGCCGCAGGACCTATCACTACATGCTCAGTGGGCTGGTGAGTTTGTTCTTATAACTTTGTATGGATTAACATGATTAATGGAGTCGGATGATACTATGCGGAGATCCATTGCTATGTGGACAGTCAGAATTCTCACTTACTTAAAATCTGCGACAAGCAAACAAAAATAATAATGTGAGTTTTACAGAAAAATGGCCGTCAGCAACTCACAAAGAAACATCAAACACATACCACCACTTTTCTCCAATGTATATATATATATATATATATATATATATATATATATATATATATATATATATATATATATATTATACATATATGTCATCATTATTTAATTTGTACGAATTCCATAATGCAGTACTGACCAAAAAAATGTAAAATTAAAATGAAAATTGATGAATACGAAAGTCTACTTATTTTGTGTATAATATAAAGAAAAATAAAACAGAAATTAGCTACTATAATTTGAATAATATTATATGATAAAAACTATTTTTAATCTGTAGAAATATTATTTTTTCTGTAGTAGTAAATATATTTACATGTTACTTGTTAATTGTCATTAATAATCATGGTTCTATTAGATATTTTAGTAAAAATATTTATTAATTGTTACCACAAAAATATATCAGCCGTTTAAGAATGATAATGTGCATCGATCAGGTTATGGATGACCATTGGGAGAACGAAGTAACGGAGTACGGTGCAGTCAATATAACCGGCTTTCGTATTGTGGACCACTCACGCAAGATTGTGCGCGATTTCATGGATGGCTTACGAAGAATGGATCCTCGATTCAAAGGGACAGTATCGGTAAGTGCTCTGAAGCTGTTTCGCCGCATTGCAACACAACACGCTATCTGACAGAGGGTTTAATTGGACATAGTGCTATCGATCTTAATGCATTCCTGTTTTCTTATTGAATTACGCATATTCGTCGTTTATAAATATGATATAACGATATGGTTTGAATTGTGTGCGAAATTGTTGTCCAAAAATAAAAGAGTACAGGCAACGTTCACACGCATACACACACACACATACACACATATGTACGTACACACAAACACACACTAAATAGGGTCATTCTTTTTATTTTTGTTTCTTCTTCTTAGTCGTCATACTCTTGACTAAGCAGTCGTGATCGTTACGTTGATGATGATTGGTTTCAGCAGACATCGCTTCACGCCTGCATTGCAAGAAGAAGAATTTTTATTCCTTATAATTAGTATAAATAATTTAGATGCATAGTTAAGATAAGATAGATAAATAAGCTACGACTTTGGATCCTGGGATACCGGCAATTGCCTAGTACGGAGTCAATCAATGAATGTCAGTTTGTGCATGAATAACTTATTCTATTGTAACGAAATCTTGGTGGGTTTTGCTTACTAGGGAAGATTTTTCAAAAATATTATTAATATAGCTGTTACCATCGATTGCGAATTTTCGCTCCCTCGAAATAATGGGGGATTATCCTAATAAACTGGATTTTATTCTTAGCTAGACTCTTAAAACACTGCTTACTCTCGTAGAGTTTTACAACACCTGGGAAGGGTATGAAATGGATACTTAAATATAATTTTATTGAATTAGTCTGAATATTTGCAATACAATACATTATTAATATTACAATAGCTGACGTTGTTGACATTGTTTTAGTTAGTTTAAGGACAGGTCATAGGTTAATTGCTTATTTCAATACAAAAAGTTTAGTTTCTTTAAGTAATATTTCAATGTATATCGAATTACAGCAAGCCATCTTTAGCCTGAGGCAATTGCTAGAAGTAAGCCTCTCTCCGCAGCGCACCATTTACGGCCATCTCAGTTGAAAGGGTGTGCCACATTCCACTCCAACGATTGTCATTGCTTTGACAAATATGCTCGACCCATTGTTTATTCAGTATGCTACTGTATAACAATTGATCATCGATATCTAGTTCGACCGATTGGATGTTGGTCGGATATTTCTCTCAGATATTCCCGTTCGGTAACGTGATTTTTTTCCCATTCCCACACCGAAAAATAAAAGTATTATTAATATTTCCTAAAAGGGTAATATTTATAAATATCCATCTATTGGCATTCTATATAAACCTTCTTTACAACAAAGCACTAACAAAATTTTACGGCATACCCAAGGCGTAATATAAAGCTGATGCAGACCGAGGTGGTAAATACTACGCCGCTCGAAGAAAATTTCGACGTGGAGTAATAACGCGTTTATGTAGATTTCACTAACTTACGTACACCCTAATGAAACCGTAAGTGGGTACCCCGCATAAATTATTACTCCATATTATGATCTCCCCATTCCGAGTTACGCGTGGCCCTTTTTAGATTTAACTACAGTATCGCTGGAAATGTTACACGGAATTTGGAAATGTGTTCAATGCAATATGCATATGTACAGAATGTCTTATTAATATAATAATTGTACCCACGTATACAGGCTGTTCGGTTTTCAAACATAATAATAAAAATTCTACAACGGAAATAAATAAAACTCAATAACTTTTACGAAGAAGAGAAGTGATAGTTTTATTTTATACTTTTTCGTCTAAATGTTCTTCCACCACCGCCACTTCGAGTACACTCTTGGAATCTAGTCACCGTATCCTATGCCACTCGCTGAAGTAGTAACGTCGGGATGCTGTTAACGCGGAAAATATTTTCTTTGAGTGTTGAGATGGTCTTCGGGTTTATTTCATTAACTTTTTAAGGTACCACATGAAAAAGTCCATAGGGGTGAGATCCGGCGATCTAGGTGGCTAGGAGAGATTGCCGAAACGGCTTATTAATTTGTTAGGAAAGAAATCAAGAAGAAGCTCCATGGTTTCCCTAGCAATGTAAGGCGTGATGCCAACTTTTTGAAACTGTTTTTAAAAACAATTAGTAAGCATTCGTTAACGATTATCTATTCGAACCTAATTCTGCCGTCGGACACCCTATAGTTTATCCTAAAACCAATACATTTTATTTTAAAAGTATCGTTTTAATTGTAGATACATATTTTTATTCATATAAAATTAAAAATGTTGTTTTATACTAATAATATAATACGTACGTGTGAAAGTTCGGTGCCACGTAGACACATGTCAATGTAATGTACCCAGCTGCTCGTTTAAAAAAGTCATCGATCCATTTGATTTAAGTTATACGTCCGAGCTATTGAGTTGAACGGTTATGAATAAATTTTACAATTAAAATAAAATTTTAAAAGTTTTTAAAATAAAAATTGGAGAACGGTTTTTTTAATCGAACTTTATTTACGTATTGTTATTTATACGAGAAAAAGAACACCCTATATATATGTATGTATGTATGTACATAAACGATGTAGTAGAATATCTCTTTTATGAAAGCAGTAAAAAGTTTGTAGGCAATTAAATTCCCTACAAAACTCCGCGGTCAAAAAGATAAATGCTCAAATTTACCGTTTAATGTTTTAAGATGTCATAATGATGTTGTCAAAGCTGATTAGGCAGTCGCGATCTTTTCCGAGAAATTCCAGAAGCGTTCACTTCGCTGAATGCCATATTATATTTAACAGTCTGAAGTATTTTAAAATATTTAACTGGAAGGAACGCGCAAAATAGAAGTCACTCTCTCCTCTAAATCCTTTGGAATTCAAAGGAACGATGTTTTTCGATGCGGTCGGAGGAAAATTTTACAAGATATAATAGACAAACACAAATTATACACCTGGATATACAATTTTTTTATGTTATTTTTTTTTTGTTATGCTAATCATGGCAAATTGTTTTTAATTTTTTTTTTATATTCAAAACATATTTTGGTTTACACCAGGATGTGAACCCAGAACCCTTATTAATATCAATATATACTTTTGCCACTGACTTAAGACGTTTATTTTTAATATTTGTTGTATTTGGTAAATCGTCTTTCACAAGTCAAGTAACTAATTTTGGAAATCTCTTTACACAGGCTCAAACCGCTCTCATGTATGATGGGGTGCAAGTTTTGATGGATGCTCTTGGAAGACTTTGGAGGAAGAAACCGGACGCCTTCAGAAATGCTTTACGCAGAGCGGCAGCGCAAGCAAACTCCACTAAAGTCATCGATTGTAACCCAGGAAAGAGCTGGGTTGTGCCCTTTGAACATGGCGATAAAATTTCCAGACTAATTAAAAAGGTAAATTTATTTTCTGTCAACTTTATTGCTTGCATCAACAGCTGTAAGGTCCACTGTTGGACGTTAGCTCAAAATTGGCTTCAAGATTCAGGGTATTACTATAACTACGCTTGGCGGGCTTATTGGAGACCACAGACTGTTTATTAGTGAGGAAGATGCTGCTACAGAGCAACTGGTATTTGCTCCCATAGATGCACGACAACCATGGGAAGAAAGTCCATGCCATAAGAAAAGCCCTCTTTTATGTAAGAGCAAAATGGTGATGATTAATATTTTTTATCCACAAATAATCCCCGCTGACTAGTGGACTATAGTAAATTCTTGATATAACCAATAACGTAAAACCACATAATGCCTATTTTCCTTAATTTTTTTTTGAAGATACAGCTTATAACGATAAAAACGATTTGTAGGCAATATTTATTCCAATGCGGAGATCGAACCCGCTACCATTGACTACGTGGGCGGGGGGCCTGGTTACTGAGCCAATTGATCATAGTGTTATAATGAACTGCTAAATAAATTTATTTGGTTGTGCTATATTTCTTTGGTTGGTAATAATAACATCAATATTAAAAATGTAACTTTAAAAATATATGTACAAAAAGATCCTGCCAGTTTTTAATTGTTTTTCTAAAAAGGGGGTGTAATGACTCTTCCTTATATCAGTGACGTCGTGTTTTAATTTCATTTTCATAATATTATATTATTATCAGTTATATTGTTTAATTGTGGTGGCGTATTATACAATATAGTTCGATTAAGGCGTATAAGTGGAGTGATATGAAATAAATGTGTTTCGGGACTTTTTAAATTGTCTGAAAAAGGTCATTTTTATTTGACAATGGCATAATAGTTATAACTAAGAAAAAAAAATTGGGTGAAACTAACAATGAGTTTTTTTTAAATTTTATTACAAAGATGGAAAGAATATGCCACAAGCTGCGAAAGAAAATTGTACCTTTTATGGTACTAATATTTTGCGGTTCGTTTAGAGTAGAACGAAGTTGATTTAAGCGATTTCGAAGCGATTCGAAGTCTGGAGATTTTAACTCTAAAGATGCAGTTCGCTTCGATCGCCCAGTTACAGATGAAGTTGACATTGCTGAAGACCTATCCGGTCATTGATCACAAAATAATATTGAATGAAATAAATATTATGGACTGTGACCATTACGATACTCTATTATCGATAAAATGTTGCGGTAGTAAACCTATACAATGGTTGCGGGTTTGGATTAGGATCAATATATGTGTAGCTTACACATATTTATTCCGAGTCTGATTACTTGCAGATATAATGCAGATTGGTAGCATTGTACAAACGTAATGAGTGATGGTCCGTTGCATCAGAAATAGGGAGGTGTATGAGCTGTGAAAAAAAAATAATTGATCTGTTTAAATCCTCATCGCGCCATCAGTGTTAAACTAAATACACCGGTACAAAACAACATGTAGATAATATATCCGTCTGATGATTTCCAACGATTCGCGAAATATAGATTAACGCTTTGTGTTAATGTTGTGTGTATGGAACTTGGAACGATCTTGTTCATTAGGGACTTCCACCGAACAGAATCATTGATTCTAATCTGTACTATCAACAGATAGTACAGATTAGAATCAATTAATGAATATATTATAGTAATATATATTTTTATTATATTAATAATACAAATTATTTCTTTACACACTAATAACGTCGTTGTCGTTATAGGAACAATAAAGATGTAGTCTTAACTATAGTCGACCGCATTCGCTAAACTCAACCCCGACCCCTATTTAAAGATAGTTTCAGCGCTGCAGTTAAATGTCCCCATGTAATTATTTGGTATTGTCTGATGAGGGTGTTTTGCCGCAGAAAAGTTATATGTTAATGTTGTTCTGAGTGAAACTTGGTTATAAAATACAGTTTATATGTTAATGGCTGTAATTTATCATTACAAAACAAGCTACTTCTTCTTAAATTCTGAAAGAATTAGCTTGGTATCTATCGGACTTTTTGATTTATTTATGATATAATATATAATAACTAAGGTAAAAACAAATTCTACTTTGTTTTAGACTGATATTGAAGGTCTAACAGGTAATATATCATTTAATGAGGAAGGACATCGTAATAACTTCACTCTACAGGTCGTGGAAATGACAGTTCAAAGTGCCATGATAAAGGTCAGTAAAAATTAATATAATATTAATTTTATTGTACCCCACAATATTTTAGCGCTTTTAAACTTATTAAGAAAAAACGAACCACGAAAGCTGTTTCCAAGATTGTAGTCCAATAAACTTTAGTACGTTTTTATTACAATATTCAAAATATAAAATTTACGACTACACGAAGACCTTATTTGCAAATTTTACCGCCGCCAGAAGTTCTCTTGGTGAATTTCATTTCCCTGGACTTGAGTTACCAAATAAAGTCCCCTCTCGCTTATATGAATTATGTTAAAATGTTGTTACAATATGAACTTCGCCATAACTTACAAAAACTTTCGACATCCTCGGGCAAAGATAATGCAAACTTTGGACTACTAATGAATTCTGTACTCAAGGCTTTTTTGTGCGAAATGATTATTGTTCACCCTAAGGCATTCACAACTTCGCGTAATAACTCCCAAGTAATAGTTCCGAAAGTCTTCGATCAGCGTGACCTGTCTTCCTCTTCTAGAATCAAAATGTGGATACTAACAATTCGTTTGCTTCCCAAGTTCAAAGTCGAAACTTAATAAATAATCTTCCAACAATACAATACAATAAGGGGACATCCCCACCCACAGGAATGTGGGATCGAGCCTCGGGGACTAACCCCACTGCTCGCGCAGCAACTTAAAGGGGCGACTGCCTCCCAGTCTTAGATGTCGCCGTTCCCAGCGGCTTTTGGGCCTCCTTTAACGATTTCGCGGCGTTGAGATGTGACTGAATCTATTCCTATGTTGATTCTGTCACTGGTCCTCCTTCCTCGCAGGAGCCAGGCAGCGACAGGAGGATTTCACGTGGGACGCCTCCCTCAGGTGGACGAGCGTGGAGGGGAGCAAGGTTTTGTGGGTGTGAGTGTGGTCTATTGTTGGCTCGGTCAAACATCTTCCGAGCTAACCGGATCACAAACTCGTGCATGCTCTCCATCCTGGGGTTCCTCGCATCATCGTTCATATGAACTGAGGATTTTTTTGTTCAAAAGGTTGCAACGTGGACGGATCGACATGGCCTGTCCCTTGTATCGCCAAAGTACATTCAGCTTCATTCGCCGTCTTCCTTCGATCTGAATAAAACCTATATAGTGACTACGATTTTGCAAGAGCCCTTCATGACACTGAAGCCACTGGACTATGGGCAGAGGGAGGAACACTTTCAAGGCTTCTGTAAGGATCTCATAGATATAATCGCCAAACGTCTTCAAATCAAATGTAAGTTTACATATAATACATGTATGTAAATAATTAATTTTTTCTATAATTAAATCATTAAAATTATGCGTTGACACTTTATATGTTAAAATACTCATTTATTAAAGTACTGTTTTTTTTGTGTGTTTTTATAAATGATTTCCAAGAATTGCAATAATTTCAAATCGTAATAATCAACATTTTCTTATTCAGCTATTAACTTTCTATCAGTGATATACGAGGTTAATACTATTAAAAACACAAGACTACATACATAAAAGGCCGGCAATAGTTCTTCAATACCTATAATGTAGCATTGCCATGGATATATGTTTTCTTTTCTCAAGCGACAAATTTGCTTTTTCGCCGTCATATTTCATAATAGTTAATTAGTTGTTTATGTTTAAACTGTATTTCTCAAAAATGATTATATTATTGATATTTACATAAATAACCTTAAGCTGCGTATGCTAATTGTGCTATAGATAATTATTAATGGATGATATACAATTTGTAGATGAACTTCGTTTGAGCAGGGAGGGCAAATATGGCAGTACTACTATTGATCCTTGGACGGGGCTGATCGGAGAAGTACTTCGAAAGGTTTGTATCTGATATACAACACTTTATATTTCTTTTTGTTTTTTAATCAAGGAAAGTTGTAAAACGTGCTAGCTTATAAATATGGTGAATTAAGTCAACCTTATTGACACCATTTTTTATTTCTTAATTTCGTCTACGGGCTTAAATTTCAAGAAATTTTAATTTTTGCATAAAAATCTGGGATAAGATGTTGACGCTCATTCCCATCTCTCCAGGTCATCAAGCCAACGTAATTTATGCGCCTTTGTCTCTCTAATTATGCCGACATTGGTAACAAGTTCTTTGATTGCGACATTGGTCACAAGCTCTTTGATTTCGATGTTGGTCACAAGCTCTTAGATTTTGACATAGGTCATAAGCTCTTTCATTTAGGCTTGTTCTCCTTGAAGGTCAACACTCACGACCGTATATTAAGCTTATAATTTATTAAAAATAATAGCTCGAACAATTTTACACTGCCAATAAGGCTTGGAGTGATGTAAACGCTTTATAATTGCTGACATGTTCTTCTCTGTAATTAAGCAATCTCTGGATCGACTTACGTACCTCGTTAGCTTATTCGTAATGTGAAAATCCATTCGGGAGTTGTCCACCATCCACCCGTGAACAACAATTAGATTCAATCAAATTTTAAAATTTACTTCCTCCAATTTGAGGGATTTATCCAGAGCCAACTTTGACAGGCGGTTAGCGGAGAAATTCCATTTTTTTCTATATTTTAATAATTGTAGTCATGTTGAAAACAATACGAGAAAATAAATTCAAATTTATAGAAAAAACTAAAACAGAATTGTCGTATTACATATTATATATACATCGCGTATTTAAAAGTAGTTTGCCCAACCTTTACACTTTTGAAATGGATCATTTGTTGATTAGGTTTTCAGTGTATTCAACTTTTCATAACGTAAAATGAAACGTTGGAAGCACCGTCGTTGCAAACTAATATATACTGTTTGCTGAAATTCAGTGTTTTTTTTTCTTTCTTAACGAATCACGCTCCTGAGGGAGCGAATGCGGATAACTTAGTCCCGCTAAAACGATGATGACTAGCCGTGAAGCGGGTTTAATACTGCATTTCCACGAACTCCTAACTGTATTTCATCAAAATTTTCCTTACTTCTTTTTGTTAAGGAGATTTCTCGGAAAGTGAGATATACTCGAAATATCACGTGCCTTGCATTTTACTTAACACATTTCGTTTTTTGAAAAGATTTCCATTTATTATTCGTATCGTGTCACCGTAATAATAAAACTATATTAACATAAAAAAAACATTATTATAAATTCATTGCATTAGGGTGACATTTTTTACATTAAATTATATATGCACATGAAATACAATAAACGGGGACTTTGAGGCTCGGGCAATAGAAAGGGCGATCTCCAAATTCGTTAAGCGGCCCCGAGGTTGAAGATCACTCAAAGTGATCTGAAGTCCGAACCGCGATTGTGTGGGGGTAGCGAATCTTAAGAATGAATTTTGTAAAGACAAGCTTGACTCCAACAATGGTGGCCACTTTAAGGTATTATGTCGGTACACATGATTTATTATATATTTGTATAATATATAATTATATATATCTATATAATTCACTTGTTCTTAGGAAGCAGATCTAGCAGTGGCCCCACTTGCTATAACAGCTGAACGACAACGAATAGTGGATTTCAGCGAACCATTCCTCTCCATTGACAGTCCAATCATATATAAGAAATCACCGAAACAGCTTGCAGATACGTTTAGTTTTCTTCGACCACTATCGAAAGAAATTTGGGTGAGTGAAAATTTGGGGCTAAATTAAATGCTTCTTCTTGTAGTCCTTAATTCATCAATCTTCTTCTCTGTGCCTCTTCGATGCTATTTTTATCTTAACGATGCGAAATAGTTCGACAGTATTCACCATCTGTCTACTCTATGATATAGTTTAGCTAAGACTTTTTTTTCGGATAAAAGACGGTTTGTCTTTTATCCGCGACATATCCCATTACGATAAGTTGCAAAAATTTGTACCTAGAGTAAACGTGTGCTGGAGTAGAAACCGCGTCTTGGCAAACGTACAGTACGTTTGCCAAGACGTGGTTTCTACTCCGGGAAACGCCCCGTGGTTAGATGGTGCGTCGATCTCCGCAGGGTGCGTGAGGTCGAAGATCGCGCTAGCTGGCGCTCCTTCGGAAATATTTATGTCTGGCAATAGACTGCCGCGGGCTGTTGTTTTATTGGTTTAATTAACATCTCATTGAATTTAATTTCATTAAAAGCATCTTTATTACAATAGAATATAGAATAAATATAGTGATAGTAATATGTAGAAGATAAACAATCTGTGGAATGTACTATTAGCTTCGATTAACAAGGGGATAATCGTTATATACATTTCGATGTAATAAATAATATGCTAATTTATATTTAAGTTAGCTTTTGGTTGATGGTTGGGGACTGTCGAACTAGTACAAGGACGCTGCTAATGATTTACAACACAGCCTAAAATATTACATTTCTTGTTAACTACTCTAAGTACACTAAACGTTTTAAAAGGACAAAATGGTTCAAGAAAAAGATCAATTTTTTCATGTATATATCTTGGTCGTTCTTATTGTTACCTTAAATTAATATATTATGCATTTTTCAGTTGTGTATTTTGTTCAGCTTTTTCGCCGTGAGCATTGTGTTGTTTCTAGTATCAAGGTTTTCACCACACGAATGGCGATCCATTTCTATTTCTGATACACACTTGGATCATCAGATAACAAGCACTAATGAGGTAAGTTGCAGTCTGTAATAAGTTTACAATTAAAGAGATCTAATGCATGGTGAGGTTGGCTCTTGCGTCCTATAATTAAAGTATATTTTGCCATGTACCTATGTTTGTATATATTTATGGAGGGTATTGTGGATCATCCTTCAACCGTTTACTACACTACATGAGTACACGCGACACTTCCAACGACAATATTGTAAAATAAACAACTGAAATGCACAAATGTGTGATTAAATATTTAAGTGTCGTGTGTTTAAGTAACCGTGTTAAAGTGTCCGTGTTTAAGTGTCCGTGTATAAGTGTCCGTGTTTAGGTGTTCGTGTTTAAGTCTCCGTGTTTAAGTGTCCGTGTATAAGTGTTCGTGTTTAAGTGTCCGTGTTTAATTGCTTATTTGACACGTTCTCTCGTGTCGGCACATGAGTTCCAACACTGGACTATCCGCTTTAAAGACGAACAAGTCTGAAATAACTTACTAACTGCGACTTTCCCAACAAGACATTGCAGATGTTCATTATCTGCAATGTCAAGGATTAGGGTAAGATTTGAATAATGGAAGGGGATGAAAGAATTAAATGAAGGGAAGGAAAGAGGTTAAGTGTTTAGTTTTCCGCGCTCACCGAATGAAATGCAGTAGCTAAGCCTGGGGAAATACCATTTTCCCCGGAAAAATCACTATTTATTAAGAGGATTCCCGCGAGGGCGAGAAGCGACGAACGGAGAGCCGTTTCGCTATTATAAATGTGAGAGGAAGGATGGATGAAAAGATGGATGAGTGTGAAGGAAGTAAGGAAGGTGTGTAGCGGATGGAGATCTGTGGTTTTTGCCTAACCCTACAGGGAGATAGGCGTGACTATACGTACGTAGTAAGAGGTATTTTCCTGGAAAAAAGGTTCTTCCTCGCACGAGCCGACCCATTTCATCCAATTCTTTCTCACGACAAAAGTATTACCCTTTTCTGGACATTTTGTGAACAATTATATTGCAGTATGCTTTTGTCCTCATATTATTGTATCCAGTATATACATCGATTATAAATTGACTCGTTTTAAACGCTTTCTGCTTTCTATTTTAGATAATATTACACAACGAGTTCAGTATATGGAATTCGTTCTGGTTCTCCCTTGGATCCTTTATGCAGCAAGGCAGTGACGTGGTTCCAAGGTATTCGATTGTATTTATCTTCTTTATTTTATGATCCTGAAACGCTACGTTGCTCGAAATTGTGGAACACAACATTGTTGGTAAAGTTATTACGTTTTGAGTAAGGCATCGATGTTGACTTGTATCAGTTGAAATTAAATTCCAAATCACGAACAGTTATGTTATACGAACATTTATAGATACGTGACTTTACCCGTATCTTATATTTATATGATTTCTATTTGATACGTCTCACCCGAGTTTGGTATATGAGATGTGTATGAGAGACATATTTCTTTGTACCGTAAATGCATGTGGCGTTGCAAATGCTTGTGCGGGGTTGTTTTCTTTCCGCCAGGCTTTGTTAAAAACATATAGATATACATAAAATATATAGATAATTTATTTGCCTTTATTGTACACTATTGGACCTAATTTGTATGCTGATTTTTTATTATGTGCATACAAATTATCTCTAATTATTCTTACAGACGTTCGTTAATAATCTAATTTTCATGTTTACTTAGATCTCTATCCGGGAGAATAGTGGGCACAGTTTGGTGGTTCTTTGCGTTGATCCTGGTGTGTTCGTACACAGCAAACTTGGCAGCATACCTCATTGTGGAGCGCATAACGGAACCCCTCCAGTATCCATCGAAAGTCCATACCGAAGTAAGAGACACATGCCATTATATTCGAAACAGGTAAAAAAGCTATAGCCGCTAAGTGAAGCGATAATGCCGCAGCGAACTGTACATTTCTATGGATAATATATTATTTATAATGTTTAGTATGTCATTAGCTTAGATGATTAGAAATTACTTTTTTATTTTTTAGAGTTTTTTTAAGACTTAAATCCTAAAATCGTTGTTTTAGTCAATGTAAACAGAAAGTAATCTAATCTAGAAACTATTTTTATGGGTATTGTGAAATTAAGGCTTCGAGTATTTTTATCGTACTTTAATAAAAAAAGACGATTAATAAATGACGAGTATGACCTCCCCTTGCAGCAATTACGGCATGTAATCGTCTTGGCATTTTTTTCATCAGGCTTTTGATGGTATCCTGTGGAATATGTCAGCCGTACTCAGCCGAGAGCACACGGTTAAGCTCCTTGATATTTTGTTCAGGTGGATGGAAAGATCGTACTCGCCTTCTTTTCTCTTCTTTTTCGTTTTCTCCCAGAACCTTTTTTTGCAAAGGGGTGTATATACACACACACACACACACACACACATATATATACATATATATATATATATATATATATATATATATATATATATATATATATATATATATATATATATATATATATATATATATATATATATATATATATATATATATATATATACCTATGGAGAGCTATTTTATTATTCTCGCTAAAACTCATAAAACAGCTCGACCGATTTGAATCGTTATTTTGTTCGCTGTAATACGCTGTAATACAGGGAAGGTTTCCGAATAATTAAATATAGAGAAAACATAAAAAAAACTTGAAAAATGACAAATTCCTTTTCTTCATTTTACTTTTTTTGTGCGAACCAAGTTACACCGTAGCGACTTATTCGCTTAATTAATCGCATTAAGCTAAATATTTGTATGCCCTACACATATTTTGGATGTCTGTCATTGCCATGTCGCAAGCCCGCTCTGTGTGTATGGCATTTAAATTTTTAATCGAATGTATTTCTTAGAGCTCTAGTGCAGCGATGAACAATTTAGTAAGAGATCCAGAGATGATTTACGACAGCACAATTCTATCCCAATATACGTTTGATGGCAGTAGTCACGATTGCAACCCGATGACGTCAGTGTGGCGATATAAACATGTCAATTTTGCCATCGCAATGTCTAAGGGATCAGTTTTAAGGTATTGTGTAGACAAATATTTCTACTATGCATGTTTGTATTATAACTTTGCATGCTCATATTTTAATGAAACCGTGTTTTTATGTATTTCTGAGCCAAAAAGACCGATAGCACACCGTATGTGCAATGATAGTAAAAAACTAGTCATCGACGACCAATTGGCTCAGTGGCGGGCCTCCGCGCCCACGGAGTCAGTAGTCGCGTGTTAGATCCTTGCATCGAAATAAATATATGGTTTCTCTCTCTCTCTCCGGTCGGTCCTTCATGTCTGAAGATCGCGATAACTAGACTTACCCAGCGGTTCTTTAGGATCTTCCATTTCATGACAAAACTCGCTATTTTCGTCGTGACTTAAATAGTGATTTTTTTGGGAATTTAGTGCAGTAGTTTCCCGTTCATGTATGATCTACCACAGCTACTTATTCGGTGTCTGGTCACCCCGCCAACCCGCATTGGCCAAGCGCGGTGGATTGATTTCCGTTCCTCCGGAAATGGAGAGCCCATACTCAGCAGTGGGACGTATATGGGTTGTGAAAAAATAACTAGTCATCAAGGAAATGGAATTTAATTTTTGTTTCTCTCGAATGACCTAATGCCAGGATCATTATGGTTGCAATAGATAAGCAGTGAAAGATAACGTGATTATGGATTCTGTAGTCATTAAAATATGGACTATTGAGTCTTAAAAAATATGGGTTGTCTCGAGTGGATTAAGTTGCCTGACATATTTAATCCCCCTTTTTTATGTAGGAAGGTAAAGGAGCAGGCGTATCACCTGACGGAAAGCAATCAATGCCGTCCAAGGAAATCCGCAGCGCCATAAACAGTGCTTCCGTGGCCGTCATTTAAGGAAAGTGTCATTATGTGAAAGAGAGTGGGAGAGGGAGGGGGAGGGTGTTGGGCCTCTGGAACTCAGCCGCTTACCATACGAAGTGCGGTAGCTAAGCTATCACTCAGACGCCGGTTTTCTGCGGGAGTGTGATACTTCCCGGGGCGAGCCGGCCCATTCATTCTACAGACAAATATGCCATTCTTGACAAAGCATTCGTCTGCAGCGTGGCTCAACCACTAGTAATATAATACCATCAAAAGCACTGCAGATTCATTGAAAACCATAGCGTTAGATTTGAATAATGGTAGTGTGAGAGAACACGTGTGGGAGTGAGAGAAAATGCATTTTACGCGGACGTTCTACAAAGAAGTATACTACAAAGAGACATTATTGGATTTCAGTAATTTTGCATTGATTACAAGTTGAGAGATGCTGTTCTGCAGAAATTCCTTGCACAAAGGGAATGTTCCTTTGCTTAAAACTGAACTTAAAATATAAACTTGAAACTCCATTTTAATATATCTATATACACAAAAATGCGAAAGCCTTATAAATGACACAGATGACAAATAAATCAATTGCATATACGGTTTAAAAAGAAATACCGTGTAGTATGATCTGAATCTCACAGTTCTATGTATATTCAGTAGAAAATTTTGTATCGCTTTGAAACTGAATGTTTTTCAGAGAACTTTTTCTTCTTGTAAAAGTGCCTCTTCGACTTGCGAAGGTTGGTAGCCAATTCAGTACAACTCTCCTCCTCTTTTGCGAAGTGCAGCAGTTCTGGAGCACTCGTTACCCCGGTCTACTCCCTGATATTTCGTAGTTTCAGTGATCAAATACAATTTATTCGGAAATTTAAAAAGTTTATTTAGTGAGTTTTCATTATGCGGTTTACTACGTTTTCGCTTTTCTTGTGTCAAATGTTTCAAAAAGGTTATTTTAAAATATGATGCGTCACTATACCGTGTATGTAACGCTTGAATCTTTAGGGACTTTTGTGTTATATGTATTTTTTTAATATTTTTACAATTTTTAAAATCATTAAATTAAGAAAATAATATGTTCGACGTTGCAAAGTTATGTCGATCAGAAAAAAATACATCTGTCATAAAGATCAAGCTAACTTGTACAAGGTATAACTAGCTACTTCATGGAACGTAAGCCGAAGTCTGAGAACGAGATTCAGCGGAAATTTCCACTATTCGCGGGAGAAGCTACTATCCGTCTGAAATCTCGACTGTGAGGCAATTCCCAGTTGTATGCTGAATGGCCGTAAATTTACATGGGGGCCCGTGAGAAAGGAAAGTGGGTGCGGTACGCTACACCCCGCCGCTACAATTTGGAATTTACACCGCCTCATTTTTATGGTACACGATTTGCGAACGTGATTTTTAACAACAAGTTAAAAATGTACATTTTATTTCGCTCGGATGCCGTTTTATGATTTGAGAATTGTGACGCCGACGAGGGGTTTCGCGGAGCGAAATGGAATTCATACGTCTTTGTCGGTTCAGTCTCCGAGTTGAGATTTATGGTCATGTGTTTTTATTAGCATCTCCTACTCATTCCTTTTTCTTGTGTAATATTAAATATTCGTATTTAAAAGCATTGTATATCTATTAAAAAATATTACATTATTTTAATTTTATATTGATATTATAATTTGTTTAATTATATAATAACGTATATAACAACTAATGGAGAACCGTTTCGCTGCGATGAATGGTAGCGGATGGAGCTCTGTGGTCTCTGCCTACCCCTGCGGGTGATAGGCGTGAATATATGCAAAAAAAAAAATATAATAACGTCTATTATTTCATGTGATAAGCTACGCAAAAAAATATTTGGGCATAATAGAGGTCTACTTTCCGCCAATTCGCGTTGGACGTTGATGACCAATTGGCTTAGTGGCGGGGCCCCTCGCCCACGGTCTCAATGGTCGCGGGTTCGATCCCGCGGCTACATATTTTTTTTCATGGCATAGGACGCAAACGAGCAGGCGCGTCACCTGATGGAAAGCAACCAACGCCGCCCATAGACATCCGCAACGCCATAGGCAGTGCGGAAGCGTTGCCGACCTTAAAGGAAAGTGAAATTATGGAAGGGGGAGTGGGAGGGGAGGGGGGGAGCGAAGGAAGTGGGAGGGGAGGGTATGGGAGGGAGAGGGGGGGAGAGAGAGAGCGGGAGTTGTAGGGGAGTGGGAGGGAGAGGGGAGTGGGGGGAGGGGAGAGGGAGTGGAGTGGGAGGGGGGAGGGAGAGGGGAGTGGGGGGAGGGGAGAGGGAGTGGAGTGGGAGGGGGGAGGGAGAGGGTGTTAGACCTCCGGAAAAAATAACTAATATGTGTATGTACCACAGCTGGGCACGGGCCTCCCCATTTATGGAGGAACGGTCATTAAACCACCACGCTTGCCCAATGCGGATTGATGAGTAACCAGACTCAAAATAAATATATGTAGGCCATACATATATTTATTACATTGCTGGAATCGAATACACGACCTCGATTGGTCTCTCTGGACTCGATTGGTTTTCAAAAATAAACATTTTGATGCCACTTATTAAGTGCATTGCTTCTATACAACTTGTTCAACAAGAGATACCACTATAGAATAATAAGTCAAAGAATTTCCACTAGAAAGCGTTGCCGACTATCTGAAATTCCTTGATATCGACGAGTAGTGCTAGAGAAAGATCGCCTTTATACCAATTACTTAGTTCATATTTAAATTTTCACAGTAGATATTATGCGGAAATGAACTAAAGCTTGTCTGTGCAAAAGGCAATTGAAAATTTGTTGAAATTTAGTTCTCCTAATATTAATAATACATTTGGTACTATATTTTTATATGCAATCATAATGTTTACAAAATTAAAGTTATCTTCCTTTTACTTTGTCACTTATTAAAATAAAACAAGTTTACACATTACTCCAATTTTCAAAGCTTCCGCAGTGCCTGTGGTTTATAAGATGTCTTGGGTGGCGTTAATTGCCTGCCATCATCCACACGCTTGCTCGTTTGCCTTCCTAAAAAAGATTTTCATTGCGCGTACAAGCACTTACATATTAAAATATTACATGAAACATATCAATCGTAAAATCCTGTGTATAATCTATAATTGTAGGTACATGCTTAAAGTATTTATAATATTATCCATCCAATACAGATATAGATGTGTCGATAGGCCATTTCATTAATAAATTGAGTGGTTGTCGTCTAAGCGAATCATTTTTAACAATCTTTACAGATATGGAATCTTTTACCTATTCCCTATTTTGTCACAGTCCATATGTGTACCACTGCTGAGCACGAGCCTCCCAGTTTCTGGAGGAACGGACATTAACCCACCACGCTTGTCGAATGCGCATTAGCGGACTGAACAAACCCGGAATATATATCTGTAGGCTATACATATATTTATTCCGATGGGATTTCCGGGGAACGAACTCGCGACCATTGACTCCGTGGGCAAGTAGTCCCGCCACTGCGCCAATTCTCTACTTACTATATACTCTGTTTTTTTTTTTAGCATATTTGGTCATTTTTATCGACGTAAAACAAAATTATAAATTAAAAACATTGATAAATCATTTCAGGGAAGGTATAAATATTGCTATTGTAGACTTAAAAAAGGAAGGAATAATAACAAAGCTCTGGCACAAATGGCTGTTAAACACTAACAAACCCGATTATGAATTAATAAAAGATGAGGTGAGTTGTATTACATATTAATCCTACTATCCTACTAATATTATAAATGAGAAAGTTTGTGAGAATGGATGTATGTTTGTTACTCTTTCACGAAAAAACTATTGGACGGATTTGGATGAAACTTTACAGTAATATAGATTATACAACGGAATGACATATAGGCAACAATTTGTAATGATTTTATGTAATTTTGGTCGTAATATAACGATAAGTGTCAATTAAGTTGGAAAAAATCTGGCCTCTGAGAGCTACCTTGGCGTACGCTGCCTAAACTATTGGAGTTACACAAAGATGATGTATTGTAGGATTATTTGTCTTGAATAGTTCTAAATAAAAGTCCGCGACAGCATATATGTACCTTTTATGTGGAAGCCACTATGACCAAAATTGTTAACCATAAATTAAGTAAAAAACAAATATTATTAACCCTTTGCGCTCGAGTGGTGCCTCTCAGGCACCACAACATGTGATGCAATAACTCGAGCGGTGCCTGAGAGGCACCATTCAGATCGATGTGTTTATTTCTGTTTGACTTAAGGAATATCGCTTGAAAAGTCTACTTGGCCTTTTGTAGATCATTTTACGAGGTGTCTAAATGTCTTATCTCGGGTGATTCTCACCCGACAAGCCAAGAATGCACATTGGAGATTGTTTCACAAAATATCATAAGAAGCAAAATTATAGAATATAATTATTTAATAATTGTATTACATTAAGCTAATAGTGTTAAAATATACGAGTTTAAAGTGTCTTATTGTGTCTAAAATTATTTTAAGTTAACAATAACGAACTCATGAAGTAAGCGGGAGCGCGTGCGATTACTCTCGAGTTGCTGGTTCATCCGACAGAAAAGCGCCTCGAGCGCAAAGGGTTAACATTATTTCTAGGTTGTTTATACCGTCCTTATTTTTGTTCGTCAAAGGCTAAGCATCTGTCGGTGCATTTTAGCTGTTCACTGATAGACAAAAGTCTCCCCAAAGGAACATCATATAGTCCTATTTTCAACTATATTATATCTGGCTAGAGGGTTTCCTCCTTTTTATACGTTTGCCGACACGCGGTCTCCACCCCAGCTTTGTTTCGATTCAGTTTAGTACAAAACATGAACTTACTTTATAATGATAATTACTTTATAGGAAACCACTATAACTGAGATGACATTAAGTCAGGTGGCGGGTATATTTTACGTCTTAGTCGCGGGCTTGGTTCTGGCACTTACCGTTGCGCTGCTAGAGTTTTGTCAGCACGGTAGAAATGAGGCGGCGAGGACGAATGTGCCCCTCCGCGCTGCTCTGAGAGCCAAGGCCAGGCTAGCATCCCGGTCGGGCCATAAAACGCCGCCTCATCGTACGCCCCAACGTGATCACGACAGACTAGGATGGAACGGTGCAGCCTTCGCCGGGGTTAGTATAATGTCGGAACGATTCCTTTTCCCTAAATTAAAATGTAGATTTTCGCAACACTTTTTAGCTGTTTGATCTTTTGAAATTTATAGAGACGACACTATACTTTATTAGGAATGGTTTAAATTGCTTTTGGGTGTGATCTAGGAAAATTTTTGGACATCATGATTAAACTTAAAATTTAATTTAAAACTAATATAAAAGGAATCTGAGGTTCACATCAGGCTTAGATTTTTATATATATATATATATATATATATATATATATATATATATATATATATATATATATATATTAGTACATTACAGTTCCTACAACATACGTCATAATAAAAATTATTTACAATTTTCTATTTTACCGTTTTCATTTTTAACTTTTTAATTTTAAACATCGCATAATTATTCCTAATGATATTATATATGTATATATATATATATATATATATATATATATATATATATAATAAGCAAATGTTAGACTATAAACGTCGCTAAGAGCTAGGTTTACATAAAAATTTAAACCACAAGATGAACTCCAGCAGAATACGAAAATACTCGGTTGTGACTCACCTTATCGGTAGTTTAGCTGAGTTTGGCATATTGGCTGGAAAACGACGTCGCATGCATTATATATTTTTAAAGGTTCCCCGTAGGACAATGAAGACTGTTTCGTATATTTTGATATATGTTTTTAATCCATACTCCTCTATATACTTAACCTTATTACGATATTCATATTTTCAGGTATAGTTTTGTTAGGTAGTTTTATACACAAAAAAAAATATATACTAATATAACATCAATTTTCATGAATAATCGAGATGTCATCACTGTCAATATTAACAGCCTGTCGCAACCCACTACTGTACTCCCCCAAATTTATGAAAAGACAAAATGAAGCGGAAACGCTCTTACAAGAGGAAAGTATGGAGCGAGATGATAAAGCTAATTAAGTTGCACATGGTGCTTCCCGTTCGCGCATACTTAATTTTCTTGATCAAAGCCGAAGTGAAAATCAATAAGGCGAATTTGATATATCACAAACTAGCAAGAAAGTTAAGCTTGTTGCACACAGCGCATTAAGTTCTAGTCTATCATTAATTTTGTTTATGTCTGAAATAATAGTACTTATTCGATAGAAACATTTACACGTGATATAAGTATATAAGAAACTTATACATATATGAAATAAGCTCCATTAGAATTACCTTTTTTTATTGATGAATTACCTTTATTAATTTACATTTCGTTTAGTAAGTTTCGTAAGCTCTAGACGGAGAGAAATGATTAAAGATGGAGGAAGCTTTTACCCAAAAAGGGACCACACAATAGGAAAGGAAACCTAACAAAAAAGTGTGGGAAATAAATCTATAATAAAAATAATTTTCATTTCGGCAGATATAATTTGTCCTATAGAAAGCTAATTCAATATTCAATATACACTTAAAAATAATTCAGTTAAAATTTGTGTTATAAAATATAAAACTAATTAAGAAGGAGATTAAAAATTAAACTTTTTTTTTTTTATATATTCACGCCTATCCCCCGTAGGGGTTGGCAGAGACCACAGAGCTCCATCCGCTGCCATTCATCGCAGCGAAACGGCTCGTCATTGGTCGCTTTTCGCCTTCGTGAGAATCAGGACGTGACGGGTGGCGAACGACGTCGCCGTCATTTTAGACAAATTAGGTATATTAAATTCGTCTTAGTGAATCCCACGAGCCGCAAGGGAGGATGGAGGTCAGCCCCAGCAGAGCCCTGCATGCTGAGGTAAGGCACCATAGTCCTCGGGGGAGCCCGACCCCGGGACGATCGGCACGATTACGACTAGGCTCGCCCCTAGCCACGCATCCATTGGCACGGCAGACCGTAGATTGGTGGAGAGGAAGGGAAAGGATACAGAGGAAAGGAAATGCGGATTGGGGGGGTTACCAGACTCGGAATAAACATTTATAAATCCATATAAATATTTATTCCGATGCGGGAATCGAACCCGCGACCATTGACTCCGCGGGCGGAGGGCCCCACCACTGAACCAATCGGTCGTCTTAAAATTAAACTTACTACAATAAAAGGGGAAACAATATATTTATAATCTAGAATGAGTCTTTCTCAACATATGTAGTATGTATGTCAACGTTTCTGATTCAATATACCAAGCCAACCCAGACGTACATATATTTGTAGCAGTGAAGTAACGCTACTAATCTGTCCCTCCGAAGGCGCAACGTAGCCCGACTTTCAGTTACTCGCATCCAGTGCCCGCCAGTCACTTTGAGCATAATCGTTTCATCTAACTCGTGGGCATCCCACACCACTTTTCTCTGCCGTCACCACTTTATCAGTGATCTATTTTAACAAATTAACACTACAGACAGAAATTACTTAGCACTTTTTACTTGTGAAGAGTATTCTTCTTTTTAATTTAATTGTAGTATATTTTTTCTTTATTCAGTACACTGACTTCCTGTTAGGAAGAGAAATGGTGGGGAATATCCATCGGAAGATATATTAGAAGTGAGCAACGGTGTAAGTTAAGAACATCCAAATTGCGTGATTCTGTGACCCTTTATGATCTCTTGTGCCGTTCGAACCCAACCGAATATTTGACACTGTATAAAATCTGTTGCATTATACTGAATAGATAAAACCAAAATATTTGCTACAATATGTGATAGACAGCAAGCATGATTTTGAATTTTTAAAAACGCTAACACACTCGCAGTGAATTTTGTTCAAAAGTTTAAAATTAAAAGAAATATCAAATATATCGTGCTGGCTGTCATATACGTGGGTCACGGTCATCTATCTATGGAGGTATTGGTTACATTGTTAAATAAAAAAAAATATTCAAGTTTATTTTATGACCATAATAAATAATTAAAATATCCTCCACTGAAAGATAGGTGAACCCACTTTTTTCTAACCTTTCAAGTTATGTTCAAACATTACTTACTACACTAATAATTTCACATAAATCGTCCTAACACTTTTTGAATTCACTCATTAGTCCAGTTTAGTCCAGTCATTATATACATTTGGAATGCATGTGAGCCGAAAAGGTTAAATTTTGGATATTACGGGGCTAGAAAAGTTTAATTTTGAATATTAGGGTGCTAGAAAGGATGGTGGAAAATGCAAATGCGATGAACGATATGCGATGTGAATAACCTTAATTGTAGATCGTAAAAAAAGCAAGATAACAGGTTTTTATCAAAATTTTCTAACCTCAATGGAGAACCGAGTTATTGCGCAAAAACTGAAATTAATTCTTTTTTAGAGATGGCGGAAAATGCACATAGGAAACCTTGGTCGACAATTTGAAGCTAAGCGATTCTAGACAACACCCAAGTAATATACAAAATTTATTCTCATTCACATGCACATGTTCACATACATTTCTAACCCGTTTTTTCCGATGTAATGACTGAACTACATATATTGTGAATAAAGGCCAACACGCAAAATATCCACCAACTCACTTAGAAAAAAAAAAAAGTCTTTATCCTCCACTACTCCTCGTACCACTGATGCTTGTTACTGGCCTGACATTTACGTCTAATGATGATTGTACCACCACAAGTCGGTCCTTAAATATTAGTCAGTTAGATAGTTTAACGTCATGTGGTCATCTCCTTGCATTGCTACCTAAACCTGCCCAGTAATAGGATTAAAAAAATAAACATGTCATGAGAATTTATATCCCAGTGATGTTCCCCTTTTCGTTTGTCTATTACATATTTATTTTTAATTTAAGTCATAATTTATAACTGTTTGCTTTCTCATTTCAGTACTTCGCGACCGGAACCCAAGTCGCTCAAGAAGATGCAGTGCACGCCAGCTTCACTCACGTCTGATCTACGGAAAAGGGCGGTGTAAGTGTGCGCCGCTCTTCAATAGCCAAGACACCGAACAACGCAGTTGATCTTTACCAACTATAGAATATGATTTGCAATCAATGTATTTACATCGTGCGTTCCATGGTTTTTAACAAAACATTTACTTTGCTAGTTACAAAATAGAAATTTATTTTGATTATCTATATACACGACGTATTTTTAAGTCGTCAACTTTTGTTTGTATTTATACAAACGTGAATCACAAGCAACTTGCGTATACGTAGATTCAGTATCACGTTCTCATCAGTATATATCTATTTTCCACAATGGAAACAGGTGCGTGTTTGTATCGATACAATCGCAAATTTTGTGTTCGCTCACTTGACACACAATCTGAAACAAGTGTCGAAAACGCCGTAAAAATACGTCGTGCGTTCAGGCTAGAACCACAAATGTATTTAAAATAATTTATAACTGTTAGATATTGAGGCAGATATGATAGTTTTTAGTTAGATTTTTATTATTCTTGTATGTAAAATTTTGAACAGAGAACTCCTAAGTTTGCCTTTTTACAGCTTTAGTCTGCCAACAACTGCAATGCCTTTTTTGGTTCAATGAAAAATAAAGTCATAAAAGTTAATCACGTAGTCAAGCATTTTACGCTATATATACTTTAAGCTTTTTCTGGAATTGATTATATCACTTGAAAAATAACAATATACTAATTGCCAGCGACAAAACTATACTTTTGTTGCTGGCACTTAGTATATGGATATTTCGATGTCAAGTGAAATGATTAACGCGAACACTTAGTCAGTTCTGGATACATACATACATACATATCGTCACGCCTATCTACCGTAGGTATCTACGGTACCACAGATCTCCATTTGTTACGATCTCGGTCTACTTTCCATGCTTCCTCCACACTCATTATTCTCTTCATACAAGCCCGCCGGTTAAGGGTACTCTTGACCTGGCCTTTCTTAGCCGGTAAACTCAGGAAAGGCCATTTTTGGATTAATTAACTTATTTTAAAAACCAACTTAGTCAAATTGTAGTCAAATCACTGCCATAAAAAGCAATATAACTAATAAAAGTGAAACACGACGCGAAGTCATTATGAAGACGACTGCAAAAAGATATTACTTCTTGTGTGTAAAATCAGACTAAGTGCCGCGATTCATATACATATATGAATTTATGAATCGTATATACCAATGTATGTATAAAACACTTAATTACTTCTGAATTAACTACAATATTCTTAAAAATGAATAAATATGATTATAGACAAATCACTGCCATAAAAGAACAATATAACCAATTATAAAAATATAATATTAACCTTACTACTTACCTCGCCTTTTATATGAAAGTACTAAACACAAAGTCGTTTAAATAAAAGCTTGACGTAAAGACATACAACTTTAGAATAAGGAAATTTTCATAATAGGACTGCCATAAATCATCTGAGCGAGACGTCATTTTGGAGATGACTGAAAAAAGATATTTCATCTTATACGTACTCCGAGCATGTAAAATCAGATAAGTGGTACGATTCATATACATGCATACATATATGAATGCATGAATCGAGCCACTTAGTCTGATTTTCGGCTTTACGCATTTAGTTTTTACCAGCTGCCAGTTGCTGATCGTCGTTTCTTACGGTCGGGAGACACAAATTACGTGTGCCTACTAAAGTGCGAACTATACACTGGTCTACTCAAATGGTTGTCGGTCTCTGATTGTTTGATGTGCTTCAGTTTGCTAATTTTTAGAGCTATTTTAATTATTTTTTTATGAGATTGGGAGGAAATCGAACAAGCGTGTCACCTAATGTAAAGCAATCAACGCCACGTATAGATATCTGCAACACTATAGGCATCACAAATGCGTTGCTGTCCTGGGTTGAGATATGAATAGGGTTGTTTGATGACTTTAGTTCTATGGCCGATTTCATTTTTTCGAATGTATGAGTCGGAGAATACTGGTGGTATAACTAAGATCACATTGATCCTCTCCGGCGCGATTATTTTGATTGATTCATATAATATATAAACATGGATTGGATTGATTTATTGTAGAGATGAATGGTTTACTTTCTATCTCTTTCTACTTTTTATGGGATATGGAGGAAATCGAGCAAGCGTATCACCTGATGTAAAGCAATGAATGTCACTTATAGACATCTGAAACAACATAGGCATCACAAATTCATTACCGGCTTGCGTTGAGATATGAGTAGGATTGTTTAGTGATTTTGATTCTATGGCCAATTTTATTATTTCTAATGTATGAGTCGGGAAATAGTGGTGTTATTACTACGATCATTTTGCCTGATTCATACATAAATATGGATTGGATGGATTGGACTGATTTATTATAAACATCTAAGAATACTAAGTGCAGGTGAGGTTGACAATATATGCACCGTGTTGTGGTTCTTTTACATTTTTTATTTTTTTTTATTTCAAGATATTAAATGTGATAGGTTGATTAATCTTAAATCTTTTTTATTTAATAAAGAAAATGTGTGATGGTTTTTACGAATGCTTATAAATAAAAGTACAATTATTGTACCTACTTTAAGATAAACATACATATGTTTAAGACTTGTATTGCTCAGGAATAGTATTTAAAATAAATTACACTTAATTTAATCTAATTAAAGGTTTTAATACGTAGATATGTTTACAGCTGATCGGCTTGAAAGTTTCGCACTTGCATAATGTATATTATTTATAATAACTCCTATATTTAAAACATTAAAGCACATCATTTCAAATCGAGTATTATCATAGCGACGTATTAATTTTACTTTTTTACTGATTATTATATCGACGACAGAAAACGTATTTGTTGTAAGTAGGAAATGACGTATATTGATTTTATGCATCATTTGAGTCTAAAAAAAAAAACTGCGTCGAATGGTCTCGGTCGTTGTTTAAAAGAATTAAAGAGCTTTAAAAAATGACGAATTAACTTCAACTCTGACATTCACTGAGTTATAGTTGCTGGGGATTCGCTGACAGGTATTCGCTGCTTCAGCTCATTTCATTACATTCATACCGTTTCATTCAGCTAAGATTCATAGGTATAAACATTTTCTCTTTTGTCCAATGATTTGGAAAATATACATAAAATATTTTTACTCTAATAATGATTACATCAGCTTCAGTATTAAAATCGATATCCGCTGATTTTATAAAAATCTGAAACGATTTTCAGACGATTCTATCTAAATCACTCATGTTTTACAAATGATATGCATAAATAGCTCAAGACAATCCCAAGACTGAGTAAACATTTATTTTAAATGAAGTTTTGACAAAAAAGTCCGGGTATTGTAGTTCGATTCAAATATTTTTAAAGTTAGTACGAAGTAAACGATATTAAAATAGATATTAGAATTTAGATTAATATTTCGGTTGACGAAACAGAAAAAACAAAAAAGAAGATTAAAAATTTAGAAACTTAAGTAAATCGCTAGTTTGCTGCTTCTATAAGCAATTGCTATTTAAAATTCTCTAAAACTTACATGAGTGAATATACTAAAGGCCCTTTTACATCTATAGATGGAAAACACGAAGAAAATATAATTAAAAATGAAAAATTCATATTCATAATAGAATGAAACCTCATAATGCCTTATCATAATCATACAATAGAACATTGAAATGTGTTTATAATATATAATAATTGGAAATAATTAATACAAATAACAATATAACTTAAGATTATATTTAAAGCAATATGCAATATATGCCCGATAACATTGCTTCCGATATGTGCCAATATTCAAAGCGTCGATTTAACACATTTTTAAATAACCGTAAAATAGTTAAATAGAATCGAGTATTAAACCGCAATCTCATTGTTCGTAATCCGTTTTTTGGATGCAATTGAATAGGTATCTGTAATTTTAATATAATATTGATTTCGCAATAAATTATTGAGATATTAATTCATGATCTGATTAATGGAGTCAGACGTTACTTTGCGGAAATCCATTATTACGTAGACAGTAACAATTTTTACATCTCTAAGATCCGCGTCAAGCGAACAAAAATAAAAAAATAATAATGTGTGTTTTCTACTGGAAGAAGTGGATTTAAGTGGAACTCAAAATGAATCTTATGGAAAAAACGGACGACAGCAACTCTACACGAAACACAAACCACCACTCTTCCACAATGTACACGACACGTGTTTCGCCTCAACACGAGGCATCATCAGTATAATAAACTTTACGGAAGATAACCATTGAGTGGCTTAACGGTTGTCTTCTTCCAGTAGAAAACACATATTATTATTTTTCTGCTTTTGTTTGCTTGTCGCGGATCTTAGCTAAGTAAAAGTTCTGACTGTTCACATAATTTATGATCTGTAAGTATTCATTTATTGATTTCTTTAGTCGAAATCACCGCTAGAATTTACTTTTATTTACATATATTTTATAAGGAAGTTACACCATACAATAAAATAGTTGTACAATAAATATTTTCAGTACTTTTATACGAGAACTAATTACCATCAAATTGCAAAATGTAAGATGAACTTATTCTAATTGTTAACATTTATATGTGTGCTGTAGGAGATTATCTTTTTGTATTGTGGGTACTTTAAACGTTGCTAGTGTTAGTAAGGTACTATTACTACCTGCCTTCATAAGTACAAAAGCGTTGAGCAACAACAGACAACTCTATTTGACCGTCTGTGCTAAGATAAGTTTGTTCGTGGCAAGAGAATCAGTTAATTGTTCGTTAAAAATGACTTTATAATGTATCGTTACCTTTTTGAAACATATATACAGTAATATGTAAGACATTTTCGTATTAAAATATAAGATTACTTCTGTTGCCAAAATAAGATATTCGTACATCACATATAAATACAAACTTTTGTGTGAATGCGATAATTCTTAGTATATGAATTAAACTGTTTTGGAAAAATAATTAATGAAATCATGACTACAAAAATGTATTATTTTTCTAGTCATGATTTGATTTGAATATTGTTAGAACTTATATTGCAACATTTTTGCACCTCACTTAATAGTTACTCATAAGATCTGTAGTTAAGATTTAGTAAGTCACAAATTAACACGTTGTGCGCGGCGCCGGTTTTTCGAATTTTCCTTTTGGCCGGCTGTACCTGGGGACCGATTTTTCGTTTGGGCAGCGTCGGTCCCTGGAACCAACGTATCATATTTAAAAAATGAATGTAGTAATTTCTGTGATATTTATTAAAACACACTAAACAAAAATATGGATTAGGTTAGATTAGGTTTACATGTATTACAAAACGTCACGACTTTTTTGGTCTAATTTTTGACTGTCCTACGTTTAAATAGGTTTGCATTTTTATTGTAACATCCTGAAAAATTCCAACAATTCTATTAATACTCATCCATGCATCCATTTAACATTCATCAATTGACTACGAAATGTCGTGATTGATATATTTTCTCCTGTTACTTCTCGAAAAATGAACAAGGCGTATACAACGCCAGTATTTAGAAGAAGCTCAATAGCTAATTTTTTATATCACTTTAGAGTTCTTCTCAAAAGACTGCTAAATGGACTCATTTGGTCTGACAAGTCAATAGAGGTCTTTGCCTTATTATATCCAGGCAAAATTTCTCAGAGGGCAAATTTGAAACAAGGTAGTCCTATGTTCATTCTCCAACCCAAAAACCAATTGAGCGCTCGCCGTCAATTGCTCGCTAGCTACCGGCTGAACGGAAAGAACAGGAATATTAGTGCCGCGCCCAAGGTGTTAAATAATTAAGATTTAGTGAAACGTATGCCATATTTAAACTAGTGTTGAATTTGCTTTGTTTTCATTTATGTTATTATTAAAATAATATTGTGTTATTATTAAAATTATTATTATTAAGTCTTTAATATTGATACTAATTTTTTTTGTTACATACAAATCTAGCTTATATTAACACGGTAAATTTTACGGTTCAGTGTTCAGCGTGTCTTGTAACACATAGGCCTCTTCCAACTATTTCCATTATTTTCGATTATATGTCTGCCTGTGTGTAATCTTTAAATTCGTCTATGTTCCTTGTCTATGTTTTTTAACCCCATATCTTCCATTTGTTAAAATTAATACGTAATAAATCTAAATATTTAAATATAACTCAACATACAGTATGTATTTAACAAAATAAACAGTTTCTTAGTAGTTAAGAATTAATTTAATTTAATAATTAGGGGTAGTAATTTTAATTATTATGTGAGATAAATTTTTAATTAAGAAAAGCCATAAAATTTGGGGTTACTTTAATAATTTCGCGTGACTTAATTAAATGAAATATTTGATTATTGGTTTGTAACACATTGTAATTTATGATCAAATGTTTTTTGAACTTTTTGAAATTGAACACTATTTATAATATTATATTATTATTACTATATATGAGTAGTTTATCTAGTCTAGTTAAGCATTTCTACCTATAATAAATATACCTGTTCAATGTATGTAATCATTTGGAAGAGTAGTACTTCTGTCATCCTGTAGAGAACGGTAGCCAAATTTCTCGTTTAAAAAATGTGCAAAGTAAAAAGTGGTATCCATTTAGCGTATTAATTGAAATAAATTTTGCACTTTTATTTACACTTATATAAATAATCACTAAGACAGGATTTTTGAAAAATTATCAGTATCAATATATATATATATATATATATATATATATATATATATATATATATATATATATATATATATATATATATATATATATATATATATATATATATATATATTGATACTGATAATTTTTCAAAAATCCTGTCTAATCACAATGAAGAAATTCCGTACAAAATATATATAACATAATAATATTTGTTATGGAATTTCTTCATTGTGAATCAATATATGTATGTAGCCCGTGGGTAATATACCACCCGAGCACGCGGCATGTTGTATAAAATCAACAAACTTAACACAATATATTATATATACTTATATAGTATAATACTTAAGTATAGCAGTTCTTATAAAAATCATTATGTAAATGTACTCAAAACACATTATCAATTACGGTCTTTATCATTCTTGTATCTATCTTATAAATTGTATGTTTAATTAATAAAATGTATTTATTTCTGACGTTATCTTCGATTTTCTCCCATTATATGATAACATATGTATGTATATTAAAAAAAATAATGTGAGGGTAAGTGAGTCACCTAATGGCAAAGGACCCACCGCCTATGATCATCTCCAGTGCTACGTTGCCTACTTTAGTGACAGACTGGTTGCTGTATGGAAATCATGGCAATGTGGGGTTTTTGAACCACAAACTCTCTTGTGAAACTGTGGGAGAGGCACACAAACAGTGGCACACATGACATCCTGCTCTCTGTGCTATGTCACCTGCTCAGCAGGAACCTTATGATGGCAACAGATGATGCGGTGTCAGTGGCCAAGTTCTGGGCTAGCAGCGTCCGACGCCTGCTGACATGAAGAAGACGGATACGAATGGGCATAATTGGAGGGTAAAAGGAAGTTATTGGAGGAGGAATAATAAACAAAGGGAAGGGAAGGAAGCCTCCAGATCCTTGTACTCATTGCACGAAACAGTGACAGTAAAGTGTTACGAATTGACGCTTATATTCTGTAAAGGGGTGGTAGTTTGTAGTATGAACCGACCAGCGATGGCCGTTATGACTCACTGTAAATGAGGTTGTACATTTTTATATTAATCCTGGTTAAGAACTGGTAGAGTGAAAAGCGTACTGTGCCAAAAGTTTAACTGAAATTGAAGAAGCGTACATGACGATCGCTCAAATAGCATCTTTGCCATTAGCAATCTATAGCAGTCCACTATCGGACATGATCTCTTCCTAATCATGAAGGATTTACCATCACATTATCCAGGATTTGTCTCCGCGGTCGTACAGGTCTGCCCTGTGGTTAGGATTACTTGGCAGGTCATACAGGTAAGTACAAAGAGACCTCTTTCGGTTCAGTACCGTTTTTTGGTCCATTCAGAGTTCTACTACTAATTTCAATAACATGAAATAATACCAACCTAAGATTTATCAAAAATACATTTGAAAAAGTTGTAGTTTCTTCTATTTTGTAAATTGATAGGATTTTTTAATATTAGAAAATTTTTATGAAAAGTATATTCAATGGGTGACAGTGATGATGAAGTCGCGACTCGCATACTTGTTTACTGCAAGAAGAGCAAGCAGCTTTGCTATTAAAAATATCTTTTCATCATTATAATATGGCGATTTGACTGGCTCAGTGGCAATTGTTAGTAGTTGTAATTGTTTTTTCGGTCAATTTTCAAAGGTCGAAAAATATATGTAAGGCCTACAGTTCCTAAGATAATTCAATTCAAACTATATATCTGGATGCCCCGCCATTCCGTTTGAGACAAACATATTGGATTCAATCCGCTAGATATGTGAAGGTCCTTGCCCAACGCTCAGATATATGTATACTTATTTGTCTTCTCCTTCTAAGAGTGCCTCTCCGACTAAATAAGGTTGGCAGCCAATTCAGCACAATTCTTCTCTTCCTTCGAGAGGTGTAGCAGTTCTAGAGTACTTGCTAATATTACATAGCCAAGACTTCCTTCTCCGACCTACTTGGTTTTACCGTGACTTTTCCCATCACGATAACTTATACCTAGTTTTGAAATGGTTAATTTAAAAATTACTTTGAAATAGTAACTGCACCAACATTATATTTTTTAATATCATATTCACAAAGACTCAAAAAGCAATTCCGCTTAAATAACTAGAAATACAGACCCCTTGTAAAGCACGTCTGGCTTATACACAGGGTTAAGTTCTAAGCACGTTTTGTCAACAAACTGTTTGTTGTCTTTATGATTTAATTTCTCTCGGTTAATAGTTACATTGTTTCTGACATCTACATTGTGAGGAGGCCGGACGGTGCTGCAATTCAATCAATAAATGGAGAAATAACTCTTATTAACTCATTACGCTAGCTCAACTAGCCAAAGTATGTTTTGGTCTTTGATATGAGAGTATGCTGCTAGTCACGCGTATTGGTCTCTCGCCGATTGGCTGTCATTACAGATGGCGATTATCGCATCTTATCCATACCTGTAATCTTATGAAACGTGTCATATTTTTTTTTGCAATTGCAACTTTCCTTGCGCATTAGAATGCTCCACTATTACATCTCCCCGTTCTTCTATACGGATGTGAGACTTGGAGCTTAAAGCAGACCTCAGAAAATGTATATAAGCGTTCGAAATGTGGGAATATAGACGGATGCTCGCTATTAGCTGGTCAAAGGTAGAAATGTTGCTTACCTGGGTCATATCATGAGACATGCCAGGTACAAGTTGCTGTAACTGATCACGATGGGAAAAATCGCGGGCAAAAGAAAAGTTGGTAGAAAAAGAAAGTCTTGCCTGCGTAATATCAGGGAGTGGGTCAGGATAGCGAGTGGTCTAGAACTGCTGCGTAGGACGGCGTGAAGGAGGAGGAAAAGTGTGTTGAATTGGCTGCCAACCTTCGCAAGTCGGATAGGCACTCTTAGAAGAAGAAAATCAACACCTGGAGCAATCGACCGGACGTCAACTGGACGTTATTCCCAAGTAAGCACCTTTGACAGTGTGATCCTCTCCCATCTTCTTTAGGTAATCGAGCTATCGAAGCCTATACGATTTTGCATGTCGGATTATATTGGCATGAGTCACAAGCTCTTCAATTTTGGCGTTCCGTAAAACTTTTCAGCTTCTATCCGGTATCTATTTTGAGACGAGGATCTTTAAAAGAATTTTCTTCTCAGTGACCAGTACGGTATTATAGAATCTTAGTGAGTCTGTTATAATAAGCCCGAATATCAAAATAATAGAACTAAAAACTTTAACTATCCAAACTTGAATCACAAATGTTAACAGACTCTAGTTCTCGATACGATTCCTTGTATTATTTTTTTTCTTTTCACAGCCCATATATGTCTACATGTATACTGCTGGGCACGAGCCTCTCCATTTATGGAGGAACGGATGTTGCGTCCGATGCGGGAATCGAACCCGCGACCATTGACTACATGGGCAGGGGGCCCCGCCACTGAGCCAATCGGTCGTCCTGTATTATGCGATGCTAGAATTTTTCCTCATTATTTATCTTAATAGAACAGAGAAGAACATAATGAATGGGAAGAACATGAAATGTATATTTATATTCATATATATATACGAATATATGAATATATTTTATATTTATAGTAGATGACTCCTGGACATCGATCGGCCTTTTTCTAAATTGGATGATGTTGCCATGAAACCCAAATTTTGCGAGTAGATTGAGGATCGCAGATTGGTTTAATACTCGGACAGACGCAGTTGTACATCTACTGCTATTTGCTAGCATAGTTGTCTCGTATGACATCTACGGGAAGGAAAACTGTTGCCCTATTCTCTGATGTAAAGTTTTACGTCAGAGAGTAGGGCAATAGCATTTCTTCCCTGAGTCGTAGTTACACGCTAAAAATTTAATATAATTATTATTATATTTAACTAGATGGCGCAGTGAACTTCATTTCAGCTACAATTTATGTTCCCCTGTATTTATCTTCTCCTGGTATGTTAGTACTTTTATATATGCTATACTTTTCAAAATTGCACTAAAGAAACGACAACTATCTATTGAAAGTAATTGGAAGAAAAATAATTTTTCATTTTCAAGCTGTTTTTTTTTTGTTTTCTCTATATTTTTTATCCATAAACCTTCCCTGTATTAGAGCGAACAAATTAAAAAAGAATTATTCAAATCAGTCGAGCCGTTTTGAATTTTAGCGGGACTAACAAAATAGCTCTCTATTATATTGAGTAGTCACATATGTTCGTTTGGGTTTTTAACATTTATTCAAAGCAAAATACATACTAAAATAAAAGATTAGATTAATAACTACATCGTTCATTATTTTGTATCACTCTGGGCCAACGTACAGACAATTGTGTAATGCCATGTCTCCAGAAGGCTTCGTGTGTGCTCTAGAAAAAAAAAATTAAATTTGAATTTTTATATCGTTTAAATATGCGAATTTTTTTCCGTTAAGATAAATTTATGTATAATGTATGTATGTATTATATATAATATATTACTTAATTACTACTATTATTTTCCTTTCACATGTGCATTGTTACACTTGCAAGTTTCTTATGAACTACACTTATACCTTCACAATTTTATACCATCAATATATACCATAAACCATTATTTTATGTATTAGAACGATGCCGCCATCATAAGTTGATAACACTGGCTTTTGAAGTGGCACTTCCATCAAGCTCTCTACACATATAAGTGTCTGCCGAGTGGTAATTAGGTCATCCACGCAAAGTGAGCTCCACTCTGTTCAAAGTTAAATGGGAATTTAACTTAAATGGAAATCTTGAACTATATGAAACCGGTGTACATTTCATGTAACTTATGGTGTGTGACTAACGATACATGGGATGCTTTAGTGTCACAACCTCATTAGCGTCATCGTCATCTTTTTTATAGTATAGGAATGAAAGAAACGAGTAAGTGTATCATATGGGAAGCAATCAACGCCGTCTTCAAAACCATAGGCTGCGTTGCCAGCCCTTTAAGATATTTGTAGGCTTGTGTTTCAAGGCTGAAGGTAGCTGATTCCACAGTGATGATAGGTGGAAAGAATTTTCGAGAAAAACGTATCGTACTGGATAGCTACGGTGAGAACGAAACTTTTGATAATTCTTGTCAACTGTTTATAGAATTGATGTCTCTTTCAGACAATGAATAATATTTATAGTAACCAGGCTGGGTAGACGGTATGAGTTTTGATGAGTTTCTTGTGAACGGAGAAGAAATGATGAAAGAAATACCACATTTATATTTTTTCGTTAATTTTCATTCTTTAATTTAAATTGCATTATTACATATCCAAATATACTTTTATAATGATAGGTAAAAGTCCGAAAGAAATGCTGAGTTATACAACATTAAGTTTAATTTCATAAGGATCAGGGAGGTCTGGTCAGGGAATATCTGCTGCTGCTGGTCTGCCGTGCTAAAGAATGCGTGGCTAGGGGCGAGCTTAGTCGCAAGCGTGCCGACCGTTCCGAGATTGGGACGGTTGGCACCGCGGGTACTATAGTGCCTTCCTTCAGCATGCGGAGCTCTGATAAGGTTGACCTCCATCCTCCCTTGCGGCTCGTGGAATTCACTATGACGAATTCCAATAAACCTAATTTGTTAAAAATAACGGCATCGTGGATGAGTGAGGACAAAGCAAGGAAGGTATGCCGGGATCGTAGCGGATTGAGATATGAAGTCTCTGTCCACGCCCACGGAAGACAGGCGTAACGATATGTAAGTATGTGTATATGACAATCTTTCACTACAAATTATATGCCTTAATAATGCATACTAGTTATTGAGTAATGCCACAAGGCGTACCACATCTACCTCGATTTCCAGCTACCCGGTTGTTCTATTCTGAATAATAGAAACTGGACGTGAGAAATCGAAGATTAGACTAGATGGTGCACTTTGGGGGAATGCTCACCGGTGGATTTCCACAGACTATGATGAAAATAGGATGATAGATCGTTTTCAAACGAGGCGAGACGAATTTAGTGTTTCTAACCTTGATTTCCAAATGTAAACCAAATATGACAACGAATGTGTCTAGCTATTTCTGACATATGAATTTACATTTCAATCTCGGAACTAAACTCAGATGTTTCATATTTAACTTTAGTTGACAGTGACCTACATTTGATGTCTAGACAGTTTATTATGTTATGATTTGCGAACTATTTCCCGCAACTTGCATTTATAACTTTTAAGGTTACCGCGTTGCAACGACTGTAGTTTCTACAGTTAAATATATCTAAACCATTATTTAAAGAGCGTTCTAAATTTTTATCAGTCAATCCTTCATTCATTTTCTTTATCTAATGTAGATATAATCTTAACTCTTATTGGTCGATAGATTTTTACACGTGATTCTCCCTAGTTTGTAGCTACAGATACAGTTTTCATTGACTTTATTGATTTTTGGGCTCAATATATTAAAAAATAATTGGAAAAGGCAATTATATATAACTGGAGATATCAATTGTTCTGTTACGGATATTTAACTAATAAGGCAATAGTGCCTGCATTTCACACAGAGCGAGTTTCAACATGTCTCGTCTTGTCACCTCCCACGTGACTTACGACCGTAGCAAAATGGTCCTGTTGTCACGTGGGAGGTGACTTACGACTGGTAAGGGTTAAATATAGGTGACACTCCTTGTCTGTGTAAATAAGTGCAACTATGTTTTTATACGAACATGCGAGCGTGTCGCCTACACGCAATCAACGCTATCTGCAACACCATAAGCATTGTTCTACAATGCTTACAGTGGCCTTGCCAGACTTGAGAAATATGGAGGATAGCTCAAGAGGAAATTCAGTTGAGGCTGATCAACATGAGACAATAGTCTAAAGATATCATAAGTATGTGTTACAATAGTCTAAAGACATCATAACTGACCAGCATAATACAGTAGTCTTAATATATTATAAGAAAGCGGGGTTCGAAGTGGCTATACGGGAGGTATAGAGGCCATTCAGATGTTTGACGCGTATTACAATTCAGGCATTCTTAGTTTATCCACAGGTTTAACCAATTGGTGACAGGAGGTGAGATAACGGTAGATATATCATCATTATCTTTGCCTGAGACCTGTGATGTGATAAATATAATTTAATATAGATTACATAATATTTACATTAATTAATTTTATAGATAGACGACCGATTGGCTCAGTGGCGGGGCCCTCCGCCCACGGAGTCAATGGTCGCAGGGTTCTATATATATATATATATATATATATATATATATATATATATATATATATATATATATATATATATATATATATATATATATATATATATATATATATATATATATATATATATATATATATATATATATATATATATATATATGGATTTATAAACATTTATTCCTGTAGTCTGGTAACCCCCCTCCACTTTTCCGTTCCTGCCGTTTTCTTTCCTTTCTTCTCTATCCTTACCCTTCCTCTCCGCCAATCCACGGTCTGCCGTGCCAAAGGATGCGTGGCTAAGGGCAAGCTAAGTCGCAAGCGTGCCGACCATCCCGGGATCGGGCTCTCCCGCGTACAATGATGCCTTACCTCAGTATGTAGGGCTCTGCTGGGGCTGACCTCCATCCTCCCTTGCAGCTCGTGAGATTCACTAACACGAATTTAATTGATAAAAAATGACGGCGACGTGGTTCGCCACCCGTCACGTCCTGATTCTCACGAGGGCGAGAAGCGACCAATGAAGAGCCGTTTCGCTGCGATGAATGGTAGCGGATGGAGCTCTGTGGTCTCTGCTAACTCCTGCGGGGGATAGGCGTGAGTATATAAAAAAATTATAGGTATATTTGAGACTGATTTTCCATCAGGCACACACTTACTCGTTTGCCTTTCTATCCCATAAAACAAATTCTACGTAGCAATTTAAATATCATATAATAATCTTACAGCAAACCACTTGTACTACGTCCTGTAGCCTGCAAGCCGTATTGCTATGGCGATACACGGGATCTTTAGGGGATTTCATCTTATTATTAAAACTCTCTTTCTATAATATTAATTTATTCTTGCACGCTCATATATTATTATTTTAACACATATAACTCATTTGTGCACGGAAGGACTAGATGTTTATCTTGTTCTCTATCTACTCAATAATCGATAATATTCACTTATTAATCTAGTTCCATAACTTCAATCTCTATTATTTATTCCAGAAAGGTAACAAGTCTATCAAAAGACGTCAGTCGAAGTAATATTATAGTTTTAATAAAACAAATTTTTTTTATTTAAAATTTTAAAATTACGAATGTTAAAAGTAATAATATAATAAAAACGGTTTTATTATATTCAAATAAAAAGATATAATATATATAATTAACAAATGTATTAATTACTACAGTACATAACAGCGGAACAGAATGTAATAAACTACCCTAAAATCAAGTCAATTCATTAATTCGTGAAGACAGAATGTCACTTCACAATTATAATATTATTAAAGTTTTGCGACTTTCTGTCTGTTTCAATTGTGACTTTAATCTTAGATAAAGTTATTATCATATAGAGAAATTAACTCATTTATTTTGAGAGAGTAGCAAAACTTTTCCCAAATCGTACAATCAAAAATTAATTCCGAAAATTGCAATTTCCGTCGAAATATGTAGTTTCAAACTTTAGCGGATATTTTTCCAATCAAGTGTTGGTTTTACACTTTCCGTGCTAAACCGTTGTTTAAAGATTTAGACGTTGTTAAATTAAAAAAAAATATTGCTTATGTATTTAAAACTATACACTCTTTCTTTGATTATTATGTTAAGAAAACAGTAGAGATGTAAAGCGTGGGGCGTTTATGCACGTGGCACGGATAGTGTTAAGTTGAGCCTCAACTACACTACAGTTTTGCAAAAATAGAATTTTGTTTTTTTTTTACATTATAACACTTTAGTTCTGAAGAGGTTTTAATAGCCATACTTTATTACTGGCACATGAAAAGATTCTGGGTATGAAAAAAAGTTAATTCCAAATTTGAAATTTTTGTTTTTTTTAAAAAAATAACCTGTTTTTTAGTTCGTGGCTTTACTTATTTTTCGCGGGTTTCTTGTTAGACGGTACCTCCACTGAACTCATTTAACGCATAGGCAAGACTCGGCACGGTACGATATATATATATATATATATATATATATATATATATATATATATATATATATATATATATATATATATATATATATATATATATATATATATATATATATATATATATATATATATATATATATATATATATATACACGTTTCACTTGTATTGGATGACATTTAATTTAATTTTTTTATAACTCTATCAAGGAGTTAAAAAAGAAATATTAACTTAAAACTTTTTGTGACTTTTCGCCGCCGCGAGTCAGAAGTTAGTTGCAGTCGAGTCGAGTGCATGCTAACAGTTGGCGCGCATGGTTGAAGTTTTATTGTCATTGGTGTAAGGTCGCATCGGCTGCGGCGGCGCGTTGGTCGATAGCACGAACGAGCGACAGGCGGTGTCGGCCGGGTCACGATCGATTTGGGCGGGCGGTGTGCGCGTCGCGCGTCGGGGCGACGGCAATCGGCAGTCCGCCGTGCGACACCGCCGGCGTCGAAGCCGTGGAGCGGCTCCATGCGCCAACCATCCGCGCCATGAGCAGCACGCCGCTGCTCCTAGCCTTCGCGGCCGCCTTCCTCCCGCAAGCAAACCATGTCGCGTGAGTATTGACCCCCACACGACACTATTAGCGGACACAGTAAAATATCGCGCTGCAAATAAATGGCCGAGCATTAAATACGCGACGAGCGACAATATTTCCCTTTTATTTACAACGAAACTTCAATTAGTGTAACAATCAAACGTTAAACGGCGCGCTCAATGGGGACGAAACGTGTTTCGCGAAATATATGCTGACGTACTGTATTACGTTTTGCGTTTATCTCATGAAAGAAACTCGATTTTATTATTTATTTACTATTTTATGCGTGTAACAAACTGATATACAATTAACGTTTTGCCTATGAACCCAGCTTAAGTTGCGAGCAAAAATAAATATCAATTCGACTTTAGATAATTGTAATAATTCATAAAAATCTTTGTTGAGTTGTATAGAAATTTTACGAGGCGAGATTTATTAGAATAACTCGTAAAATTTTGGCAACAAAAATGCTCGACTGAACGTACGGTGTTGCGTGAGTGTTGAACCTGATTTTATCGATTTGCCAAATATTTGGAGAGATCCATTTGTTGGAATAGTCGTTCTTTTACTGTTACAAGCTTATCAAAGGTTTCATCGTATAAAAAAAATTAATCGTGTGTAAACAGACAAGTATAGTCAATTTGAATCAGTAATACGTATCTAAATTATTACTTACCTAGGACAAACAAACGTGTATGTTTTACAGTTATTAATCGTTTTCAAATTTATTTAATAATCGAATCGAATAAATATTTGTTTTGTTTGATAAATAAGTTTCAAAAATGTAATTATTAAATATATAATCATTTAATTATTTTTTATGTGCTCTATCTATTATGTTCTCTTTTTATAAACTATTAAATGTCTCTTTCTCTCACTCATTATAAACCCATATCATTTTATTGGCAAATCTTATTTTTTTATAAATAAGAAATATTTAATTTTCCAAATCAGTCATAGTTTGGCACCTATGCATTTTGTTTGAGTTTGAGACATATAGATACTTATTTATTGTTTTGAATTTTATTATCAGCTGGGTGATCGAAAAAAAAATATTTTTTGGGCGTTTCAAAATATTCGTTATTATTGCATTGTAAATTTATTATATATAATTATTCATAGAAACGATTCATTAATGTAATGGCCATTCATAGCGGAATTAATTATTATATTATATTATATAATCATTATTTGTTGAACTTTTTAAACTGTATTCAAATTTGCTTTTAACATATTTAAAAATGTTAACTAAGGCAAAATATACATAACGCTAAAATTATTTCACCTAATCAGTTACTACGTATTATAATTGTAGTTTTATAAAAAAATTATTTTTTTTTTTTAAAAAGTTTATAAAAAAATATTTAATTTAATAATTTTTATGTAGTTATCTATATAAATGTGTGCGTGTGTGTGTACACAGAAGTAAAAGTCACACAAATATTTTAGTGATCATTCAACTTGGTAATAAAATGATGCCTATTGTCAAACTCTGGTGTTATCTCGATGTCACAATCCACAGTCTAGAAAAATCCATTATAATTACATACCACTACATATTTTCGATTAACCCCATGTTATACGGGTCAGGTATAGTTTGACCTACTTGCTTGTTACAAATTCACATCGCTTGCATGTGAAATACAGTTAAACCTTGGTCGCTCTTATCACGCGAGTGTAACCATGCTTTTCGTATAATTGGAGTGACAGAAGGGGACCGATAGGTGGATTTTTGTCCTTAAGTAAGCTCCATTAAAACTGTTATTATTGTGATAGTCCATAATACATCATGTTAGGTGGTCTACACTTATATTCGTGTGTATTTATCGATTAAAGCAAACCAGAGCTTTGAAGAAAATCGAAGGAGTGAATGAAATTGCTATATATATTATTGTTATAACTAGTATTTGCTGACGGATCATACATGAGAACAAGTAATGTAAAAAAGTCAATTCCTACTTTTTTCGTCAGTAAAGGTATTTATATCCTGCTAAATATCTTATATAAGAGAATGGTTTTCTTCCAATTACAAATAATATTAATTAATTTAATTTAATTAATGTATTAATATTTAGAAAAAACTGTATTAATATTAAGCGTAATTCATTACAAGTTTAAAAAAATGTATTTGAACTTGAGTGGATGTATTAATAGTATTTCATTAACAATTGAAAATTTAATAGTAGGAAATGAAAAAAAATGACAATCAAAAACTTTCACATACATATTAAAATATGTTAAATATGTTTCAAAATATTTAAAACTTTATTATGGTTAGTATAGATTTATACGTATATTCACTTCAATAGGCTTACACTATATAACCTAACACGTATTTTATATTTCATTATGCTTTTTATTAATAAAATAAAAAAATAAAATCAATCTACATAGTTATAATAGTCTACAGCTAGACAGTTATTCCAGCTGTATAATCTGTGATAATCTACGCGCTTAGTTAGCAAACGAGAAAAAATATTATTTCTAGTATTATCTTCTCGTAGCTGATTCAACTACGTTTAAATTGTCAGAGATTATCACCACAACAAGTCTCTTCTTTCTCGCCTGAATCCTCATTTATACAATGAAATAAAAATTATTTAATGTAATTGGAGAAGAAATCAAAATTCAGTGTTTTGAAAACACAGAACACAACCAAATTATATATACAACAAAGGAAGATAATATTTTGTATCTAAAACAATTTTTTATTATCACCGAGGATTTGATAAAAAAACTTTTAGCTGAGTTTATTACTTTAACTGATAAGTCAAGCGATATTTATTAATAAATTAGTTCAATTAGACAGTACCTAGTATAAAAATAAACCTAGAAAAAGCGAAGAATAAGTAACGTTTGAAAGGATTTCCCTCCTGGGAACGGTCTCAAGTCGAAACCAAAAAATGCTTTTCATCATCCGTAATACAAGTGAAATTATCATTTATGAATCAACATTTCGCAAAAATAAATATGATGTTTTGTCTGATTCGGCTCCGATGAGTTATCCAAGGAATTGAAAATATTTCGTGATCGTCAATCATGCAGAAAACATATTTAAATAATTATAAACTTTACAGTTTCCAAAGTATTATACGTTATTTTTGACCATCCTATTCACTGTGTGGTGGGATAAACAGATATATTTATTCCGATGCGGAGATCCAATCTGTGACCATTGTTTCCGTAGGCGGGAGCCCTGTCACTGAGCTAATTGGACAAGTTAGGTGGGTAAATGTCTGTTCCTTCATAAATGGGGAGGCCCGGCAGCGGGACACATATAGGTTGTGAAATAAATGCATAGTGTTACCAGCCCACACCAAATACATTTTTTACTATCGTGTTTATAAGAGTTGCCTGAAATAAATCGCTATTAGATAAAACTATAAGACCGTCCTTTGTATATGTACATATAACATTACTACAATTAATAACTTTGTATTTGGTCTACAATAAATAATTGACGACCGATTGGCTTAGTGGCGGGGCCCTCCGCCCGCGGAGTCAATGGTCGCAGGTTCGATTCCCGCATCAGAATAAATATATGTATGGATTTATAAATATTTATTCCGAGTCTGGTAATCCCCCAATACACATTTCTTTTTCTTGCCCTTTCCTTTCTTCTCTATCCTTTCCCTTTCTCTTCGCTAATCCACGGTCTGCCGTGCCAATGGATGCGTGGCTAAGGGCGAGCTCAGTCGCAAGCGTGCCGACCGTTCCAGGATCGGGCTCCCCCGGGTACTATAGTGCCTTACCTCAGCATGCAGGGCTCTGCTGGGTCTGACCTCCATCCTCCCTTGCGGCTCGTGGGATTCACTAAGACGAATTTAATATACCTAATTTGATGAAAATGACGGCGACGTGGTTCGCCACCCGTCACGTCCTCATTCTCATAAGGGCGAGAAGCGATCAATGGAGAACCGTTTCGCTGCAATGAATGGTAGCGGATGGAGCTCTGTGGTCTCTGCCAACCCCTGCGGGGGATAGGATGAGTATATAAAAAAAAATTGCTTCTCTCCATGCTCGTCCACTGGAGAGACCTCCCACGTGAAATCCTGTCGCCGCCTGGCTCCCTTGAGGGCCAGCGACGGACTCAACGTAGGATTAGTTTCAGCTACATCTCACCGACGCGAAGTCGTTAAATGACGTCTAAAAGCCGCTGGGAACAGCGTCATTTACGACCGGGGGCGGTCGCCTCTTTAAGTTGCTGCGCGAGCAATGGGGTTCATCCCTGAGGCTCGATCCCACACCCCCGTAGGTGCGGATGTTTCCGTATCTATCATCTTATAAGCTTGAAGTTCATTCCGATCAGCGATCACCGCATCGCTCTCACAATACCTGGGGCGTTCAATCTGACTGCCAAAAACTTACACCACTGGTTAATCGACACAAAGTTTCTTGACTTCGTTATGAAAAATCCACATTGATCACGGTCTTGTATTTTACTTGAAACTCGTTCAGATCAGCGATCACCGCATCTCTCTAAACAGGGGCCGAGCGACCGGATGTTTAGGTTATAACTAGGTGTCCGATCAACGGAGCCTTTGTCTGCCGATTATGTTGGCTTCGGTCACTAGCTCTTCGATTTAAGTGTTCTTCAGAATTCTTCAATTTCCCTCTGATATTTGCTTTGGGCCGAGTATGTTTGGAAAAAAAATATTTTCATTACCCACAGCTTGTTCTAAGAGAAGAAGAGAAGAGTATATACGAATGTATGTGCTTCTATTGAAAAGTTTGGACACCAAAATGTAGAAAAAGAAGACTATTGTCTGATTTTCACCTTTCTCAGCTCATATCAATTTTACATTGTACCACAGTAAACACTAAAATGGTCCAGACAAAAACTTGGATATAAAATAAATATCTGTTGTTCATTCAAATATTTATTGCGATGCGGCAATGGAATGTATATTTTTCTTTAATCACAATAAGTTATTAAAGAATAAGAAATATATTATTAAAGCAAAAATAACTATTATGCCAGAGTCAAGAAAAAAACTATATAAATAATATCAAGTATCGTGACATATCCTAGTCTGTTTGTTACGTTATGTTTTTTTATTAAATATTCACGCCTAACCTCCGCAGAGGTTGGCAGAGACTACATAGTTCCATCTATTACCTTTCATCGCAGCGAAACGGCTCTCCATTGGTCGCTTCTCGCCTTCGTGAAAATCAGGACGTGACGGCGAACCACGTCGCCGTGTTACGTTACGTCTTAATAAAATGGTGGCTATTTTACAAAGATCTGTGAAATTTTTCAATCAACTTAAAAAGACACAATACATGAATTTATTTCATATCACTACTTATGCGCTTTAACTGTATTATTTCGTATAATAGGCCACCGTAATTAAACAATATAACTGACAATAATACGAGATTATAAAAATAAAATAAAAACACAACGTCACTTATGTAAGTTGGCAGAAAAAGTTTCGACTTAGAATATAAACACGTATTAGCGAGCTATTTGGGTCGTCATATCTGTCAGTTAACAATCGTTTTTTTTTTAAAGAATCAACAACTTTCTGAATGGCCGGTAAGTTACTTCGTATTATAAACATCCACGAGCGGTGATAAATTCTTTTTCACTTTATAAAAAAAAAAAAAAAAACAAATATATCCGTTAACTTAAACTTGCGTAAAAAATTTAAGCCTGGAGTAGCATGTTCTCCCATTGCGTATAATCCAAAGGGAATATAAAATAATAGAAAATAGTTTGGTTTTAACACAATAAGTAAAAGAGAGATGAAAATGATGGGGGATTAGCAACGACGAGAGAATAAGGCCATTATAAAAGGAGAGCAGGGATAATTACCCCGCTGATGTGACATCATTTTGAAGACTGTACTTAAAGCAAAAGTGGCAAGAGAGAAATAGAAAATGTATGCATCGGGCAAAAAAAGAAATAAAATAAAAATGATATTCTAGGAAAGTCGGAATGCAAGTTCATGAAACAAAAAAACATCTATTGTGTATGATAGCGAACAGAGCAAAGCTTTTAAACAAGAAGAACTTAAAACAAGAGTGAAGTTGAACAAGCGTTTAAAATGTAAATCCATTCTAAAGTAATAATTGAAGTTTATAGGTTCCGCAGACTCCGCTCCACACTACCGTCGAATAGTTAAAGCGTAGAATTTCAAATCGGGTGTCTCGAGAGCCATAAAAAAGATTTGGGTAGGGTTGTATCCTCAAGTGAAAATAAATATTCACTGTCATCTATGTACAAAATTTGATTATATTTACGTCTCATAAGAAGACTACGTAAATATACACTGTAAATTTATAATAGATGCTGCTTTTTTCACAGCCCATTCATGTCCCGATGACCGGAATGGAACTCTGCATTGTTTGAAAGGGCGCGGGTCCACTATATTTAATTTAATACTAATGAAAATTTTCCCTGTTTGTTAAGTTCCCCGTTAAAAATGTTCATTTGTGAATTATTATTTAACTGAAAAAAGGAAGACACTTGCAGAATCTAGTTATAATAAAAAATACTGCATTTCAAAACACATTCTATTTTGAGTAAGATGTACTTTTAAAACAAAGAAATGAAAAAAAAAAAAAACATTTGAAAGATAAAATTTCACAGTTCGGTTACGGGCACTAATTTCATAGCACTTCGCCGATGTCCAACAGTGGACCAATTCGGAATGTTACTGATAATAATAATAAGGCTCAAAACAAACAGAATAACGCCTGCCTTATAGGTCCATTTAATATAACTTGCAACCAATTGGTATAGTGGCGGGGCCCTCTGCCCGCGGAGTCAATGGTCGCAAGTTTGATCCCCGCATAAGTATTAATATATGTATGGACTATAAATATTTATTCCGAGACTGATAACCCCGCATTGGAAAAGCATGGTGGGTTAACGTCTGTTCCTCCAGAAATAGGGAGGCCCGTGCTCAGCAGCAACATATATGGGCTATTAAAAAAAAAAAAAAAAAATATATATATATATATATATATATATATATATATATAACTTGTTTTGTTACAAAAATCGACTGAAAAAGTGTCACCCTCTCAAAGAATATCAGAGTCAATAGTTAATTTACCTACATTACCGCGTTTCGAGCGCGATCGCAGAGATCCTGAGGCGAGGTTTCCGGATCCTTTCCCTTTCTTTACTTCCTTTATCTCTCTCGAAGTGGGTAACCTCTTTAATTCAGATATTACCGCAGGGTTGGTAACATTTGCAGTGTCGTTGGGCGTTGATTGCTTACAATAATTTAACAAAGTGCATAGTGATCGCATTTAAAGTATTCAGAAAAAATTGCTCAATGCGTTGTGTTATGGAAATCATGAAAATCGTACACTTAAATCATACGAAAGCAGATTGTAAAAATATAATATGCAGTCACTAAAATCACGTCGTGACTATCATGATTTAATTTACTTATATAAAATAATCCACTCGCATATTGACTCTCGAAAACTGCTTTCTCTTTTAAATTTTAACACCTGCATCAGAACACGAAATCTCTATAAAACGTTTAGCATTAGATCTTATCCAAACAATATATCCTATTACAATCCTGTGGTACACATTTGTTGTCTATACAACAATATATCTATTGACCACGGTATAGAATGTACACGCTCCGTGATATCTTTGGCAGCCGATAGATCACGAAATTATTGTTCTTCTTCTTTTTTTTTTATATATTTCTTATTATTTTTTTAAATTAAATTTTACCTGTTCAATTTTATAATATTTCATTATTATATGAGTAACCCTATTGTTAAAATGTAGCCATGCTGTGCGCAAAGTCCGGGCGTTGTTAAGTTTATATAATATCGTATTCTTTAAGACTGTAACTTGTTTTGTGCCTAATAAATAAAATAAAATAAATAACTTAACCCTATTAATAGGTTCACCCATCTCATTCAAAAATAAAACAAAAAATAAACTAAGCGAAATGGACTCAACATTTCCATGAACATTTACAGCAAGATACTCATTAGCAGCTTGTGCATACCACTTTCAGTGAAGAACATTGTATAAAACTAAACCCGACGTGGAACTAATGTTATTTGCCATCTGACTTTTCACGGCAAATTTATTGCAAATGTAAAACTTTTCTTTTGTTACGTCCAACTTTAGTTTTGTCGACTATTAGTATGTATTTAATGTGGAAATTGCAGGCTTTGCACCTAGGTTGTTTATTGTAATTTACTGGGATGGAAATAGCAATTAAAATTTTATACTTATTATGAATATTTCTATACAACAGACTTTGTTTAAGGAAATTTCCTACATAAGGAAATTGAAATATATCGATTTCAACTTCTAAAAGTAAAAGATGGCTGTATAAATTCAATTTAAGAATCTTATTTTTTATTCTTAAATTTGGAACGCTAAATACGTTGTCAGCCATGATGTGACGTCATAGAATTTGTAAACAAATAAATGTCATCCGCACATCACCCGTCGACTGTCGCGCTAATTTGTACATCTAAAAACAAAATTATTTTATGGTAAAATTACTGTTTACTTGTTAAATTGATAAAATTAATTATGGACGTTGGATTTGTATAAGCAGAAACTACAAATTTGCCGAGAATATATACATTGATTGGTGGTAATTTTTTTGCTATGATTCATTTCTGCTTTGCCAAGCTAAAGAACGTTAAGACTTCTACGTGAGGACAGTGCATTTGGGATTGTAATATAACGTCAGATATAAAAAGTGGAATAAGTAAAAAGTCTCAGGAGACTTAAGTATTAAATTATTGTATTTTTAAAACTGATTTGTAAGTTTCTTTAGAGACTGAATAAGTAGTTAGTATTTACATCAAAGTGATTTTCGCAAATATAAATTTAATTTACAATTGAGAGGTTCAGGATCCCTTTTAGCAAGTTTTAGTGAGTTTTAGGTGTCGCGTATATTTATTTCACTAGATACTCTAAATCCAAAACTTCCCTGGGGGTTTTTATCGATATGATTTTGCATTTTGATACAATAATGATATTTTTTAATGTCCACTAGTCATGTTTTTATTTTAAATACAAAATAAACTCCGAAAGGGATACTTGTTTACAAATGCTGTGATATCACATCATAGTTAATGTATAGACCAACATGAAAATTTCGGAAAATTAGGAAAAGTATATTTAAAAATAAATTTATTCCAAATTTTTTAGGGTCTAATGTTAACAGTTATAAATCACTTAAGATTTATTTGAAAAAAATTTCAATACGTCTTTTATGTTCAAATTATGTTCTTAATTATAATTTGCTATCGGATCTCTGAATATACTTTGCTAATGCTTCCCATTTACTTGTCCCAAAAAGATTGACTAATTTTTAGAAATGTATAAAACATTATAACTTTTACGGCTTATATTTATGTACTGAAGCCAGTTACTAAGCTTCCTTGTGCAATTTAGTTTGACAGTATATCCAAACTGAGAATAAATAACTGTATGGGTCATTACAATTATTTATTTCAATATAGGATGGAACTTGCGACTGCTAATATACGTATGACCTTTTCTTTTTACGTGGGGAAATCCGTTACGGATACTCTGCCGGGCGGCAGGGTATCCGTAACGGGGGGGGGGGGGAGAAGGCGAGTTATGTCGGACTCCGCGTGCGCGTCTACCGACTAAAACCCCACGACGGCCGCCATCGGCACCAAGGAAGAGTCCCGGGATCTCTTAAAGAACTGCTTCTGCCGGGGCTCCTCCGGCGCCTGGCTCACTAAGCCCATCTTGAGGGTTGCGTGAGTTCGCTACCCCCGACTCCCTCGCGGTGCTTAACCGGTTATTCCTGCCATAGAGAACCACCGAATATACGTATGACGTACAAACCTATTATTCGCAATGTCTCACCAATTCGTCTTGAACAAGCGTGATGGGTTAATGTTTATTTCTTTAGAAATTGGGAGGCCCCACGCTCAGTAGTCGGATATATAATATTTTCTTTAATCGCCCCATCATTACCGAGGGACCGATTGAAGAAAGACACACACTCGTGGTCACTAGAACCCCTCAAACAGACAATATGTATCCAACAGTTCCCACTTGATCGGACCATCTTCTTGGCGATCATTCTCACGGTGTTTCCCTTCGGTATTATCAACATTGACCAGCTTTTGCAGGTTAAGTATGCGTTGAAGTCAGATGGTGTACAGTCGGGTCTTAATGTCGAGATAGGAGAAAATTTTGCATTTGGTTGTCTATGGTATCCGGAGTATTAGCCTCCAGCACCACATTTCGAATGCATCTATCCTCTGTCTGTTTCTTGTGGGTTTTATATAGATTGTTAAAGAATAAATAAATATATTCCATGTACCTTCTGCGTATTAAGGTGTTTTTCTATTGCAATGCGTGCCGGGTAGCAGTTATTCAATATTTATAAAGATATTGATGTTGAAATTTTCAACTTACAAAACCATACGATTATGCACTTATTTGCCATTCTCAACATGTTTACAGTCTGAGACGCGGCTAATGTAAGTTTTCTGTTAATCTCTCCGCGACGAATAACTTTTAGTGGAGCCGGATTAATGGCGGGCGAGTGAGTGCCTTACATTTTAGTGAAAAAGGAAAAATACTCTGCAAAAAACGTGTTCGAAAGCATTTAAGACGTCGGGAATTGCTTAAAAACTGGTTAATGTCGCGCATTATTCAGTAGTGCAAATCTTCTACGCTGTGCCAGATAACTTTCTGCTTATTGAATCAACGAAGTCCACCTGATAATTTTGGATTGAAAATTAGTATATACGTTAATATCAGCATCTTCAGATACCAGTTCCTGTATTTTAGTCATGGACGAACGGGCGGGTTCGACCAAGAAAGTAACACATCCTAAGAACCGAATATATGTAGGTGTCAAGTAGTAGCATCGTATGGTGAATGTATTGATCCGGAGGCCAAACTTCTTTCCTCTTCTTTATTTTCTTCTTCCTATTTTACTAATTCTTATTACGTGGTATCGATTCTGCTTCTTGCTACAGAAAACAGACAGCTTGCTACAAATAATGTACAACATGCTTGTACCATTTAAACTTAAAGGACTATTTTAAGCAGTAACTCACACACATATATACATATGTCCACACAAACACGTATGCATGCAAGCACGTACGCCTACCTTTAGATCTTGCGAGAAAGGAGTGGGTAAAAATCAGCGCTGCAGGATAATCCCTTCCCTTGTGTTGTTATATTTATAGTATAAATAGTTACGTAGGTAATATACGTATAAAATGTAATGTAAAACTATTTTGCAAAAAACAGCTTGTATGTATTCTTATTCTTATTCTGGCAAATAAAATATTTTTATTATTAATTTTTTATTATTATTCGTAGTAAGTGTCCGTTTTATTTTAAACCTCCATAAGCGTCATGGTTGGTTACCATCAAGTTGCCTGCATTTTCAACCAACCTGTTGCGAATTACTTAAATAAAATAGTCCATAACTTGAACGGTTTGCCCTTAAATGCCGCAACAAGCTCTATTTTCAGCTTTATACAACCATTTTTTTTTTCCAACTGCACTGTTATAATGTCAAGTGAATGTCAAGCTAGAAATAAATAATGCTTAGTTTATATTAAAAACGTGAACTTTAACATTTTATAGAAAGCTTTATCTACCGTGTAGTTCTCGGCTTGGATAGAGCCATCGCGTTTTCTCCGTGGGTGTTGACTATTGGAGCAAATACCTATAGGTAAGCAACAGAGCTGTGTGATTAATAAACAATATAATTATAATATCAATCTTCCATCCGCCAGATAAATATGGAATTATAATAAGTTATTAGTGAGAGATAAACAAAAGAAGAGGTGGATTATACTGATTGACTTAACGAATATAACTTCATACACAACAAAGTCTTTCAGTTGAATATGAAAACAAGTAATATGTAAAAAATGAAGTCAATTTTTTGTTTTATATTTTGCTAAATATCATATATAAGACAATTTATTTATCCCACATCTAATTTAAGTTTATTAATTAAATTTAAACTTTATTAATTAAAAAAAATTAAATAAAATGTATTTGAACTTGAGTGGATGAATAAAAATGTATTTTATTAGCGATATGAAATAAAATATAAATATCGACGATTTGCGCAGGGCGGCTTGCAGAAACTGGATCGAAAAATCGGGTTAGATGACGTTTCTTGGAGGAGGTGTTTATACAGTAGTGAACTGCCGTAGGCTGTTGATGATGATGATAAAAATCATTACCAGACTGGTAGCCAGACTGTCGTGGTCTGGCTACTATATGAATAAAGATTGAAGTTGTAAGAAAGCGATGTGGAGTAAAACAATGTGTCGTGACAAAAGTTGAGGAAGGGATGCTTAGATGGTTTGGGAACATAGTTTTACGTTGCGGATATGGATGGAAGGGTTGGTAGGAGAAGACCAAGGAGAACATACTTTGATCAAATCGGATCTTGAAAAAATTCTCAAGAAAGGTCAGGTCGAAAGTACCCTTAACCGACGAGCTTTTATACAGAGAGTAATGAATGTTGATGAAGCAAAGAAAGTGTGCCAGGATCGTAGCAAATGGAGGTCTGTTGACACAGCCCACCCCTACGGGTAACAGGCGTGATAGTATATATTTATTTATTTTGATATTATTAAAATACTTGTTAAGCATTCCAATTGAGCTAATAATGCTTCTATCTGGAAATTATGGGTCACATCAATAGATCAATGGTAGAATTAAACCCACAATCTTAGGCTGTTTTAGAATATTTTACTTAAAAATTCTTTTGTGTGTTCATTTCTCATACAAATATTTTCCCAAGAACAAGTAATTTTCGAAATCATTTTTAATTTATTTTTTTGTTCAAAGCTTTATTTTTGCTCATAGCCTTATTTAATTATTTATATAATTTTTTAACACTTTTATTCAAAATCAACCTATAATCCTTACTATGAATTTTAATGTATTAACCTAATACATTAAAATTCATAGTTTATATTTCTAAAAAATCCCTTGTGTCAACAAGAAGTACAAAAAACTAATGCAAAAATATACTTAGCTCTTTCATTTATAGATAGTGAAATGAAAGTGGGTTTGTAGAAAGAAATGCACGAAACGCGGCAAGATAGATAAGAGAAGCGAGAGAAATTAAATTGCAGAGACGACAATTCTTTAGACTGAAATAGCAGACGCAGACGGAAAAATAAAATGATTTAGCGAGGGAAAACATTTTCTGCGAATCCGTGTGAACTACTTACGTATATATAAATAGAATTCAATCCGTTTCAAGTGAATCTTTACTCGGGCAAGTTTATATTGAGAAAAATCAAATAATAATTAAAGTAAATGGCTTGCGAATATCGGTCGGGAATCGTTTGTATTGTGATATTCTTTATCTGCTCTCTCGGAATATCATCGGATATAAGCTATTTCCATTGATTACTAAGAAAGCTATTTCCATTGAATACTAAGAAAGCTATTTCCATTCATTACTAAGAAAGCTATTTCCTTATTCGCTAGTTGAATTTGACTTTATCGAAATTGCACAATTATTTCTGTGCTAACAAATACCATATAATGATTAAATGATAATCATCATCAACAATCCATTGCTAGATTTAGGTATCACCTAAGAAGCACCACATCATCACACCTGATATTTGGCTTTACGCAACCAGTTTCCTTTAGTCACCCTGCGTAGATTGTCACACTATCTTGCTGGGGGGGGGGGGGCGTCCCACAATACATTTGTCACAATCTACGGCTACATGCAATCGGATTCAGCTAGCCACTCGTGTAGATCGTCGCTTCATTTATCCAGGGAGCGTTTCAACTGAACACAATGGGCCTACGTTGATACGGCAGCTGAGATACGTGTGAGATACTCTACTTTTTCTACTATGAGTGTAAGTTACATCACCAGGCTGCTCGGCGCAATAAACAGAGATTTGCCATGTGTCCAATCACATTGGTAGTAAAGTGCCATAATCCGCACATTTGACCAGTGGATTGAGAATTGCAGACTATCAAGGTAGACGCCATTGCCAATCTTCTGGTATTTGTTCACGAAATTTGCCTTATATGATACCCACGAGAAGAAATTGAGGGCCTATCTATGCCGGCAACAAAGCAAATACGACACTTATGCCTGGTGGCAAAATTAGCCAAATATAAATAATAAAACAAAAACTAAAATAGATGTAAATAAAATTCAATTGCTTTTTATTTTTTTTTAAATCATTTCGTCTAAATATTGATCGCAATGTCAGACACACTCTTAGAATCTAACCATAGTATTCTATGCCAATTGCTGAAGTAATGATGTCGGGATGCGGTTAACCTTGTGGAGGATACTTTCTTTTAGTGCTGAGATAGTCGTCGGTGCAGGGTGAGATCCGATAACCTGGGTCGCCAGGGCATATCGCCGAAACGGCTTGTTAATTAGTTAGGAATGAAATCACAAAGAAGCTCCATAGTATTTCTAGCAGTGTCATGTAAACATAGGCATATTTACCGATTGTCCGACCTATAACCTATTCCCGTCACCGGACACCCTATTTTTTTTAACAGCCCATATATGTCCCACAGCTGAGCACGGGCCTCTCCATTTCTGGAGAAACGGACGATAACCCACCACGCTTGCCCAATGCGGATTGGCGGGGTTACCAGACTCGGAATAAATATTTGTAATCCATACATATATTTATTCTGATGCGGGAATCGAATCCGCGAATAGAGAGCTCCGCCACTGAGTCAATTGGTCGTCACCGTATATTTCGCTATAAGGACACCCTATAATTTGCTTTAAATAGGTTATCTTCAGGCCAAGTAAGTGATCAATGGATTAAGATTAACATTTCTGTATTTTGATACGTTTATTTGTTTTCTATCTACATCTACATAAGACTAATAACCAATCTGTATCCGCCCGTCACCATTCCGCTCGCTATGCGTGAAAATGATGGTAAAATCCGTTAATTTAGAGATATAACACTGTCGAGAAGTAAATTGTAAATGCCTAAATTTTAAACACACAAAACTATTTTCATCTAAAAATCTTAGAATAATTTTTGCCATTTCAGCTATACAATGGATATTTGTACACCTTTCCCCCGACTCTATTGCTTGTTTAACTGGTTTTAAATGACTTATAATACGAAATTGTATGTGGGTTTCTATTTACCAGTGAGTGAGTGAATGATGTTTTGATTTAGAACAAAACAAAGGACTTGATTAGAAAACTTCTTGTCGCCGAAGCCCTGAGGACCAAATGTTTCTACCGCGAAGGGACCGAAAGTAAACTTGTACCTACAAGCGACGTAATCGTTTGCTGCTGTATTAACTCTCAGTCACTCCCCTTGAGAGGCGAGGAGGTTTATGTTTACATAAGAAACCTTGTACGTTTCTAGCTCGTTTCACTTAATACACAGGACTAATATAGTTCATATAAAGAAGCCTTTTAGAAGCTATTGCTGAATACAATAAAAATCTCCAATCATAAAAGATCTCGTCGTTTATTAAAATCTCACCAAACGGCTAGATTCTTTGGTATCGTGGAGGAATGTCTCATCACACAGAATCTTATTTATTATTATTGCAGTTAAATTCCACTATTGTACAACTTACAACAAAGAAAAGTTTAATATGAATGTAGTTTTTCCATGTACAACCTTTCTATAGAACCAGGTTCGTTCTGAACGGATTTAACACTGAAATAGTGGTAGAGCCACGCTGCAAACGAATACTTTATCAAGAATAGCATAATATTTGTCTGTAGCATGAATGGGCCGGCTCACCCGGGGAAGTACGACACTCCCGCAGAAAACCGGTGTCTAAGTGGTAGCTTAGCTACCGCGCTTCGTACGGTGAACGGCCGAGTTCCGGAGGCCTAACACCCACGCCCTCCCATTCCCACTCCCATAATGACACATTCCTTAAAGGTCGGTAACGCTTCCGCACTGCTGCGGATGTCTATGGGCGGCGTTTGTTACTTTCCATCAGGCGACACGCCTGCTCTTTTGCCTTCTAGTCCCATAAAAAAAATATTGAATCCATCTGTAGTGATGATTCACGTGACACATTATACAATTTTTTTTAGTCATACTAAGAGATTTTTAATATAGGCGTAGCTTAAAAAAGACGTTTCCATTCGTACACAATCAACATTACACTTTGAAAAACAAGATTACACGGGTTTTTTAAAGACCGATAATGCTCCGCAATAGCAATGGTATTCCAGGTAGATTTTGCTGATTGATTTCCCTCAGGCGACAGGCTTGCTCGTTTTTCTTTCTATCCCATACAAATATACAGGTTGAATATCGAACAGCCAACTCATCTTACATCGATAATCATATTTACTTTGGTGAGTTATTAATAGATGACGTGCCGTAGCCGTGAAGGCTCGACACCGAAGAGCCTACAAGTGAAGGCGTGCCCGCAGAGACTCAATATACGTAATTACATTTAATACCCAGTGTGTGCAGTTATTAAAGTTGCAGCATAATGATAGTGTAGTCGAGTAAAAGCAATTATAGTTTCAGTAATGAACATATTGAATGGTAATTAACCTCTAGCGTAGGTATAATTAAGTTCTACGGCATTTCTATCGGCTTTGAAGCAAAATAACAAAAGAGAATTTATAAATAAGTTTATATTTTCTCTTTGAAGGGGAAAACAAATATAAATCAATCAATATTACATAAAGCTCGATCAACACTAACTCACTCACTGACGTCAAAATTGGCGAAACGTAAAGAGAAGTTAAACATTTTTTTTTATGGGATAGGAAGGCAAACGAGCAGGCGTGTCACCTGATGGAAAGCAATCAACGCCGCCCATAGACTTCCGCAGCGCGATAAGCAGTGCGGAAGCATGACAGAATTAGACTAATTCTGTCACCGGACACACTATTTATCGTTTGCATCTACTCCATATCTTTCCCATTAACCCAAAAATTGACTTGAAGATTCGTCAAAAAGTAGAATATATACAAGTAGAATAGACAAAATAATAATTATTTTAATTTATACATTAATTGGAAATTAATCATAGCCAGGGATCGATTGTTTAATTGCTAAATACGAATTTAAAAACCTCATTCCCGCTGTGTCGTTTCTGCATTATTTCAAATTTTAATTAACCTTTTGGAATGAAACCTGATGAAACAATTTACATATACAATAATAGTATTATGCTACAGTTTCAGGTCAATTCAAACGTTGAATATTGCTTCGTTATACTGTTTTAATGATGTGCCTTTGTAATTTAAGCTGCCGTTAATTTATTGTATGCCGTGTAATTATCGCACGAAAATTTAATACTTTGAATATAATGTACAAATTATTTTAAGAGGGGTAACTAACAAAATAAATTCCCCATTTTCCTTTATGGAGTTTTAACGTGCACTACGAGAGGAAAACAGGACCTATGCATTTGAAATGTGATCTTAGAGATTAATGCTTGGAATTCCTTGGACAGCTAAACGCACAGATGTGTTGATCTTGTCACAGCTAAAAGTGAAAACCCTTCCATCGTATGTCGCCAGTGCATCTTCTTTTATTTTGGCCACATTGTGAGGAAGGGTGATGAAAATTGGATAACTCACTGATTCGTAATACGAAAGGAAAATGGTTGAGAGGCCGATCACCAACCCGGAAGACAGACCAAATAAAAGAATCGTCAACCACCAAGTTCCACCACATCACTAACGAAGCTATGGATGGTTACCGGTGATGCGATCATCAACGATGTGATCATTAACGAAGCGATGATATAACGATGACCATGATCCTCAGATATGAGGAAACGACTACAAAGAGAGAACTAACAAAAAAAAGTGAAGCTTTTGGACCATAGAAATCGCAAAAGCGTTACTATTAGCTTTTAAGAAAGATGTCATCTTTTTGTGGAATATTCCAATGTCGTATCGATTCGGAAATACCGTTGAATGTAGTTTGTTCAACAAAGCTTATTCTTTACAGTCATAGTTTTACTCTAGGAAAATCTGTAGATAGTTGCCCTTCGGATGTCGTTATCAGGTTCCCTGTTAATGCGCTTAAAGAAATTCTTCTTACTTGTTTTTTCCTGGCCAAGATTTTAGTGGCGCGGTACAGTTCTTGCATATGTGCTAACTTTTCGTTTTGTCTTTACGGCAGCTCCGCTGAATAATTTCGCGTTGATTTCTGTACCGAGTTTTGAGACTGAGTCGTGTTTTTCTACAATTGTCGCGAGCAGTTCCTCTTTAAGTTTTGCTCTCTGTTCTATTAGGTACCAGAAACGAGAAGATTGGATGTCACAAATATTTTGTGACATCCAATCTTCTCGTTGCGGGTTGCTATACCCGAGAACTAAATCACTCGTCTCCGTAAAGGCTTTTCAGAAGCGCACCCACTCACTGTTAATGCCAGCTATATAGCTTTTGGTTGCGGTGAATTTATTACATGACTAACTTTTTTATTTTTATTGTATTGTATGTGTATATCAGTATGAGTAGGAGTATATATATGGATGTATGTGTGTGTTTCAATATGAATGTCGTCACTGTAGTCCGTGATCTGACGACGTTTGTTCTTGCTGAAAACCAGCGCCGGGTGCTCCAATAGAGCGCCCGGCATATGCTGAGCAAGAACCATTTTTTACACTTGTTTGATTAAAATTAGTTTCTTTTTATTTTTGTATTTATTATATTTATTTATTATTATATTTTATGTTTTTTTTTTGTATATTATAATATTATTAAGGTTTTAAGCAAAAATTAATTATTATATGAAAAGGTGTCATGAATAAAGTTTTTCGATTTCTACTTCTATCCCAACCGTCAACCACGCTGGTACAAAATAAAAAAATGTTTGATTAACGCAGTATAAGCAATCTCTATACAAGAAAGGTTTTAAAGTTCTAAAGTACTTAAATATACAAAATAACATTGCCTTGCTTCAGTATCACAATGCTTAAGTATTATATTCAACCACCTGAAATGTCGTGTCACATTCGTTTAAAAATCTAGTTACAAGAACCCAAGGCATATTACGGCTAGCATTGCGTGTTTTTACAACCAAAGAAAATAATAAGCTATGGAATAAAGCATGCTACAATTTCCCATGGCATGCGATTCTCAAACTCCATGTCTGAATAAAAAGCGATTGAAGCTGATTTTTTTTTGCTTATGTAGAAACTTGAAGGACCGCTTGTATACCGTACAATTCGTATTTGCATACACAGTTGAACTAGGCAAGAGTCTCACGCGACGCGCTCTGTGAAATCACGCAAAGTTCTATTTAAGTATAAGAACATACTGGAAGCTTACGCGGCCGCACCTTCCACAGTAGCACTATATGGGAGCGGCTCTTCATTAGCGTACTCAAAGAGAAACGTGTAACTTTGCAGAATAGCATTAAAGTGGAAATATTTCATATTAACTTCATATGTGTATATCGTATTAATTGCTCATTTTAAATTCTCTGTTTGCGATTGCCTCATTCACTTTATTATCGTTGAGGAAGGTAACGGGCTTCAACATGATTCTACTAGTGTAAATCTGTGTTTTCTTTAGGCCGATTTCCTCGGGTGTATTTCGAATATATATTTCATTTCTTCCTAATTTATGTACACTTTGGGTAATCGATTAATCTTGTATTGTTAAGATCTTCCATGAGTATATATATATATATATATATATATATATATATATATATATATATATATATATATATATATATATATACATATATATATATATATATATATATATATATATATATATATATATATATATATATATATATATATATATATATATATATATATTTGTTATAATATTAACATGTAATTATTATATGATTCTTATTCTGTAAGCTTTTACCTCTCAAATTTCAATTATATGTGTGCCCAGTCATTCTTCAATATACTTTGAATTTACGTTTTTATTTGTATTTTTAATCGAAGAGATAGGAAAAACATCAGAGGCACTAAAGTTTGTTTCCCTATGTTAGAGTAAAAAGTGAACAATGCGAGGGAAGATATAGTAATGAGAAAGTAGGTTAGGATCTGGCTCTCTACGTTGACAGGACCAAGCGCTATAACCAAGTTTCTACGCAGAAGTCGGTTCTCAGAGAAATTGTGGTACAATAGACAACAAAAGTAAAATAGTTCGATAATTCAATAACGCTTATCGGCAGTAATATCTTCGAAAAACTATACAATTTTGATTATATAAGAGTTCATTTAGGACTTACGTTTAACAATTCATTTGCGGAAAACTTGATTAGTGTCGCCATTTTTAATAGTCGCTCTATCTAGCCGAGAAGCGTTCCACACTACGTTTGCCAAAAGGCACACTGCACTCTAGCACTCGTCAACTCTAACCTTTTTGCCACTTCAGTTTGCTATAATGTCAATAACGTCAATCCAAATAAAATTAACACGAAAAGCTGTTGCTATTGTAGTAGATTTCAATTTGATCTTTTTTTTATGGGTTTATCCCATACAAACGGCTTATCCCAGGCAAATGAGCAGACGTGTCACCAGATGGAAAGCAATCAACGCCGCCCATAGACATCCGCAGCGCCATACGCAGTGCGGAAGCGTTGCCGACCTTTAAGGAAAGTGCCATTATGGGAGTGGGAGTGGGAGGGGGAGGGTGTTGGGCCTCCGGAACTCAGCCGCTCACCGGACGAAGCGCGGTATCTAAGCTACCACTCAGACGCCGGTTTTCTGCTTGTGTGGTACTTCCCCGGGCTAGCCCGTCCATTCATGCTATAGACAAATATTTTGCCATTCTTGATAAAGTATCCATCTGCAGGGTGGCTCTGCTACTATTAAAATTTATGTATAGGGTATCCGATGGCAGAGTTAAGGTATAGGTATAGGTGGAATAATTCTTATTTGAAAGCCCATTAAGCTATGATGATGATTTTGCTTCTTTTTGAAATGTTTTCTTTATAGATATATGGAGAAAGCTAATTTCCCTAGGCGACTATCTGCTTGTAGATCAAAAATTATCAGTTTACATGTAATCCATTCGAAACAAATCTTTTTTTTAAGACTATCTCTTAAATCCAAAATTACTGGATTTGAGTTATTGGACCAATAATATTACATACAATTTTTATTTTTTATCAATTTTATCCTGATGGATGGTTTGTCTATCTTAACGGGTGATTATAATTCAATATAATCGCACACTCAGCATGTATCTTTATAGTTCGGAAATGTATGGCACACACGGTTTGCAATCGGTATCACATAAATTAAGACATTATAAGTAAAAATATGTAGGACACACGATTCACATATTTTCGATTTTAGTCTCTGAAGCCTTATAATAACATAACTAAATATACCAAGACCTTTAATTATACACTTCTTAACAAAACCAAATTTAAAATAAAGAACGTCGTGTTACAACACCGACAACTTAAGTTTTATCGCCAGTTATCGTGTCCGAATTAAATTTGTCATATTCCATAATATAATTTAGGTTATAATTCTGGAAAAACCATTATGACTAAGTCTGGCTTGCCTTTTTACCTTGATATAATGTAAATTATATCAACCCTTCTATCGTTTTAAAATGTTTATTATTGTTTGTAATTAATAAAAACCAGCCGAGTGCCAGGTCGACTGACGCAATACAGAGTTCTAGGTTTTTCCAATGCTGTTGATATTTTTAAATTTTATTTCTTCATATTTCTTTAAACCACAAACGTATTATTTATTACATTAGACAGTAAAAGTATTCTAATTCTGAAAAATATAGCACACACGTACTTATTTGCAATCCCCAATCCAACCTCCATTATTACGGCAGCGCCTTTCCATTTTGATTGAAGTCAAAGTCCAGTAAACACAATACATACATACAGGATGTTAGGAGGCAGAATTAAATTTTCTACCTTAACTATTACTCGCAAACAAGGATTATTCGACCTATAACCTCATTCTCCCACCGGACACCCTATATATAGATCAAATCGAAATCTGCCGCGACAGCAGTAGCTTTTCACGTTGTTTTCATTTGGGTTGATGTTGTTGACATTAAAGCAATTTCAATTTATTTATTTATTTCAATTATTTCCACGCACTACCTTTATGTTAAAGCAAAGCTTAGCGGTTTTTCCAAAACAATGGAAGCCTAATTAATAGACTAGAGACCATATAGATATATCTATATCTTTAACGAGGACGATATTAAAATAGCAGGGTTAACGTGGATGAGAAAAGCACAAGATCGTGCTATGTAGAAAATTATTGGGGATAGGTCTCCCCAATATTTTTCTACATAGCAGCTAATGAAAGCAAGACAATCTTAGCGGTGTTGAAAAACAAAACATTAAATTATTATATGATATAAAATTATTAATAAAGGCTGTCATTATTATTATAATCTTTATTTATATATTTCTCTCTTAATATCAATATTATTACTGTAAAATTATTATTATTAGGGTTTTACTTCTTCGTAGTGGGATAAACCAAGCTAACGAAGGATTTAGGCATCCAAGGAAAAGAACCTTCTCACAATATTGTCGCTTTTTGAATTTAACTTAAATATTTACCTAAATCTAACTTGGACAGATATGCGTCCAAATTGTGGGTAGATGGGCGTTCGAAATTTAAATATTATTATGCCTATGATGCTGCCGATGTCTACGAGTTGCGGTGATTGCTTTCCATCAGCCGACATGCTTGCTCGTTTGTTTTTCTCTCTCAAAAAAAAAATACTACCGGGTTGGAAGGACTCCCGATCTAAGAGTTCCTTAGATAGATCGAAACCACGGCTTTGACTGGTATTGCATCGTATTCATTACTCGTTCGTAATTCCCTCAGTAAGTACTTTAGCGTTGCTTTCGCATATCAGCGTGTGGGTAACTCAGTTAGTTTAATTGCATGCCTAAGTAGTCCGTGGATGTTGCTTAGATTAACTATGCCAGTCTCGATTAACAAGACTAAATTATAATCGGCACGAACGTGAGAGCGGTTTTGACTCAATGCCAATCTTACGCCAGGCTTCCACCACGAAAGGGAAATATAGTAAGCGAGTATACTAATAATAATAATAATTAATTCAACTGTCATTGTTACCATAGTGGTCTCTGTGAATGGACTTCTCGGTAAAAATTTGGACGCCCATCTGTCCAAGTTAGGTTTAGGTAAGTGGGTTAAATTCAAAATTCAAAAAGCAGCCATATTGTGCACGGCTAGGATCGTGAGAAGGTTCCTTTCCATGGATGCATAATCATTCGTGTGTTTGGTTTATCCCGCCACAGAGGATTAATAACCCTAGTAATAATATTATTTTTATAGAGATTTTTTATATTAATAATATTGTTATTAAGAGACACCAACACCACATTCCACAAAATAATCAATTAATATTTTTTAGTGGTTAGTACAGAGTATCATCTTCTTGTAATGAAAGCCAAGCTTAAAGACTAACTATATAACTAATATGTATAGGCCTATATTTATAATAACACACGATGACGTAAAAATTAAATTAGGGTCACCATTTTAAAATACTATATAAATCAGGATATTAAGTGCGAAAGCATTGGGCCTTCAAAGTGAAAATTTTGCCATTTTTGGCAATACTTTAATTTCAAATCAAATAAATTTCAAGTTGCTGTTTTATTCATAATACTTATCTAAAATAGGTTTTGGTAAAATAAAATCAAATAAGTTAAAGCTTCTACCAGCGAGAAAATTTGTTACGTAATTTTCCACAAAAAATAATTTATTCCAATTTAGTTGGTTTTACTTTATCTTTGGTGAAGAACTTATAGGGATTTCACACATTTTCTGCTGGCATAACAAAAGTTTGCAGGTTCAAGTATTTCTGGATTTTATCGATACTTGAACAAATACCGATCGTTGAATCGAAGGGTTAAAAATGGTATGTTCGAGTGGAGTCTATATTTCATTGGTAATATTAAATTTAACAATCATTTTTATTTTGGGAAAAGCAACTACAAAGCTTTCTATAGAGGCATCACTATGTGTGATGTGATTACGCTCTTCATAAACTATAACTCCTTATAAATATGGTATGGGTGCACTCTTATCGGGAATAAAAAAAAAATATACAGTATATATTATTTTTTACTGTCTTTCAATGTATAATACGTTTCAATTGTTAAGTGACCCTCTATAGAAAAAAATATATTTATATTGTGTTTTTAGCCTGAACAAGGATTTATTTTTACAGCTTATAATATTTCACCTCACTGTCCAATGCGGATAGGCGGGGTAACCCGACTCGGAATAAATATCTGTAAGCCCATATATTTATTACGAAGCGTGGATTGAACTCGCGACCATTTACTCTGTAGGAGGCAGGCCCACCATTGAGCTAATGGGTCGTCTAGGTAAGTATCATATGTAAAATCAAAAAACTGGGACACATAGATAGAAAGCTATTCCTCAGTTTTAAACCGGATTCTTACTTCCTTTTTTCTTATATTATTATTTATTATAGGTAACACAAGGTTTTAGTCGATTATCTCTATCGAATTCTCACCAGCGTACATATACATTTCAATCAATGTTTGCTTGCTTCTTCTTAGCCGATTTCGGCTACAGCGACTGCACACTGTACTACTTGTGAGACTTCACATGAATGATATAACCTAGTTTGGCTGTAAACGTGCGGGCACAGGTGCTACATGTGAGAACTCCATTAATATACTTGTAAGAAACATTTGAAGGCGGTTTATATATAATACGCTCACGTTTGGTGTCAAGATCTCGCCTTCGATGGTCTTCAAAATTATTGACAGCGTCATGTACCGACCGCCTCCACTCCAAACTGTTTGACACTTGTACCTTTCAGGTGTCAGGCTCTAACCGCATCTTTTCATGTGCCGCTTGAGCAAGAGCAAGCAAGCAAGTCGTGCGATCCGAATCGTCGATGACCAAGATGTCACCGATCGGTTTTATTTTCTAGCGCTACTCACCTCACCTCACAGCGCTAGTCCCATCTGGATGAGTGGCGATCATCTAAGGTGCACTTCTTTCGAAACTTTTTTCCACGCACCACCACTTTGTGGAACCAGTTACCTGCGGTGGTATTTCCAAACCGATACGACATTAGCACCTTCAAAAAACAAGTCTACATATACCTGAAAGGCCAGCAACGCTTCTGCGGCTCCTACGGTGTCGCGGTTGTCTATGGGCGGCGTTGATTGCTTTCCATCTGGCGACACGTTTGCTCGTTTGCCCTTTTATCCAATAAAAAAAATGTATCTGGTAATTCAGTTTTAGTTCTCGAAACTGTCCCCTTGATGCATCTTCCATCGTTTCAGGGGGCTGGGAAGTTTTCGTCCTCGTCTTCGCCGACTTCATTTTTATATTTATCCCCAGTTCGTAAGTGGGCTTAACACTCAGTAACACAAGTGAATTGTTTATCTTATTTTCAATAATTAAGTTAAAAGACAAATATAAAATGAAGAGAAACATATGGATCAAAAATACATTTCTTAAATGGCGCATTCTATAAGGGCAAATATACCATCCTTGAGGATGCTATCTTACTGCCCTTGCTCGGATTTTTCATACCATTTGTTGGCAGAATCCCAAAAACATGGCTGCGCTGAAAATATTTTAAAGTTTTGTGTACGGCTAAAGAGAACGAAATTTCAAGAGTTATGAAATGAAAATAGTATTATTTTCCTAATTGCTTCTCAGGTTTGCAGATATGCCACTAGTACTGAAATTAGCGAATAACTGGACGATATTAATGGCTTTTGTTGATACTTATAGAGGTTGTTCTGGTGCAGAATTAGGTTTTTAACCTCAGCTACTACTTTCAAACTAGGGATATTCGACCTTTAAATAAATAAAATATATAAAGCTATAATTACTATCATTTATTATCATTGATTAATTGGTTAAATTTAATTTGTAGAATCGACAGCTTGTCCTTCGACATAGACCTCCTCCAAAGATTTCCATGCCGCTATATCTCTCGCTAATCCTTTAAATTTTTTGCCTCTTCTGAAACTCTTCTGAAGTTATCTATATTCCCAGAGTTTTGTCTGTCGCCCTTTGCTACTTTTCCCATCCCTTGGATACCACTCTAAGATTATTTTTGTCCATTTCTCCTCTCTTTTCCTTGTCATGTTTCGTCCCGTACATTACCATTACATACTTTTATTGCATCTTCAAATTTGGTTTACGCCAACTGCCACAACACTTCTCGATATCCTGTTTTGACATATATTTATTTTATTCCTTAATTGTTCCGGTAAAGTTTTGCAACCATGTGTTAAACATGGTAGGATATATAAGTTCCGTAGCAAATTCGACCTATAGCGTAGTATAAATGCGGTAAAATAATCCTTGTTTCAAAGTAGTAAAGTTGAAAACCTACTTCTTTACGTCCTTTATGCGTATATAAATTTGTAGATTATTTATTTTTCTCTCTTTAGAGAGAATTATAGGTAAAAGTGTGTCATCATCACGGTGGGAATACTATGAGACTATTACTTAATTTATAGATATAGTTATATATAATACTTAGGGTTGCCATAGGGGCGTTCGAAGAGCGTTTAATTTGTTGCCGGGTTATAAAATTAGATTTAACATCATCATCAGTAGTCTGCGACAGCCCACTGCTGGACATAGATCTCCTCTAAGGCGCGGTACCTAGTGTGATCTACTCGGTTATAACAAAGCATAGATGAAACTATAGACATTTTGTTTTTTTCTGACTGTTCCCACAATAGTCAGTTTGTAAGATTCATTAATAAATCGTTAGCTAAAAGAACTTATATCGCCGGCAATGACCCATGGTGTGTATTGGCCTCCGATACTAGAATTAGTGATGATGACTGATCACGATGTTGGGCTGCCCCTCACCAATTGTTTGCCCTGATCTCGCTTAGGTCAGTGATCACTGCGACCTTCCATCGGTACTATAGCGTGCCAGCCATACTGATGTGACTTTAGGGGGTTTTATCTGGTATACTATAATACTATATCACGATATAGTGAAACTCTGCCAAGTGAAGTTACTTTATTAACGAATCATTTTGCATTTTATATTAATTATATTTATATTAATGATTTATATTGATATTAATAAATCACTTTACATTTTATATTCAACATTAATTTCTTATGCCAGAAAATGTCATGTCCATTGAAAGACGTCAGTCGATCAAATGTTTTGTTTTTATATAAAACAATTTATTACTTTCTATTTTAAATTTTAAAATTACGAATGTAAAAAAAGTAAAAAGGTTTTATGATATTTGATTAAAATTTTTAATATATTTATCAATGTATCACTATGGTATCTACATAAAGCGATCGGATGGACGTGTACCGGATGGTATTGTCACCGGTACACGTTCATCCGATCGCTCTATGTAGATACACCCTTTTGGCTGCACGATCCTCTCCCATCCTCTCCAGGTGACCGTCCCAATGGAGTCAATGTACCTTTAAACTAAAGAAATAGAGGTTTACTACCTAACAATCGACCAATTGACTCAGTGGTAGTGCCCTCCGCCAGTGGAGTAAATGGGCGCGGGTTCGATCCCCGCATCGGAATAAATATATGTATGAATTACAAATATTTATTTCGAGTTTGGTAACCCCGCTAATCCGCATTGGACAAGCGTGGTGGGTTAATGTACGTTCCTCCAGAAATGGAGAGGCCCGTGCTCAGCAGTGGGACATATATGGGATGTTAAAAAAAAATAACATAGTCACAAAATATTTGTCTTACAAAACATCTAAAAATAATTCATATTTACCTTGAATACTCAACACTCAACTTCACGAAAGAATTACGCTTTCAAATAATCACACCCGTTCTACAAACGTAAGAGTATTAATAAACATTTCGTCTGTGGGACGACTTACTCAATGTAACTTCGTTACCGTAAGTGAACTCTGACATGCGACAGGGCGCATACTAATTATTAAACGATCTATGAAGTTACTTAGAAGTTCGTCTCTCTATCTCATTCAGTTTGAAAGTTACAAGAGTTTACGTATTAAGTACGTATTAAGTATTAATCTAGGTTTTACTGTAATTGTTTCCTATTTGGGAGTAGAATTAGGTTATATTTCAACTAATCAGTAAACGCATACAAAGAAAAAAAAGGCCAAGCTGGCCTCGAAAAAGCTGGGTGTGCTCAGTAGAGCGAGACAGTATTTCACATCTGGCCATTGCCTCCAACTGTACAAGGCACAAGTCCATGTGTGGCCTACACATGGAATACTGTTCTCACCTCTGGGCCGGGGCTCCCCAGTATGAATTCTACTATTTGACCGCATTCAAAGTCATGCGATTCGAATCGTATATGACTAAGATCTCACCGATCGGCTTGATTCTCTAGCGCTGCGGAGGGACACCTCATCTGTCAGTATTTTTTATCACTGTTGCCATGGCAAGTGCTCCGAGGAATGTTTTGGAATGATTCCCGCCCCCGAATTCCACAACTGCACAACTCACCGTAAAGAAAAGTTTCATCCACACCATCTGGATGAGTGGCGATCTACTACGATGCACTTCTCTCAAAACTTCTTTCCACGAACCACCACTCTTTGGAACCAGCTAACTATGGCGGTTTTCCGAACCGATACGACATGGGCACCTTCAAAAAACAAGCCTACATATACCTAAAAAGCCGGCAACGCTTCTGTGACTCAAGCGGTGTCGCGGTTGTCTATAGGCGGCATTGATTGCTTTTCATCAAGCGGCACGCTTGTTCGTTTGCCCTCCTATCACATAAAAAACCGCATGTTGGTTATTTACTGCCAATGTTGAGAGAACATCCTGCATTACTACAAGAGAGACCATCGAGTTTCTGCGTGATTTATTTCCTAACAAATTAATAAGACGTTTCGGCGATATCCACTGGCCATTTAGGTTGCCATATCTTATTCTTCTTTACGACGACCGTCTCAGCACTAAAAGAAAATATCTTCAGTGAGGTTAATGGCGTCCCGACGTCAGTATTTCAGCGGGTGGCACAGAATACCGTGGCTAGATTCCAAGTATGTGCCCGACGTGACCGTCAACATTTTCTTCTCCCCGGGCTTTTCTTCTTAATATTTATTGAATTTTATTTATAGTTTTATTTTATTATTTATGTTTTAAAACATAATTCTGCAATCGGACATTATATATGTATTCCAGCATAGATTAAGTCCACCTCATTCATTCCCGTGATATTCGTACCCGGACTATAGGAGCTGGTATACCAGCACTGCTCATCTACCTGAGAAAAGAAAAAAGAAAACATTCTGTAATCCAACCGCCAAGTGGATTGAAGAAGTAGCCTTCAATCATGATCTTGATTGATGAATTGTGACTTACATAATAGTTGTAATCCTAGTATTATTTTGGATTTTATTTAGCCACCGTTATGAAAACAGCAATGAAAATATCAAGTTACATAGTAAATGTCTTTCACCCCAGCGTACAACGTAACGCTCAATACATTTTATGTTCTATTATGGTGTGAATAAAGTTGATAATAAATAATAATTATTTTTAAAAAAATATATTTTTATATCGCACAAGATCATTAGTCTGTGGAGCATAGAGCGTGGTGTATTTGTTCACCAGCGCTTTAACTACGCTAACAGGAACCGAGAGTTAAAAACTGCACGACGCTACTCTGTCGGGGTCTGCCCTGCGCATTGGAGAGCTAACGCCCTTCCTCCGGGAGCGTGTCTATTTTTAGAATGTTGGAAAAGCATAAGGTCTATTAAAAATACACAACAATTTCTAAAGATGTTGTCGTTTGAGATTAGGATATTATCCTTTTCATAACCGTTATGTTTGTTATTTCTAGTTCTTGTTTTATCAACGATTTACTTAAAGTTTCTCTACGCAACATTTGTGTTGTTGTGTTAATTTATAATTTATTTAGTTTCTCATTGTTTTAATTATTATGCATAATTATTTAGAGTAAAAATATATAAAGTAATAATACAATTAGATGTTTTATTATAGGACAGAAAAGCAAACGAGCAGGTGTGTCACCTGTTGGAAAGCAACCAACGCCGCCCATAGATATGCGCGGCGTTACCGGCCTTTAAGGACAGTGTCATTATGGAAGGGCCCCCCCTTCGGGCGGGAGCTAAGCTACCACTCAAACGCCGGTTTTCTACGGAAGTGTGGTACATCCCCGGGCGAGCCGGCCCATTCCATGCTACAGACAAATAATATGGCATTCTTGACAAAGTATTCGGCTGCAGCGTGGCTCTACCACTGGTCCCACAGTTCGGATTGCGCTGTCCGTTACAAGGGTCCGATTGTAAAGTTAGGGACGTATGATACGGTGCGCCACCTCGATGTGGTGGAAAGCCATCGACCTGCTCTCCGCCTACAAATCGGGAGAGTAGATGTAGTACATAATACCTAAACCAATTTGTTTATATTGTAATTAGAACTGTTTGATTTATTTTCTCTCCCTCTCTATGTATTTTAATGTGTTTACATTAAAACAATAATTCTAACTACATTTTTATTTATTTTTTTCAGGGGCATCGGTGGGGGTGGCATGTTCGGTGACGTCAATATTTCGGCCATTTTGGACTCGTTTAGTATAAGTTACGACAAAAGAGTAAGACCTAACTATGGAGGTTAGTGTATTCAATAAATTTTACTAATCGCTTTGATATAATCAGCTGACTTTAAAATTTGTTTAACATTTTATATCTAAAATTAACATGTAAACCTGTGTCGCCCTTTGTACTCGTGCTAGTACATATATTATATGTCCCTTAATTACGATTTATAAGAAAATATGTTATCGTAACGATTATGTCGCAACTAGTTGACGGTGATGCGAAAATTGTATTTTTTACCGATTAATGGTTTCGAGCGTTATTTTTCGGAAATCCATTAATTAGATAGAGAGTCAATAACTAGCTTCTCATCCATATCATCCGACTGTACGGAAGACACCTGCTGTTTTCCGTACATTCTATTTCACCCGAAAATAACTTGTGCTGAGGCAAAACGCCCGTCGTATATCTTGTTTCAAAGTGGTGCTGTGTGTATTCATTCGTATGCACATAATGTTATTTGTTTCTCACATACTATTACACGATATTCTTTTACTGATAAACACTTGTTGCAGTCTATAATTATTATTTAGTTAAAATATAATGACGTAGTGTGGGAAGCCCCTCAAATAGATGAAGCGAAAAATTGCATTGGAAATTAATTTCATCCCCACCACGGTGCATTTTTGTCGAAAAATCTTCCCACGCACCACCACTCTGTGGAACCAGGTACCTTCCGCGATCATTTCGAACCGATACGACATTGGCACCTTGAAAAAACAAGCCTATACATAACTCAAAGGCCGGCAACGCTTCCGCGACTCCTGTGGTTTCGCGGTTGCCATGGGTGGCGTTGATTGTTTTCCATCAGACGGTAGGTTTGCCCTCCTATCCCATTAAAAAAAATATTAGATGCGTGAAATTAAAGGTCGGGCTTGGTAGTGTGGTGTGCCTGCCGTTCTTCTTACGGCGACACCCGGGATCTTAAGTGGGTTTTTATCTTCAAGTAAAAATCTTCAAAACGATATAATTTATTCTTCTTGTTTTCAAATCATATGTACATTTATATCATATTCATATTTATTCTCTATTATATTTTATTAACATTTCATATATACGTGCCGGAGTGGTGACATGTCTATTCACAAGACGTCAATCGAACTAATATTTTGTTTTAATAGAAAACAATATATTTCTTTTTTATTTCAAACTTTAAATAATGAATCTTAAAAGAAATATTATAAAAAGTTTTATTGCATTAGTGATACATTTATTAATGTATCACTACAGTAGTAAGGTTATATGCTGTATCCCATTCTACAATAAGAGCGGCTGTGAAGTCGGATGGTAGACCAAGAAGCACATATCTATACCAAACTACTGAAGTTCTCAAGAAGGCCAGGTCAAAAGTAATCTTAATCAGCGAACTTGTACGAAGAGATTGATGAGTGTGGATGAAGCAAACAAAGTGTGTTCGGATTAAGCTTTAATTAATAATATATTATTATATCAATAATTCAGTGTTAGCCAAGACCAATAGAAACAGTCGCGGGTTCGATCCCCGCATCTATGTACGGCCTACAGATATTTATTCCGAGTCTGGTAACCCAACAGCGTGCTGGGTAAACGTTCGTGCCTCCAGAAATGGAGAGGCACGTGCTCAGAAAGTGGGACACATATACATAGCTGTAAAGCAACTTATCCCAAATGAAAATACACAGCTAATATTTCAGGTAGGAAAGGAAAGCTCAAGCAATATAGTCAGCGTTGAACATTAAATTATAATGATTTTTACATCAGCGCGAGGTTATTTCGCCTCTGCTACCTGCCTCCTCTCGTAAGCTACCCTTTTAATATTTCATAACCATTCGTATACACAAATATGATCTCTGAAAAATTAAACAATAACTAAATTCTGTAAGTTCATTCCACGCGTTCAGTATGACTTACATTTTATTCTTGTTTATTTATTTTTTATATAATATATTTATAACCATTTTATTTATCTCGTAACACATTATCATCGGTAGATTATTCCTGAACAAAGGCATCCCTAAATGTTTCATTCACTTTTTGCCAACTCGTTCAAAGATTTATTTACTCTCAACCGTCCTGCAAAGATCATCGCTCTCTCTACGTTAGCAAATATGGAGCGGAGAACGTTGCACTCCAGCGTTCGTTTACTTCTCCCGACAAACGAGACCAGCTCATGTCCACTTCAATTTATTAGCAATCTTGGTAAGTTAGTTCCCCGGTGATTCTCTTAGTTTCGAATCACATCCATTATAGTAATTACTAGCCTAGTCTTCTCTGCGCGGCTTTTAGCTAAGCATACTGTTACTACCAGTTTTTAGCACCATTAGAGACGACATGATATCACAACTTCCTAGTTGAAGACTTTACTACCTTTAGGCTCTAACATATTAGTGACATAAATAGCAGACTAAGCGTCCCTAATGTCACCCAGCCTAGTTGAATCCTTCTATTAACTTCTTTTTCCAATTGCACAATCCTAAATAATCATGATCCTGAACAATTACGAAAATTTTATCATCGACTATAGACGGTCATGGCTCAATAAGTAATTAAGCAGAACATCATTTTTATTAAATCTCATACCCAGGCCAACCTCTTGTTATCCTCGTGTCTTCTTCGCGATGCAACTGCATTTGTTTAGCTGACCTTGTTTTATTAATGGAGTCAGGCGTTACTTTCCGGAAGTCCATCACTAAATGGACAGTAAAAAGTTTTACTTAGCTAAGATCCGCGACAAGCAAAACAGTAACAGAAAATTAATAATGTATGTTTTTTTCTGTTAGGTTAAGTGGATTTATTTGGAACTTAAACCAAAAACTTACCGAAAGTCGGCCATCAATTCTCCACCCACCAACCACTATACACAACACCAAACACACATTATCACTTTTCCATCTTGTAAACTTGACTTTGTTTTGTTCTCGAAAGGATATCCTAGATGCGTTGTATAGAGATCGCAACATACAATATCGACCGCCGCCTAGCTCATATAACTGCCCTGGTCTCAATGAAGTCAAAGGCCTTCTCATTACCTACAAAAGTTAGATTATACTTATTGATCTTCTATATAATCTGCCGTGATTGTGAATGTATGGTAGCCTATGTGACAGCGTTTCTTAAACACCGTGTCGTGACACATTGATGTGTCGTAAGCCCCTGTCAAAATATTTCGATTTATTTTTCACTTTACGTGTTTGTATGTTATGTTCTTACGTAATAAATATACGGTTAATAGATTAAAAACGTATAATTTAATATACTTAGGTTTGGTATCTAATATCACACTCGACTATCAAAAAATTTTTTATTTAAGTACGTAAGGGTATCGCAATTTTGTAAAAAATATGTTAGGTGCGTCGCTGAGTAAAAAATTTTGAGAACCGTCGGTATATGCTATCAAATTCTCCTCGAAAACCAGCCTGATCTGGAAGTAGTCAATCGTTAACCATTCGCATCAATCCATTGGTGATTACCCTCGAAAAGTACTTGTAAACAACTTAAAAATAGCAGTTTTAAAATGATCCTCAAGTGAAGTCGGAAGTTCGGCTTGAACTGTTTTAGTATACACGCTAGGTTCGTAAACAATATTTTTCTCAATTGTTTTCTTAAACTATAGTTAAGTATTTTTTGTTTGTTTATCATTTATTATTGTACGTTACTTGTTACATTAATTACTTATATATACTGAATTTTTTTACAATAATAAAAAATATATCCCATAGGGGATCTCTTCCATTCTACCGCTAAAAAACAGCAAATAAATCTATGTATTAATACATATAAAAAAAAACTCCCATTTAAGCGCATTACGCACATGGAAGAGAGTTGTATTGGGGATAAGTAAAATTTATATTACAGAATATTAAAAAATAAAACAACACACACCCATTGTCGAATACTGAACTATCACTAAAAATTATAAATTTATTTATTTATTAAACACAAAAACAAGTTAGAGTCTTAAAGAATACTATATAATATAAATTAAGAAATGCCCGGACTATAACTTTTTAAATTTGCGCACAGCATGGCTACATTTTGACAATATAGTTACTTATACTTATATAACAATGAAATACTATATAATTGAACAGATAGTATTAAACAAGAAAAAATAATATATATAAAAAAGAGGGATATCAATAATTTTGTGATTTATCGGCTGCCAAAGATGTCGCAGAGCGATTGCTGTAATTGGTGTATTTTGATATTGAAAATATCGAACGTTTCTGTACCGTGGTCAATATATAAATATAGAAGTAAATTTAATAAATTGTTCTAATCTAATATAGATACATCCACAATATATAACAAAGTATTTAACTACGCATCAGTGTTGAAACCCCAGGACTTTTTTCAGATAAAATGATGTAGTTTTTGAATTTTCAACTATATAATAAATTTTCACAAAGTAATGTTTAACTATTTTCAAAGGAAAATAGCGATGCACTTAACTTTACTAGAATTCTTATTAATTTTTTCAACTGATTATTGTAATTTGCTGTTCTTTTCTTTTCTTGTAACATAAACGACTACTACTACTAATACTAAAATATGTGTAGTACTTAAACAGAAGCTTAAAAACTTTCATTTTATAAAACTTTTGGGTTTTTGAAAGATGCCTAAACATGTTATTGAAAAAAGCTCCGAGAGCACAAAACTTAAAAAGTTTTACCTGTTTCTTTATATTTTCTTTTACGTTTAAGTTTTCGTGTTCAATGCCCTGACAGACAATATAAGCTTCTTTCTTAGAGTCATATTAAATGTAATAATATGTCTTTATTACATTTAATATGACTCTAAGAACCCGATTTAATTATTTTTTATTCTACGTTTTATTATATAATAAAGTGCGCATAATTAATTGCCGGGACAGCTTGGATGTGTAACGCCAGCCCTGAACCTACCACACTAAGCTCAGAAAGAGAACATTTCGCAACTGTACTATTAGAGTCGACAAACACAATAAACCTTGATTTATAATTCATCGTCTTTTTCATCGTGTAAGGTGTCGTCCGATAAATCGATTTTGCCGCAAGTTGGATTGGTAACATGGCTAAATCAAGAATAATAGTTATGCCAAATATGTCTTGTATATGTACAGATAATGAATATTTTGATGCTATTCTACCAAAAAAATAATAGTATATAATATATTATATATTATAATATATTATATATTATATATTATAATATATATAAATAATGTATAATAAGCCATTACAATTAAACAATATAACTGCTAATAATATAAGATTATGAAAATGAAATAAAAACAAAACGTCACTGATGTGTCCAAAAATCAACTTACACATTACTGGGCGGTAACGTCTTTGCAATACCTGTTAATTGCTTACAGATGTTATAGGTAGTGTTAGTTGTTTTTCATCAGGCGATGCTCTTTCTCGTTTGCCTACCTATCCCATAAAATTACGTAGATTTTAATGACAGGCATATTAATCACCTAATACAATATATACTCTATTCTTTCCCAGATCCGCTGCATACCACGTATTTTGTTTTTTCTATGAATGAATATCTATTGAAGAAAAAAGAACCTTTATTTATATCGAAACACACAGATTACAGATTCACAATTTACGAGAATGATACCATAGTCAACTAGTTTCTGTTTTTTTTTTATATATAGCAACACACATTTTATGCAGCAATGGCTTAATTGGTAAGGACTGCGCTTACAATCTAAATATAGTGGATTCGATTCAACGATTAGAACTAAAAATATTCACCTTGTTGTTGAAGTGGTTAATAAGAATTCTAGTAACATCAAAAAATTGGAAGTCTTCTGTTAAAAATAATATTAATGATTTATTTGTTTTCAAAGATACAAGTTTTTTTTTAATAGGGTTTGAACATAAAAATGTTATTTCTGATTAAAAGAAGGTACATCTACTTATTCAATGGCGGTAAACTGTTATTAAGACTTTCATTTGTATTAAAGAATATAATATTTTCAACGTAAAAATTACACAGTTTATTTTTTAAGCTAAATAAGACTTTACATACTTCCAGTATGTCTCATTTTTCTTTAATACACTCATATTTGCAAATAAATCTTGTTTACCTATAAATGCAAGCCACATGAGTGTATCTATTTATCTAAATGTTTGCGAGAGGATTTCAATCAATACAAATGACCCAACATTTGTTCTTATTGAAGTGTAATACTGAAAAACAACTTGAAGCGGGTATAGATTAGCGGGTATAGATGCAATAGAGACTGAGCACTAACGTCCATCATGTGTTATATGTTGTATCGTTTTCAGGACCACCCGTGGAAGTGGGGGTTACCATGTACGTGCTCTCCATCAGCTCTCTGTCTGAAGTGAAAATGGTATCTTATTTTCAAAGCAATATCAAAGACACAGCGCATACATAGCAAGATTTTTAAACCTTTAGTGCAATCACCAGCATCTTACCGTTCATTGTAGCACCCGTGTCCACGGTTCGTATAGGTAATCTCGATGGCCGAATGTGACGCGCGGTTGCACGGGTGTGACGCTAGGCGGCCACACTCGCTGCGCGCCCACCGCCCGATCATTTGCCGACGCCCAACAATGCGCCTCACGCGTCCCCACCCGCCCGTCCTCCGGAGATGGGGAACGTCACCGTCCCCTGGTTTGGTTTTCACGGCGCGAGGCGCGCGCTCGACTCACGATTGGGCTTGATTGCAGGTCCGCCAGTGGAGGTGGGCGTCACCATGTATGTGCTCTCTATCAGCTCCGTCTCCGAAGTGCTCATGGTACTCGCCACTGTCAGCTCACGCTTGTCTCGGTCGCCCCGGCCCACGCCGCCGCGACCGAGCAGCCCCAGATACGAGGCTGCGAGCATGTCCGCGTTTGGTGGTGCAGAACGCCCCATTGTCAGCCCGCTTGCTTTCTTATTATGTGTCTTTGTACCCTTCCACTGGTAAAATGGAATATAATTGTGATCTCATAATAAGAAAAGCAAACCGTAATATATATACTCAACAGTTATTGTGTGTTAAGCAGTATTCGTAACTCCAAAGATTTCACTGCTGTTTTATACACGAGGTTATGATACCTGTTTAAGTCAGATAAAAATTTTAATAAATTTGCACTCGGCGTCATAAAATGGCTTTAAATATATTTTGTATATATGAAGATTAGATTGTGAACAGGTATTCATTTCCACGCAAGTATATTTCCGAACAAGTATGAGTTTATGGTTTATATAATAAAAGTTTCTATTCCTGAATATAGTCTATGGATTTGCGACGACTGTGCTATTTTATTCGTGACTCATATTGTAGTTTGTTGTGATTGTACGTATTTGTGTGACTAATAATAAACTTTGCAAATATTCCTTATCTTCTACGTTCCTTAGTAACTTGGAAGGCCACCACACGTAGTCTTCTGAGCTCTATATGACGTTATTGATTCACAAGTAAACTTTTTATATCAACATAATTGTATTTTATATATCAGTAAACGCTAATTTCAATTAGTAAAGGTGGTTATCCAATTTATATGCTGTGTGAGTTACAAGATGTTTGGGTAAAGGGCCCCGAAGTGGAAACCAAATCAAGGTTGGGAAGGTCACAATGAGACGTGACCCATTGCCCACGGGGGTAAATGCTAAATTCACAAATTGACTCGCGTTCGGTTCGCTATCTTTGGTGTGCGTGTATTCCACAGACCTGATCCAAACTTAACACGTGGCAAATAAAATAAGTGACCGCTTCTTGGCTTCAGTTGAAACAGGATTGCCTTTATCGAGCCGTGGGTACCCGCCTGCTGCCACCTGCTCACCTTGCCCTATCCCGTCACAAAAGCACCTTCCAGTTCATTATTAGTTTTCTCACTTGTATTAAGTAGGCTTTTCTCCATTACTTCACATTGCACAATTTCATTTCTGATTAATGTCATATAAGCTTACAGTTAAATTTATCTATTTGATGTAGTTCGTCTCTTGTGAAACTTAAAATACATAAGCTTGTTATATGTACTAACATCACAAGCGTCTAGCTTAAGCTCTCTAGACACTTATCGTGGAACTAAATCAACATATTTGTGTAGGATTCTGTTGTAAACAAATAAAGCATGCAAATATTATATGTTCATATTACAATGTCTATATTATTTTGTACGCGTCGTTTATACACACACATTTCAAATATTCAATGGTCGTATTCAAAATATTATAAAGTAAGTCTTTCATGTTGTATTAGTTAAATATTAATAAAAGAACCCATCTATATAAGTGGGGGATATTTCATTATATGTACATATAAAAAAAATAAACACAGAATGACACTATTGACTGTAATATTTAATGTATATGAAGTTACAAATTTCTTTTTCTTTTTCACAGGACTTTACGTTGGATTTTTACTTCAGACAGTTTTGGACAGATCCACGTTTGGCTTACAAGAAGAGGCCCGGGGTAGAGACGTTGTCGGTTGGCTCCGAATTCATAAAAAACATATGGGTACCTGACACTTTTTTTGTAAATGAGAAACAGTCGTACTTCCATATAGCAACGACTAGTAATGAATTCATACGTATACACCATTCTGGCTCAATCACAAGAAGCATAAGGTAATGTTTGCTTTATGAATTTTAGGACTGATATACTTTTAATTGTCATTTTGCTAATTATTATACTTTTAATTGTCATTTTGTTAAATTAACATACTTTTAACTGTCATTTTCCTATTTAATATACTTTTAACTGTCATTTTGTTAAATTAACATACTTTTAATTGTCATTTTTCTATTTAATATACTTTTAATTGTCATTTTTCTAATTAATATATTTTTAATTGTCATTTTGCTAATTTATATACTTTTAATTGATATTTTGCTAATTAATATATTTTTAATTGTCATTTTGCTAATTTATATACTTTTAATTGACATTTTGCTAATAATATACTTTAAGTTGTCATTTCGCTAATTAATATACTTACAGATTGACAATCACAGCGTCATGTCCAATGAATCTCCAATACTTCCCTATGGATCGTCAGCTATGTCATATAGAGATCGAGAGTTGTAAGTATCTTCTCAATAGACGTTACTAATGTTAAATGCAATTTATATGATCAAACATATAATGTTTGTGTGTATGATTGAGCACTTTGTGTACTTATATATAACATTATATATTTATTATAATATGTGTTCCAATAATTTTAACAAATTTACCAAAAGCACGCTTTATTACATACATATATATATCGTGCAAATGTTATTTCAGGCATTTATTCACTTATTTCTTGAATTGGAAACTTTATGATGTAACAAATGTTATGCGAGGCAATTGTACGTCTTGATAACATGATGATAGAAAAATAACTAATGGTATTTTGTATTCGTACGTGTGCTCACCCCAAGCAACCATTGATTTGATTCTAATCACAGTGCAAATTTATCACTAGGCTTAATGATATTGTGTTGTGATCACTTTCTTGTATCACAGATGCTACTCAGGAATATCCTGTGAGCACAAGCGTACAACTAAGCCATCGACACGTGCTGTGATCCCCTCGTGTTCTCATAACTTGGAACGTCTCCTTCTCGCATACAGCACCCGCAGAAGGTAGACTCGTATATAGTGTAAGCCTTTGTCCTCACGAGCATTGAGCGTATGAAATGATTTTGAGACATCAAAGCCGAGATAGCTGAGCGGGTCAAAGGAGGCGGGGTACGGAGGCTCCCGCGGATTCTGCACAACCACTAAGAGCCGTGCCGCAGGCGGGGCGTCATGCACGTGCCCCACATACACCCAGTAACACCGCACCACCACCGCTGTATCGCTCCCCATCGCTTGCCGCCTCACTATACATACCCGCATGCTTTATATTCACAACTGCTTCCACGCACACTTTATTATAGTCTACTTTATTTCTAAAGTACTTAGCACATATCTATTGTTAATAAGCGTATAGTGACCGCATTATCTCATATCGATGGGTAGATGAAGTAGTTTTACATTTTTCTATCATCCACATTCTGAGCGGATTCGAGACGGAAGGGTGTAATGGTGCGCCCACCTCGAGTCCGCTCGGTTGTCTCGCCGTTTGCCCGCGACTCCCGCCCTAGCCACCGGCACCGCCGCGGCGTCGCGAGCGAGCCGCGCGCGATACTTCTCAGCGTAAGTGATAGCGTTTTGTGTGTTTGGCATGTCTCCGGAGTCGGGTACACAATGCGAGATATTCGATATCATTGGAAAGACGGGCTATCGAGCGTCGGCATGAGCAACGAAGTGCAACTGCCCCAGTTCAGGGTGCTGGGCCACCGTCAGCGCGCCACTGTTGTAACGCTCACGACAGGTAACCAATCGCAACGCCCGCTCTCCTACCGCACCGTCCATCTGTCTATTGCTCCGCCACCGACCCCGTCTCCCTCAGCCCAGCCGTGTGCAGACAGACGACCGTTACCGCAACACAAGCACACACGCTATATACATGACACGACCAACCGCACGACAAGACGCAAGTTAAGCGAAACTCGCGATCTCCCGCCCTCCCCCGACCAAATGACAAGTCACAAAACCCACTGCGATGGGCCTGGGGTCATTTCATTTATGTATCCGCTGCGCACAGTCGGCTACACCATGCGGGACATCCGATACAAATGGAACGAGGGGCCCAACTCTGTGGGCGTGTCCAATGAGGTGTCACTACCGCAGTTCAAGGTGCTCGGCCATCGACAGCGAGCCATGGAGATCTCCCTCACAACAGGTACTTACATTTGGGGGATTAAAATTGACAACGATATATGATATTTATTAATACTTACGTGAACACTGGACAAAAACAGTCACGAATCTTTTCACTTCCTGCTTCTGTATTCTTGCACTAAACACTGAATGGTGTGTTCAGTAACTTAAGATACATACATACCTTTTAACAACTGTAGACTTTAGTGTCCACGGCAAATGTTTACTTATTTTTTAATTTGTATTAACAAAAAAAAAACTACTAAAGATTTATATATAAAAGTTTATATGTTTACCTTCATAAATATTCAGTGTGTAAATGACATTTTTATTGATATCAAAGATTTCTTAGTTGGATTCGATGAATAAAAAAGTAAGAGACTTTTCCCGCCAACTTACATCAGTGACGTTGTGTTTTTATTTCATTTTCATAATCTTATATAATATTATTATCAATTTTATCGTTTAATTGTGGTGGCATATTATACAATATAACTCGATTAAGTCGATGAATGCGTGTATCGTTACTTTTTAAGTTGACTGAAAAAGTCCATGGGTTTTGGTAGAATAGCCACTATTTTATCAAGACGTTACGTGACAAGCTGACTAGTTAGTTACATTTCAAGAGATTTGATGTTATTGTATTTTACTTGACACTAGCATAATAATTGTAACTAATTGCCATCAAAGAAAAGAAGAAAAAAATTAAGTAAATATACACAAAAAAGAAACAGTATTAAGAAAAATCTTATCTTCCAGGAAATTATTCGAGGTTAGCATGTGAGATACAATTTGTCCGATCGATGGGTTATTATCTTATTCAAATATACATTCCATCTGGTTTGATCGTTATTATATCGTGGGTATCGTTCTGGCTGAATCGGAATGCCACGCCGGCGAGGGTGGCCCTAGGCGTGACTACTGTATTGACAATGACCACGTTGATGTCCTCGACGAATGCTGCTCTGCCCAAGATTTCCTATGTCAAGTCTATCGACGTTTATTTAGGAACCTGCTTCGTGATGGTCTTCGCTAGTCTCTTAGGTAAAGTTTACATTCTATACATTTTTATGCAAAGTGATATGATTAAGCGCTATAGCGAATATTCATTTATATTTATTAATAAAAAATACTTACTATGCTTTATAAAACTACATGCAAAGCGAATAAATATAATAATTTTTTTGCGTAACTTAAAATTGAAATTGTAGAAGCTTTTGAAATGGATGCCATTCTCCTATCTTTACAGAATACGCTACCGTTGGGTATATGGCAAAAAGAATACAAATGAGAAAACAGAGATTCGTCGCTATACAGAAAATAGCTTCAGAGAAAAAAATACCCGTAGATTGTCCCTCCGTTGGGGATCCACATACGCTTTCTAAGATGGGCACCTTAGGAAGGTGCCCTCCTGGACGACCATCGGTAAGACATTTGTTGGTATATATTTTTTATGGGATAAGAGGGTAAAAAGCATGCCGTCTCATAAAAAGTAATCAACCCCGCTCATAGACATGTGACATATACATTACCATAGGCTTTACAGAAGCTTTGCTGGCCTTTGAAAGATACACAGTCTTGTTTTTTCAAGATTCCAGTGTCGTTATGTTTCGTTAAAAATGTTGAAGGCATCCAGTTCCGTAGAGCCCTGGTGCAGGGAAATAAGTTTCGCGATCAAGGCACCGTACTGAGTCAGCATTTATGTAATGCTAGGGTTTCTTATTCGAAGTTTCTCCTTTTGAAAAATACAAAGAACATGAAATGTAAATTTCAGGAAGTCCGATTTAAAGTCCACGATCCTAAGGTACATTCTAAAGGCGGCACTTTAGAAAATACAATTAATGGAGGAAGAGGAGCGGAAGAAGAAAACCCTGGACCACCGGCGCACATCCTTCATCCCGGCAAGGTAAATAATTGAAATCTATTGTGGTTTAAATTACGAATACTTAATTGAATTATGCTGGCGATGATTATAGCTTGGCGAAACAATTGTATGTATTTTGTGATATCAGTAAAAAAACTTGGATAAGTTTATGCTTAAGCGAAGACATTTCATATAACAAAATATAATTTTGCATTTGGAGAAAACAATGTATTTTCAAAATAATACCAACACACGCTGTTTATTTTTGATCATGATTGCTAATTTTAATACTGATTAATGATGATCGTTTGATTTAGTGATTATTGTATCTGACTTGTGAGCCCAAGGGATCTAAATTTAAATACAGCTCGCAATTAATTTATTAAAACATAAAAAATAATCGGAACTTAAATTGTTTATATCTCCAAAATACTGTATCCGGATTTTCCTCGATCTATCCGTACGAAATTATCATGTCGTATCGATGGCCTCTTCGTTGGATAGATTGGAGAATTCGGAGGGATCATCGTAGCTACATTGGCTAGGAAAATATTAGAAAAAATAAGCTTTTAACACAATCTCTTATAATTTTCAGGATATTAGTAAACTTCTCGGCATGACACCATCGGACATCGACAAGTATTCGCGCATCGTATTCCCGGTGTGCTTCGTGTGTTTTAATCTTATGTATTGGATTATATACCTGCACGTATCAGACGTTGTGGCTGACGATCTGGTTCTACTGGAAGAGGATAAATAGAGGGCACTAATACGAATCCACTTATTTCTCCATAAAGTAGTCGAATAATAATTTGAAACGAACTGACACAGATCTAAAACAGTGTTACGCATCAGTCGCCTAAATCGTTCGTGTATTTATGACTATACGCGCGGCGTGCGTTGCCCGCTGACAACTTCATGTTGATGTATTTTTTATACGCCAATGTACGTATTTGGACATACGCAACCGACGTACGCGATAGACATACGCATGGCGCTGATTTAGATCTGAGGAATGACATACATATATAAATAATAGTAAGCCCTCATTCGAACCAGGATGCTTGTATCTAGTGTGAAATATACATCGTAAGTTTGTCGTAACTCAAAATTCGGAGGAATTTATAGATAGTTAGTTAGAGACGTGTACTAAATATGATATTAAAAAAAATGCTAAATTAAATTAAAAAAAACAGTAATAAATTGATAATAAAGACTCGTAAGACACGCAAATTCAGAAATTTTGCATAACAAATACTTTAGTTCACATTAAATTGCAGTTAATGAAAAAAATAGATTTGTTATTTATATATTTGCAATAGAAATGCATAAAGTTGATTGCAATGAACCGGTGCTTGAAATTCCATAAATAAAAGTTATTTCACAATATTACATTTGTATATTGTAAATATTAATAAGTAATCAATGTTTCTCCTTAGAGAATACAATATAGAATTAAATAAGAAATTTATTTTCTTTTCTAAACGACAACAAAGTTTATTTATAATTATTTAATAAATGTATAGCATTATTTTGCGTAATATAATAATATACAGCAATGATCATTTTAAAAGTAAAATAAGGACATGTTGATGATAATAATCGAGTTCCTAAATCATTTTAGAGCAAAATTTAGTAAAGTGTCAGTTGTATATGATTGTTAATTTGAATAAAATAGTTTCAAATTATTATTATAAAAATGGTTAAATGAGTGGAATAGAAATTTTTTATGAAATTAATCTGATGCTCAAACCTATTTGCTTAGATATATCGAATAGATTTACTTTTCTACTTATATGCTACACAAGTTAGCAAATTGTTTATTGTTTGCATTATTTTATATAGTTGTGATAAAAAATTTGGATTGTTTTTAATGCCAACTAGTCTTAATGATATTAAGTTGTATTTTTTTTTAATATAGCTTCATGTATATTATGAACTAAGAATACTTTTAGTAAACATTTGATACTGCTTTACATCGGCGAATGCATGAAGATCGATTTTCATTTGTACTTTAAATATTTGAAAAAGATTCATTTTTTATTTTATTGAAGAAATACAAGTGATATCTTGACAAGAGAAGAAAAAGTTCATTCTTATTGCTACAATCATGAGATCATTGATATGATGCATGTGTATATAAATTATATTTAATACAATGCGTAGACATACAAGTTTGAATTGTAATTAAAAAAAAAAACAAATCAACAATCGTAAAGGAACCCGTCTATTTATTTCTGAAATCACTTATCCGTAAACTATATAAATTATTGTTATTCAAAAATAATCTATAAATGTTAATCCATAAACTATTTGACTTTAAATACATAATAATACTTTATATCGCATTGCAAATAGACATCTTTGAATACTTTAAAATTACTCTAGTTTGAACACTTTTCAATTTCGTAATAACGTCTTGACGCCAAATACTTGAGAATGTGCACGCAATCCATTCAAATTGGCACAAAATTTTCTCGCGAAATAAACTAAATAAATTTATTGCACTACTTCTTCGAAATTCAAACACTAAACGAATAGTGTAACGGTGATAACGCAATATGTATTAAATTAATGTTATGTACATCACTGATTTAGATATTAAAATTTAGCTACCAATAAAATAAATATACAAATGAAAAAAAAAAATCCACGAAGAGTTCAATTCTAAATTTGACATCCTCGCATGTAATATACTTCTATCTATTCTGTATCCAAATTTGAATTGTATATAAATTTCATCTTCTTTTTTAATCTGTGGATCGTGGTTACTAGAATTCCTCAAACGGACAATCTGTCTCCATCAGTTCCGGTTCAAAGTAAACCTCACCACCTGGAATTATTTTGGAAACCAATTTGGAAGAGGATATATATATATATATATATATATATATATATATATATATATATATATATATATATATATATATATATATATATATATATATATATATATATATATATATATTTGGTCCTCCAGTTCTCTTCCCTTCGGTAGTACCAAAAATGACCAGCTTTTCCGGATTACAATTAATTTATTTATTAAAATAAAAAAAAATATTATTCTTTAGTTGAATTGAAACAAAAAAGTATCATAGAATTCGTTATACACATTTATTGTATTGAAAAAATGTATTTTTAATTAAACACGTTAATATGTAAATTTTTAATAAATATTTTAATGCTTTTTATGTAATAAAAATTTAAATGCCTTTTAAAAAAAAGAATATAAAAGTCATCGAATTGGATCGTGGGTTGATGAAATATCTAATTTTAAAAGCGTTAACTTGCACTTATGCATAACCGGTTGATATCATGGGACTGACTGTTCGCCCCAGCACGGCGGCAGTTTGTTCAGTGTAGGCTTAAGCATCCATAAGCTCAACTGCTCGGTAATTATTTATATTTACTTTTAAATTTATTAATTATTTATTTTTTAATATGAATTATTTATCTTTTATATTACTTATTTTATTTTATTTATAAAGCATCACCACAGGGCATTTTACAATAAATTTAATACAATTTATATTTGGACACAAAATAGACGGAGACATTTATATAAGTGACACAATAGAGAAGAATAAATTTATTTAGGATCATCTGACTGAACGATTTGTATATACTTAAAATCTAGCATGTAGTTTCATATTAAGTGACGTCGAAGATAGCATAGCAAATGAGTAGCCTTTTATTTAGCTATAAGGGAAATAAGATTTACTCATTATTCGTAATGTTGTGTAACTCACTAGCATTTTTGATTTCCAAATCGCTCTTACTTTACATTAGATTAGAATGGCACAGTAGACATCGCAATGCTTTTCTTTAATAGTTATACATTAGAATAATAGCTTATTTTGCTTGCTAAGATATTTAGCAAAGCTCTATTAGAGAATACGCTATTTGTTGAGCATTAGACCCGGCTGTTGACATGGGAAATAACATTTTGGTTTTCTCATCATCATGAGAAGTCATTGATGATGCGAAATGAATAAACCTTCCCAGATTGACAGCGTTCACCCTCATATATCTGAGGTGCAGGGTTCCTGTCATCAGCTACGATGAAAAATTATACATTCCTTATGTTTGAACTGCATTATGCAAACTTCTTATTGTTATTGTATTATAGGGACAGATTTACATGAGACAGAAAAGTATGCATACAATAGCTCATATATAATTATATTTATTTAGGGTTGCCATCCTTCCGTATTTTCCCCGGATTGCTCCTAGTCTGAATGGCGGAATGAAGAGGGTGCATTTAAATTGTTAGTTTATTTTTAAATTACATCAGATCAAAATTATTTGAAGAGTAATTTATATTATTCTAATATTGTGTTTTAGTAAAGAATTCGTAGTCGAAAAATCAGGAGCTCAAAAACTCGTCGCTTTCAAGCTGCGTGTCCTGATTTATTTATTTTAAATATGGCAACCCTACTTACATAATTTAGTTTCGGAATTAACATTTTCGAATCCTATTACTTAGCTAGTCGGTACTTTTCAATTGTGGAAATTTTTAATCATAAGGATAAGTTATATGTTCCACTAGTTTCATTAATAATTTTTTTTGTTATAATTAAATAGTTGTGATTTGTTATTTCAACTAGGTTTTATATTTTTAGATATTCGTACAAGAAATATGTTCTCGTTTTAAATTATAAATTTGTGTAACTCCTATTACAAAGTTTAGTTTTTAATATCCCGCCGAGTTTGTTAAAACATTCCTGAGTTATATGTCTTATAAAAGTATATAAAAACATAGCGTAGCAATGTAACGATTAGTCTTATATGGCTTATGAATATAAAATTATGTATGCATATTTAGAATATACTTTGATTACAAAAAATAAATTGTATAATAAATGCACAAGAATGTAATAGCACAATATAATCCGTGTAATCACGTTAATTTATTATACATTCTAAATTAATCGTTAGATTATTCGATAAGTAAGGTTCGCTGGTAGTATTTCGATCTTAGATATAGGACGCAGCCCAGCTTCGTCTCCGAAACGAAATTCTAAAATAAATGTCTAGTGATTAGTAAATAAGTGCGAAACAAATAGTGATAAGATAATTATTAGATAATTAATTATTAATATACATGAATGGATGCACCGAGTATAATGAAAATGGCACACGGCATAACCATTACTTATAAAAATTATTTCATTACGTCCCTTCTATTATAATTTATGTAACTTATATGTATATATAGTATTTAATTTTATTTATATTATAATTAATATAAAGTATAATTAATAACTAAAGCACCTAATAATATGATATTGTATGTAAAAGTAGTATAATAAATAGACACTATTTGGACGAAATACTTAAACACATTACCTGAACTTATATTTCAATGATACGATATAACTATAGTCAAAAATGTATTCACAAGTAAAGTGCCCTAATAACCGAAAAGCAATTAAATTTTTTTGTAATATATACATACACGAGATTTGTATTTGTCAGAAATCAATACAAATATGGTATTAAAAGAGTTTTTGTAAGACTACCTTAATAAGAGACGCTAGGTGAAATTGATCATAGACTATAGGGTTATCTACAATTTTATTTTGGAAAATATTCCTGGAGGATTTAGTAGATTTTAAAATGAATAATTAATAGGCAATATTTAGATGTTGATTAATGATTGATAGAGTCAAGCGTTATTTTACGGAAATCCAATATAAAGAGGGAATGTCAAAACTACATTGTCAATCACCGCGAAAAATATATGGAAGCTAAATATATATTGATTGATTTAATTTGAAACTTCATTTTTAATTTTGTTTAATTTTGTACGTTCAATAGAATGCAGCCGATGAGCTGCTTCGTGTCTTCGTTAGGCTAAACACACAACACTTTTTTCTTATTCTGTTTCCGTGGATCTTCAAAAAGTAATTTTAGACGCTACCTCTTTACTTTGGTTTTTAAAATAGAGTTTTAGAGCAAATACTGTTAAAATCACCTTAAGGCTCAATTCTCATCTTGTATATGTATGTATGTCAGATTATTTTTTAATTTTATACACGTAACGTACACGTAAAGTTTTAAGTGTATACACTTAAAACTTTTTTTGTAAAAAATATCTTTGTTGCAAGAACGATTTTTTTGATTTTGCTACGTTTTTTATCCGCTAGCAGTTTTACATTTAAATGTAAAACTGCTCTGACAATCGTTTACTTCAAATGAAAGTTTTTATGATTTATTACGAATCGTTATTAACTTAAATGACCAGTTTCTCGAAAAAAAAAATCCACATAGTTATCCCGTCCAGTCATTTCTAAACCAAAAATAACAGAAAAATATTCGAAGGAAGGTTTAATTAATACATTATTGACACACAATGTTTTATCAATAGTATCTTATAAAATTATTTTCGATATAATTATAAAGGCTTTTCATAAACGTCCTTCATTCAACTTTATTACTGTTTGCAGTTGCTGACCTAGATTGAAACGATTATCGAAAATAGACAATGCATATAATATAGAATCTTAGTAGAGTCAATAATATTAACTAAAGTCATATAAAGATCTCTTGTGTACTTATATTTATATTTAGATTTTTCCCAGGTCTGCAAGTTTAGATCCCATGCGTCCTTCCTCTTATGCGACCCTCGCGGTTTACAACGCCTTTTCACACAAGCAATAATATATTTATTCACACATTTAAACTCAAATTTTGTATTAAGTCCTTTTTTAAATTATCGTGTATTTCACGCTAAAATAATTTTTTTAAAATTTTGTGGTTACCAATATAATCAAAAGGTGTATGTAAGTATTTTATAATATATGTAAGTAGTTTTAATTTTTTTTTACAATATGGGTTGGTTAGTTATAAAACTTTAATTGCCAAGTAATTATTTTCTATTTAAATCAACACTAGTGGATACTTGACTTGCATTATACACAAATCTTGTCTCAATGTAATCTAATCTCAAGTAACATTATATATTGAAAATGACTATTCTAAAAATGGCTCAAATATAGGTGGTAATTATTGTTTTGAAATATAATGATGCTAGGGAGTTAATAGATTTTTAGTCAAGTAATGGAACGTAGTATTGTTAAATCAAGCCTTTTGGTAATTACAACCAAATAATTACCTCATACAGTAAATAAATAGCAAGATTATAAGCAAATGCGTTTGCGTATTAGGTGAATTTTTGATGCACTGATAATAATATATTTTTTAGCAATTGTCAAGCTAATTAGTGAATTAATTAATTGCAAAGGTAATTAGTAGCTTATTTACAAACAAGGCAAGGCAGGACGTTATTTAAGTTTCGTTTACGAATATAATAAGCAAATGAGTGACCTGCAAGCTTTTCTTAGCATTACTAGCTTTACACTTATAATACATAGAGAAGAATTTTTCACAAGTTACAGACCATAAAAATGTTTACGCCAACGAATCGATCTCACAATTTTTGTCTAATGAAGCGAAGCGTCCAACGTCCAACGATAAAAGTTCCGAGTACAAGTGATAAATGTGTAGCAGTTATAAAATTAAAATTAATATATTTGAATATATCGATGTTATTGTGTGAAGTGTTTAAGGGAATAATCGATATAACCGATGATTATATCGATTATTCAATTAATAAAAAATAATTGAATTCTATAAACTCATGTTATAAATATTTAGTTAAAAAAAATGTGTTTGACGATTGAATATTCGGTTGAATGATTAACAATTCGATTTGAGTTATATAAATTTGAACTGGTCTTTACATAGTCAGCGATTATGCCTGATTATGGCTGACTTATGCTGAGTAAGAACCATTTTATGGGATATTTTGTTATTGTGTTGTATGAAATTCAATTTTTTTATCTTTTTATAGTTTTAAGTTGTTGTACATTTTGTGTTTTATGTCAGGGAGTTCTCCTTTATAATTTTACGAAGACGATAATTAATAAACATTTTAAAATACAATTCGACATATGTCAAAAGTGTAAAAAAGAGATATTATATATAGTATATACATACATACATATCGTCACGCCTGTCTCCCGTAGGGGTAGACAGAGATCACAGATCTCCATCTGCTGCGATCTCGGCATACTTCCCTTGCTTCCTCCACATTCATTCTTCTTTTCATGCAAGTTATAGTGATTAGAGAATGTTAATATTGTAAATAAAAATAAGAGAATTACCAGCTATAAATGTTGTTTTATAATGTTATTTCACCATGTTTATAATGTTATTTCTTTGTTTTATAACTTACTGAAATAAAAAGCTTTGATGTATTGGTCTGTAAGGAAGTTTTCAAAAAATCTGACTTATAAATTAATTTATATAATTTTAAAATCTAATAAAAAGTAAATATATTTAACTATAAAGAGAAACAACATTTAAAGCTGGTATTTTTCTTACAATATTAACATTCTCTATCACTATAACAAATATAACATACCTTTTTATTGACACGTGTCGAATTTTTTTTAAAACTTTTATTGAATATCGTCTACGTAAAGTTATAGAGGACTACTTTATGGTTATAAATAGTTTCTATTTCCTGATGTTTTTATATCCCAATGATGATATTAAAATAGTGACAAAAATTTGTAATTGGTAATTTTGAAGCAAAAATACTGGACGCAAAGAATTCGTGTGGTGTCACCAAATACAGTATAAATAACACGCAAAAATACGCCTAATATGATAAAGGCGATTGAATAAAATATAATGTAAAGATATCTACACATTTAGAGTAAAGTCAATATATAATTGTAGTTTTAAATAGAACACAAATAGTCTAATAAACAACGATGCTGTGAAAATTTAAATAAAATCAAATCAGGAATGGTGTGTATCGATTAATGTCTGTTTAAATATCTCGTGTTACAAATGTCTAATTTTATTCTAATTTTATTTATTTTTCTAACAATTAATTTTTTTTCATGTAATTTTTGCGGTAAATTTTAAATTTGTTACATTTCTAGACTGCTATATCACTAATATTAATTATTCCAAAGGCAAATTATACATGTATCCTTCAAGGAAATTTGCATCTACATATATATCTTTCTTATTTATTCAATATTTCTAAAAATATTGCTATGAAATTATTATTTTAGCGCAGTCTATGGTTTACCAATATTTCTTTGAAGGATCTCTTATCATTTTTTCTTACGAATAGTCTTATCTTTTGTCTGTGTTTGCTTTGAATTTTTATGTAAACGCTACTGTTGGTATGTTGTGTAGTGGTCGATACAAAATTAATTGTTCTTATGTTTTATCGCTTTTAGCTAAAATACTTGTAAACAGTATCTGTGTACTTATGAATGAATAATATAAAGATATCGAAGAAAAATAAAGTCATTTTTCAAATATGTCTTTTTATTTTGATCAACATTCATCCATGAATATAAATAATTTCACATACATATATGTATATATGACATATAACACTGAAGTAAATAAAGAAGTAACATTGAAAAAACGTGAAAACATCAAATACAGTGCAACTGTCAAACATTAATTTTAATACACATAAAATATAGTACAATGTACTTGAGTACAAAGTTCATTAATTGGACGCTTCTGGACGGAGCTGCACTGAAATAACCATTATTCCATATTTCGTAACCCTGATTGTGGCGTATCTGGAAAATGTTAGATTATTCAATTAATATCGAAGCCAATTTACACATAAAAGCAATCACAAGTAGACTATAGACTTTTCACGCCCACTTACATCATTGACGTTGAGTTTTTATATCAGTTATATTGTTTAATTATGGTGACGTATTATACAATATAGTTCGATTAAGGTGTATAAGTGAAGTGATATGAAATAAATGCGTATCGTGACTTTTTAAGTTGACTGAAAAAGTCCATAGAATGTTTTGGTAGACTAGCCGCAATTTTATCAAGACGCAACGTAACAAGCTGACTAGTTACATTTCAAGAGATTTGATATTATTATATTTTACTTGACACTGGCGTAATAGTTATAACTAATTGCCATCAAAGAAAAGAAAAGTAGACTATAGTAATGTAAAATTAACAGTAATAATCGTAAGATGTTGGTCTTTAAAATTGGTGGATATTGAATCCTTAGACTCGACTGGAGGTCATCGTACAAGAAGGCCCTAATACCAGTCCACTGGTATTTCGATCCATAGTCACAACGTAAGACACTCACGTGAAGAAATTTTATGATCCTATACTACGGTGATGACTAAATAACACCTTGCTGGGTATAGCCTTTTTTTTTTTCAAAAATATTCCCGGAGTCACCTGCGCTGGGCTACCTCAAATTGGAAAAAATAAAAACAGCTAAAGACTAAAGCATAGTGTTATAATACAACAAAATGGGTCACGCTACCAGATGGAAAAGGCAAGACATTGTATGGAAAGTTCTAGAATGAAAAGGAACGAAAAGTAGACTTAAAAGAAATTTTAAATATCGACAATGCTTTTGCAATGCCTATGGTGTTGCAAATTTTCATGAACGGCGTTGATTGCTTTCAAAAAAAAAACCTTTTAACCATACTTACCTCTAAAAGTGTATTGTGTTGATATATTTTTGTAGTTATTTCTTTATTGGAATGCTTTTATATGTTCTGGACTTTTGCCTCCAATGTACAGCTCCCACATTTTTCTATATAATGATTCCAATCCACTCGTATAGTGCTTACAGTCAAATAGTGTACTATTTAAACGAGCTATAGAAACCTTTGCCCGCATAAATCTTCGACTGGAAATTGAGAGAACTTTTATCATAATCTCATATTAGAATTAATAAATTATCTTCAATGTAGATTAGATAATATTAACTATATAAAGTAATATATATATATATATATATATATATATATATATATATATATATATATATATATATATATATATATATATATATATATATATATATATATTATATATATATATATATATATATATATATATATATATATATATATATATATATATATATATATATATATATATATATCTATCCGCCATGTGGCACGTTGATTCAACTGTCATTGTACCCATAGTGGTCTCTGTGAATGGACTTATCGGTAAAAATTTGGACGCCCATCTATCCAAGTAAGGTTTAAGTAAGTGGGTTAAATTCAAAATTCAAAAAGCAGCCATATTGTGCACGGCTAGGATCGTGAGAAGGTTCCTTTCCTTGGATGCATAATCCATCGTGTGCTTGGTTTATCCCGCCACAGAGGATTAATAACCCTAGTAATAATATTATTTTTATAGATTTTTTTTTATATATAATAATATCGTTATTAAGAGAAATATGTGTAAATAAAGGGAAATAATATAAGCCACAAATTGCAATGGTATATACTACTTCATATTTTAATAAAATAACGTTTATTTTAATATTTATTTTTATTACACAGTTTTTGGCACAAAAGTCAACCTAGATAAGATATAACTAGGTACAAAATATATGTAGATACATGATATTCAGTTATAAAATATTAATAAACATGTATACGGCAACAATTAATCGCATTATCATAAATAATATTAAAATAATAGTAATTACTTACTATTCTGCATCAGTACCCAATTGAACAGCAATATCTACATACTGTTGTTTATTTTTCGCAATGAGTTCCGGACAGTTAAGGCTATTCAATAGTGATGCAGCGACTCTAAAAATTAAAAATTACTTTAAAATACAGCCCGTCAAAGAGATTACATAAAAATTAATAATCTGTACATCGTTCAATAGGACATTACACTGTTGGATATTGGCCCTCCTCAAAAATGAGGAATATTGCCACAATCTCCATGCTTGATGGGCGGTTTGGGGATCGTATATTTTCTTTTAATCTTAGGTACACACAGCTACCTATCTACTGGATTTTGCTTTTATTCTCACCCCGTACGACACCCATGGTAAAAAATGGGATGGCTCTATCCCAGCAGTAGGAAATGGCGGGGATTCACTCTGCGAACTTAGTTTTTTTATAGCAAAGCAGGCAAACGAGCATGCATTGACGGCCTTTTGTAAATACATACGCTCTTTTGAATTATGTTGCGGAAGCCCCCCAGATTAATGGTAAGGTAGGAATTAGGTAGATATAGGTACATTAAAATAACCCTGCTTATACTGACATGATTTTTATGGCTAGCCATGACTTTAGAATGATATTCACATCATAACGATTGATTAGCTCAGTGGCGGGGCCCTTCGCCCACGGAGTCAATGGTCGCGGGTTCGATTCCCGCATCGGAATAAAATATATATATGAATTTATAAATATTTATTCCTAGTCTTGTAACCCCCCCCCCCCCGATCCGCTTTTGCGTTCCTGCCCTTTCCTTTCTTCTCTATCCTTTCCCTTCCTCTCCGCCAATCCATGATCTGCCGTACCAAAGGATGCGTGGCTAAGGGCGTGGCGAGCTTAGTCGCAAGCGTGCCGACCGTCCCGGGATCAGGCTCCCCCGGGTACTATGGTGCCTTACCTCAGTATGCAGGGCTTTGCTGGGGCTGACCTCCATCCTTCCTTGCGGCTCGTGGGATCCACTAACACGAATTAATATACCTAATTTGTTGAAAAATGACGGCGACGTGGTTCGCCACGCGTCACGTCCTGATTCTCACGAGGGCGAGAAGCGACCAATGGAGAGCCGTTTCTCTGCGATGAATGTTAGCGGAGGTCTCTGCCAACCCCTTCGGGGGATAGGCGTGAATATTTAAAAAAAATACATTGTCATACATCAATTATAAGAGCTGCGTCTATGTATTGTAGTAGTAGGATGAATTCTGTGTAGATAATGTTAACTCTTAACTTCCTTTGTCCCAGAAGATAAATTTTTAATTAAAAAATAGATAATAGTCAGGGTTACCTGGAAGCTAATGTTTCTCCTGGAAGTGTTACTATAGGAGTACCGGCCCATAGGATATCCATCGCAGTCGTATGCCCATTACATAAAGTCGTATCTAAGCAAACATCAGCCAACTGCCCTCTTCGTATATGCTCTTCCTTTGGGGCTATTTTACTAAACACCACACGCTCGGGTGATAATCCTATAAATTAAATAAAGGTGATGCTGATTTTCGAGAATGTTTAAAATATAGCTGCAGTATATAAAAAATTATACCTAAACTTTGAATATATTTCACTATATTCGGTTCTCCAGGAGCTGGAAAGCTCAATAACCACATAATACTATTAGGCACCAATTTCAGTATATCGACCCACATCTTTAACACCTCCGGATCAGTTTTATACAATTGATTAAAATTACAATAAACAATAGCTTCGTCTGGAAGACCATATTGCTTCCTCGATGTAAATATTACACCACGAAATATTTCCTCCCCAGAAGCAACTTTTTTATTATTATAATCTATTGATATACCATTGTAAATATTTGTACTATTCACACTTACCTAAAACATAAATAAAATTGATATATCGTTGTAAGAAAATATAATAATCAAATATATATATTTATATGTATTAAATCATTATATACCTGCATAATTTTCGGATTTATTGTCATTTCAAATACATAACTCGGAATGTCTAATTTACTTACTACTACTTCTATAGGCTCGTTATTCTTAAAATATACCTGTCTCTTTTCTTCATGCATAAATAATGGATAACTACTATCGAGATTTTCAGACGAATTTATAACAGCAACATTTCCATCACATTGAGGTAACTCATCGTTCAATACTTTGTATTGTTTTTTCAAATGTGGGAACATTTGCTTGTGATCTCCGATGAAGTATGTGTGGGGCATATAAGCAAACTTTTCGCTAAAATCTCTAGATGCTGACTTTGGACTGGATGTTTCATCGGCTATCACGTAATCCATATACTCTGCTCCACTTGTACCAGGATAACCAAGCCACATAACTTGTATTGGGGCCGGTTTTAAGGCAAATATTTCATTTCTAGCACCTTTAGTATACCCGTTCATATTTAATAATATTTGAATTCCATGGTCATGAATTATACGAGCTGCCTCCAAGTTGCTAGTTACGTGTGACAAATCAATAAAATGTTCTGATTCGCGTACTATTTTACTACGGAATGTGGTTCCATCATCTGGATTTAAAGCATAACAAAACACTTCAAACTTGGAACGATCATGCATGCCAGGTATGGACTGCATCAAATGTGATGTGGGGTGATTACCGAAGTCACTACTAACGTACCCAATCCGCAACCTCCCACTGTCTCTTGAAGTGTATTGAAAATTAGCCTTGCCTAACATATTAACTTTATCTAAATATAAATTTGCATGTCTTTTGGCAATTTCCTTTCGAGCCTGATTTGATAATGGATAAAGAATGGAATGATGTGGATGTACGGATGACAGTTTATCAGATCGAAGTTGATCATCGACGATTCTTACAATATTTTGCATTCGTTCGTCATAATCATCCCAGAAACACACAGTTTGAAAACAATGTACTAAGTTACAATAGGCATCTGGAAAATCAGGTTTTAATCTCAGAGCATTTTCATAACCTGCAATAGCACTGGATATATTGCCTATATCCTTTTGCATACTAGCTAAATTGCAATGAGCGTCCGCAAACGAAGGGTTTAAATCAATTGCTTTGTTGAAACATAATAAAGCTCCTGCTTTATCTTGCAACTCTCTTAAAGTATTTCCCATGTTACTGTAGGCGTCTGCAAATTTTGGTTGAATATTTATAGCCTGCCTGTAATGCATCAATGCCTCGTGAAGTTTACCTGTAACGATGACATAAATCATAATTAGTGTAAACATGTAATGCGATGTTTATCAAACGCGTTTAGATAAACGTAAACAGCACAAATTAATAACACAAACAGTTCGCGTGCTCCTTTAGAAATATTATTATATTGATAGTGATTGTTGATTAGTCATTCCTTTTTTTAAAGTTTATTAATTAATTACCTTGCTGTTGTAAAAGTGAAGCCATATTGCTATGTGTAGCGGCAAAATTTGGATAGACTTCTAATGCCTTTAAATACAGTTCCATTGCTTCTTCAATCTTTCCCTGTTCTCTCTTAACATTTCCGAGATTGTTGAGTGTATCCACGTGCAATGGGCATAAACGTAAAGCTGTGTTATAACAATCTTCTGCCTCGGTGACGAGGCCTTTCTCTTTGAGTGCATTAGCGAGATTGCAGTAGGCATCTGGGAAATTAGGTTGAATCTCTATAGCCCGTTTGTACGTATCTATAGCGAGATCTATAAACCCTTGTTTATAATATAGGCACGCCAGATTTCCTTGTATAATTCCATTGCCCGGTGACAATTTTAATGACTCAAGATACACTGCTACCGACCTGAAAATAAAACATGTGAAAAGAACAATATAAAAGTCAAAAGATATGACAACAATTATAAATGATATAAAATATAGTACACAGACATAAATAGTCATTTGAGGACATATGTACCTTTTCGTTATTTTATCATACCTATCGAAGTTTTTTGCTACGGCAAATTGTGAAAAATATTTATAAATGAGACATTGTAGTAACCTAATCACATATAGTTTTTTGTTTTTATTAATCTCAAGTTTTATTTTGCATATTTATGGAAAAATGCCTTACAATTTCGTACAATGATTTTTCAGGAGATGGTGGAATGAAGAAAAAGTAAAAGAAATTTAACTGACTCTTAATAAATAAATTAAGTAAAAAGAAGAAGAAGAAGTAATAAGAAGATTTTTGCGTGGTATCTAGAGAACATATAATCTCTTCTTATGACTATTAGTTCCATCTATTTGGGTTAGTTTTAATAGTCAGGCGTTACTTTGCGGAAATTCATTATTATGTGGACAGTCAGAATGAACAGAAAGCCTTTTCTGCATCCTGATTCTTGCACTAACCATATGAAACGCGATAACACACAAAAATTGTATCATCTGACGTCAATATTTGGTTAAAATACAGTACTTTCCAAGTGGTGCTATTATTTTTTAACCAAATTTATTAATCTATTACTATTATTAATTATTTTACTATTAATACAATTGTACTATTATTTAATAATATTGAACTTTATATAAAACAATTTATTCAAATGTTCTTATAAGTGTCAGTACAATCAACTAAGTAAAGTAATTAGAATCCATCTTAATTATACTTTTATTTTTGTAATGTTAAATTAATTAATATCTCGTCTCGAACATCTGTCGTATTTCACTTGTAATTATTAATTAAATAACGCTTGATTTAAAACACGCTGTTAAGGTTGGAGCGAATGTTGAGAACTTCATAATTTTAGGTCTGTAAATAATACCATTTAATTAATCTGTGTAAATGAGATGTAATTAGTGTACTTCATTATGGCTTGTCTGATTCTTTAAAAGAAATCAAATCTTCCAAAACGATCTCTTACTTTAAATTAAGTGCTTTGTAACTAGCATGTTGAAGAATTTTTAAATATCATAAAGATTATTATTTTATTTTTGATAATTATCAATCAGCAAAGTGTAATATGTATACTGTTAGGTTTTTCAACACCAGGAAATATTTGTTCAAAATAACCATGAACATAATAACCATTGTACTCAAATTATATTTCAGCCTATTTAATCACAGTCACAGTTGGACATTAACCTCCCTCAACATTGGGGGAGCTGAAGTAATACCCACACTTTGCTAGTGGATTAAGGATCTTATTTTTATAAGAGATACCGACCTTAAAAGATACCGACAATATAAAATACGGTGGCTCGTGTTTTGTCGGGAACAGTTAGAAGTACAACCCCATATATCTCTCATTCTCATCTCTCTCAAAATCAATTAAGTGAGAACTGATTCTAGCCGCGTATGGAATATTGTTCTCACCTCTAGAACGCAGAAACCCATTTTCAGTTTTATGTGTTTCGAATTATCAATAACCGGGATCTCATCCAACGGCTTGAATATCTGGTATTGTGGCGAAATGTCTCACCTATGATGCGTCTTTTATCGCTTTTACCATGGGGAGTGATCCTAGGTATTTTTCGGAATAATTCCTACTGCTGAATTCCACTATCGCCAAAAAAGATAGTCTCACCCCACCTGGATGAATGGCGATCCAGTACGGTGTATCTTTCCCGAAACTTCATTGCACTTTATGGAAACAGCTACCTTCAGCGATATATTTTCTGAACCTATATGACATTGGAACCTTCAAAAAACAAGTCTACTTATAAATCAAAGACCGGCAACGTGATTTGCCTTAAAATGAATTTTAGTTTCAATCGATGAACTCAATTCAGAAAACCATATAAACACAAAATACGTAAGTACGATCGTCTGAAGGAATATCTGACTTCTAAACCAAGAATTCTCGGTTCAAATGTCGGTCGAAATGTTGATAATTCTGTAAATATAAATCGTGTTTGCGCAAAAAAAGCTATGAAAAACATCTCCACAAAATGGAAATGAATTATTTTAAACGTTCGTTAAAACTTGAAGACTCTCAAAAGACTTCGAGTGGCATGGCAAACGATTGCACTTGTATGACAACAGCGTATATCCGGTACAATGAATTTAAAAATGACTGAAAATCGGAATCCGTAAAAGATTTTTCTTTATTCCAATTTCATTTGATTTTGCACTACTTCTGATCATAACAGTTATCTATTGATTTAAAAATATGCACATCAAAATATTGTAGAGATCACGTATATTTTATTAATTGACATTTAATAACCAAATTAATTCAATTGACTTTATTTATTCACTCTCAAAAACTCGTTTTAACGATAGTCATAAATTATTTTTTTGTGTTATTAAAATAAAAAATTCACCTGTATCTAAACCCTAAAATGTCTTTTTTTATGGAATGGAGGGCAAACGAGCAGGCGTGTCACCTGATGGAAAGCAATCAGCGCCCCCCATAGACATAGACATCCGCAGCGCCATAGGCAGTGCGGATGTCTATGGGCCGACCTTTAAGGAAAGTGACATTATGGGAGTGGGAGGGGGAAGGGGAGTGGGAGGGGGAGTGGGAGGGGGAGTGGGAGGGGGAATGGTAGGGGGAGTGGGAGGGGGAGGGGGAGTGGGAGGGTGAGTGGGAGGGGGAGTGGGAGGGGGAGTGGGAGGGGGAGTGGGAGGGGGAGGGTGTTGGGCCTCCGGAACTCAGACCGCTCACTGTACGAAGCGCGGTAGCTAAGCTATCACTCAGACGACGGTTTTCTGCGGGAGTGTGGTACTTCCCCGGGCGAGCCGGCCCATTCATGCTACAGACAAATAATATGCCATTCTTGACAAAGTATTCGTCTGCAGCATGGCTCTGCCACTTATAAACAAATTTGAGGAAATTTGATATTTTTTTACTTCGATTCCTAGGTAACGAATATTTCTTACAGAACCGTCTTCTTTTGATCCGGAAAGAGACAATAGTAGGATTGCTGAAAGTAGACTCTTGTTAACAAGCTGAGTCCAAATCCATTCACCATATACGGTCTGATAAATTGACTTACTATATCCCGTCACCGACAGTCAGATTAAGTGACATCTAAAATTATCGCCACCATTCGCAGACAAGACATTTAAATCCAAATAACTGACAGGAAGACGGGATCATTCCCTTTTTGAATATGAGTGTCTTTTTATGATTATCATATTCGTATTAATCACAGCGAAGTTTATTCTTGGTTTTCATGATGAGACATTACCGCTTTGGACAGGATTTTCGTAAGAGCTGATTACGCGGTCGAGTTTTTGCCTCGTCATGATTAGCAAATTCGTGACAAAACGTCATTTGTTTCTTTGAACAATATGTAAATAAAATGATTTTTCATTTTATTTAAAAATATCATAGTCTCGCATTATATACTGACGTCAATTTAACAGTTTTTTTTTAAAAAATTGTTAATTACAATCGTGTCCATACTGCTAAGTTTATTATGACTTATGGCTTTTTATTATATTGCAACTTAGCTTTTATGCTTTTATTCTGCAAATACATAGCTTATAAAAAATATTATATATAGTAAAATGAAACTATTATGATCTTTAAAGTAATTAGAAGGTAGAATTTGAATTTATTATCATTCAATAATATTTCTGAAATTTTCATGATACAGCCATAAAAGTTTCACATTGGCCTCCATTTAATATGAGGGGTTTTGTGGCAACCCTCATTGGGGATTGCAGTTTTTTATTACTCATGGTGCTACCCCTCTATTAGTATTTACTACCATAGTTGCTTCATTCGACGCTCATGGTAAGAAATAAGGCTGTTTGAAAAAAAAGAGCAATAGCAATGTTTTTAATATTATTAGAATTCTTGTTTGTCATTCTAACAACGCTAATAGAGCTTTTTCTATTAAATCATTCATAAATAGACCAATGGATTAAATGGGCCGAACCTTACCAGTTGCTCAGCTGGATCTACTTTTGAACTGGGCTTATGGTCTTTTAGTTGCTTCTGTTATTTCATGTTGGGAACGATACAGTGGTCTAAAATACTGCTGTTCTCTTGATCTCTTAACAGACTCCGTATACAGGGCTGTCGCAGAAAATATGTCCAAATGGGGCTATACCACACCGCTGTGTGTGTGGTGTGATTGTGGGGTCGCAAATCAGTCCATGGAGGCTCGGCTCGACTGCTCACTGTGCCTTACCGCCTGCCCATTTCAAAATCTTATTGAGACGAATGCTTCAGCCATTGCAGTGGCAAATTACTGAGGCGGAAAAATAAAGATCGAACTACTGGCAAGAAAGGAAAAATATTCTTTTTTCTTTCTTGTCAACAGTTCGATCTTGCCGATTTCAAAATTATTGAAAAAAAAATTTACCTTTTAAGCTTGTTCTTGAACCACGTGATACAGCCGTTGGACAGGTCCGCCGCCTGCGATGAAAGCCGCGGCGGCGCGATATTGATGACCGTGTACACGACGACGCACTGGTAATCCATTGCGCGGGCATATCCTCGAGCCTTGCCGGGAGTGACTGAGCGTGGCGGCTGCGCAGGGCTGGCGGGCCGGAGTCACCGCGTCACGGGAGACGCGCTAGCGCCGCTTGCCAACTCCCCCGGCGCGTCGCGTCTACGCAAACCGCGGCCTTCGCTCGCCCGTTTATAGTACGCTCAGGTCGCGGACATGTTTCACACGATCTATTAGCGTGGACACCAACCACGCCTGCCATCCGACAGCTATTTTTTCAAACAAAACTCCGCGCCACATATATATATCACTAGGGACTATAGTAATTTTACAAAAAAAACTTCATTAGAATATTTGAAACTCGCGCGGACCGGTTTATATTGTAATTTATTATTTCTTTATTTATGCACAAAACGAGAAAATAAATAAAAAAACTGTATAACTGAAAAAATAGTACAAAAGCGTTAATTACGCTATGCCAATCTTTACGGGTCGATATAGAATATACACACATATTTTAGACGATCACCAAAATTGTTGAACCAATATTGTCGTGAAGATCGTGAAGTTGTTTGTATAGTCAGCTGTTAAATAGGTTAACCGAATTCAGGTTTTGTTTACTGCGAGAATTTGACGTTTGATTGACAATATTGTTCGAATTCGCGATGTAGTTAGTAGTGATGTACAGATGTATGTTATAGGTAAAAATTTAATCGACCGTGAAATGTTTACATTTGATTATAGTGACGTATGTAGGTGTGCGGCAGTAAGAAATATCGATTGAGGTGGGTGAGGCAAGAGACGCGACGCCGCGTGGCGTCGGGACGGGCTCTGAAAGCGACTGCGGCCACAGGGCTTTCCCACTGGAAGCTGACATGTCTGTATACCGTTGTACGAGCAACTTTTTATTACTTTCCTAAACTTCAGCTGTCACTTTCACAGCTGCGTAAGCTTGTAAAACTCCAAACACACTATTTCGTATTTATTAACTTATTTAAATTTGAAAACATAATACGTGAATAAAAAATATTTAACAAAGTTATTCTTATGCGTATAAGTCATATACATATATGATAGTCACGTTCAACATAACTAATGCTTTTGTATATTATAATAGTGTTTAATACAAAAGTCTTTCTATTTTAATTTATACATATTTTTTAGACACACACACGCCCACATATAAATAGGACAATATATAAGGAAGACGAAATAAAAAGAATTTTAAAAATAAAAATACTTTTTATTTATACTTTATAAAGGATATTTAGGAGTCTTTGTCTTGGCTATCTTCGTCTAGATAAAACGACAATCTTCGCAGGTTGGCTGACAGAGGCTCAAAGACTGGACTAGATGGCACGTCTTTGGGCGGTCTATGTGAACTGGTGATGAATTTTATGCCTGCCTTTTGTTGCTAATTATTAAAGTGACTTAGATGGCTTAAAACGGCTTAGATGGTTTGAGCACATAGAGGGGATGGATGAAAGACGCCTGGCAAAAGAAATTTACGTTGCGAATGTGGATGGAAGGGTCGGTAGGGGAAGACCACGCAAAAAATACCTTCACCAAATTGCTGAAGTTTTTAAGAAAGGGCAGGTCAAGAGCACCCTTAACCGGCGGGCTTCCACGAGGAGAGTAATGATTTGGAGGAAGCAAGGAAAGTACGCCGAGATCGTAGTAGATGGAGATCTGTAATCTCTGCCTACCCCTACGGGAAACAGGCGTGACGATATGTATGTTAAAACTATTTGCAATATTCACTATTATAAATAAAATATCCAAGCACAACCTCCGCTGTTCTACTGACCTAAATTTATAAAATACGTAGTAACATGTGTAGTAAAGATACATACAATACTTCATAGTTAAATCTCTAAATCTACAATTATTGTTACAAAGACAATCTTTTTACATTTATTTTTCTCTGGGGTTTAAATACCACAATTGTAAAAATTGCAGGGAAAAAGCAAGAAATAGATCAGGTTGGAAGGATATCCTGGACCAAGCCAGGGCCCACTCGCGGCTGAAGCGCATTTGATGAATAAATGACGGAGTTTGTTCGAAAACCCTCTTTAAAACTACCTAAATTTTCTACCTAAGTTGTGAAGAAGAACATACATGTACATAACGCCTGTATCCCGTCGGGGTAGGCAGAGACTGCTACGATCTCGGCACACTTTTTTTACTTCATCCAGACCATTGTCACTTTAGTTTGCTAACTTGAAGAGCTATTTTGGTGAGTCGATTGATGATTTCCCTGCAGAATTCCACGAAAACTTCCAGCATAGATCTCTCCACTTCTCTCTGAGCTGATTTGAGCTTTTGGGGTACACATATTTTCGATGTCCATGTTCCGACACTGTTTAAAAAGTACAGGTAGAATGACAAAGGCTTTTTCACTATGTACATAAAGTATCTAATGACGACTAATTGGTTTAATGGCGCCTACGAAGTCAATGCTCCTAGCGACTCCGAATAAATATGTGTACATATGTATGGCATAAAGATATTTATTCCGAGTTTGATTATCCCACCAATTTACATTGGAATCCTTTCTTTCTCCCATAATAACACTTTCCTTAAATGCCGGCAACGCTTCTGCACTGCCTATGGCAATGCGGATGTCTATGAGCGGCGTTGATTGCTTTCCATCACGTGAGACACCTGCTCGTTTGCCTTACTATCCCATTAAAAATAAAATAGAATTTTAAATATTAAGAACAGATTTGAAGAGAATAAAAACAATAGATAATACATTTTTCCTTTTCCCCGCATAGAGCATTGTTTAGATTTTCGTTTTACGATACAATACTGACATAGCATTGCATGAACAAAATTTACATATCAATGCAAATATGTTGTTTAAAACAACTCCTAGAATTCAGAGCACATCGCAATACAAATGCCACGAAGAAAATTTCTTGATGTGGGCTAGAACGTATAGGGAATTGAACGAACTAACTAGACTTGCATCGATGAAAATGAAAATTGCTACATCGACGAGTGCTATGCACTTAAGTCATGCGTGATATTATTTCACGGGTCTCAAGGTTTTATTCACATTATACTGATTACCAGTAGAAACCACAACGATGACACAATACCAATGTAAAAATAGAAATAGAAAAATGTTTATTCGTTACACACCTTTCTTATCTGAAATTAAATGCTAAAAAAAACTGTAATATAAATCTAAGTTCATAATTATAATTTAAATCGCATAGGTTCTTCCCTATGCCATTTAAATTAAAAAAAAAGAACGTAAGATGTGTCACAAGATGGTTCTTACTTAGCGTAAAATAGGCGCTCTGTAAGAACACCTGGCGTTGGTTTTCAGAAGAACCAATGTAGCTAGACCGCGGACCACAGTCATAATAATATAGGTTAAAGTAAATATATCTTTGCTTATATAAGTTTGCATAAAAACAATAAGATAATAATGAGACAGTAAATAAATATCATAGATAAATAAATGTATTGTATTACTACGCATAGGTAGGTGTGTATACACGCAATGTGTTTTCGAGGATTATGAAAAGAAACATTTCATAGTTTCGCAATATCATACACAGATTTATATTTATAAACAGAAAAAAATAACCATTGTGGCGTTCTAGTGTCCCAAAATAAATGGTGATTTAATGCGTGCGAGGCGCTATACAATATTTTGTCGGTTTTAAATTTATTATAACACGAGTACATACGTATGTACTGTAGCGATATAATTGTATAACTAATGTATTAAAATGCATTGCATGCTTGCGCATTAGAATGCTCCCCTGTTACATCTGGCCCATTCTTCTATGCGGATGCGAGGCTTGAACGCTTAAAGAAGACCTCATAAAACGTATAGCAGCGTTCGAAATGTGGGCATATAGACGGATGCTCACTATTAGCTGGAATCAAAGGGTGGCGAATTTCTCCGTCAAGTCAAGCAAAAACGTGAACTGTTGCAGACCGTCAAAGGTGAAAAGTTGTTTACCTGGGTCATATCATGAGACATGATAGGTACAAATTGCTGCAACTGATCATGATGGGAAAAGTCGCGGGCAAACGACAAGTTGGTCGAAAACGAAAGTCTTGGCTACGTAATATCAAGGAGTGGACCGGGATAGCGAGTGCTTCAGAACTGCTGCACCTCGCGAAGGAGGAGGAGAGTTCTGCTGAATTGGTCCCTTACCTTCACAAGTCAGAGAGGAACTCTTAGAAGAAGAAGAATGTATTAAAATTTTTAATTAAATATAATAAAACCATTTTACTTTGTTTTACATTCGTAATTTTAAAATAGAAAGAAATACATTGTTTTATATCAAAGCAAGATTCGATCGTCTTTCAAATAATGTATCGCCTTTCCTTGCATAAGAAATTAATATTGATAACGTGTAAATAAAGTGATTCATTAATAAATTAATTTTATTTGGAAGAGTTTCATTATATCGAAGATAAAACCCCCTAAAGATCGCTTGTCGTAGTATCAGTACGGCTGGCCGCTATAGTATGTTATATAGTGTGTTATGTAATACATAGATATTTGTGGGTGTTTTTTAATTATATTAATTTTTCATTAAATATTTTTTGAATGTAATTAATCAAAATGTCTAAGTTTTCGTCGGAATTTTTGATTGCTGATATCTTCTTCTGATAGGTTATCGAAATTTCATAGAAAACTAACTTCTGAGTATAGATATCAAGTCAGTCTTTGGAGCAATTGCTCGACTGCTCACTGTACCCTAACACCTACATATTCCAAGACCTCATCGAGGCGAATGCTGCTGCATTGCAGTGGTGAATTATTGGGCGGAAAGAATATGAGTCGAAACACTAACTGAAAGAAGTAAAACAAGTCTAGATTTCTTACTGCGCTTTCCTTCGGTAAATGATATGAACCGGAAGCTTAGACCACTTTTGTAGCTCTCCTCTCCCTCCTTCCTCTATAAGTGACTCGCTTACACATTTGCCCAGCTTTTCTAGTCATTTAGGGGTCGGGTCGGCTACTAAAAATCTACAAATTCCCTTGTTCGAATCCTTCAAAAATATTTTAGAGGTAATTTTTAGTTGTTGGTCTCGTAGATATTAATAAGTGCAGCCTCTACCGGTCGTTTAAAATTTGCAAATTAAAATTACTTCTACTGCTAAATACTCCTTCTAAGGTCTTAAGTTTTATTAAAATTTCACTTATATATTTAACTTTGCATTTTTTTACTCTCCTTGGTTTTTCGCTGAGGGTTTTGATATAAGAGGTAAGTAATGTATTTTATAAACAATTAAAAAGGTTGTAAAATTAAATAAACTTTTGGACCAGGGGCCTCATTCAGTTTTGCCGCAGCTGGCCTCTAACGGGCTTAGTCCACCACTGGCTGGAGAACATCTCACATTAAGTTTTTCAATACGTGTTGTATTTACAAATATTATTTATTTACGTAAGAACTCACCGAAGCTAAATCAACGGTGAGTTTTTATGGTTGGAGTAAAGTATAAATATAGGATAAGATAAAACCATCATTATAGCTTATTTCGAATCGATATTATTATAATTTCTCAAATGCCGGCAAGGCTTCTGCAATGCTAATGGTATTGTGAATGATCTATGGACGCCGTTGATTGCTTTTCATACGGTGAAACGCTTACTCGTTTGCCTTTTACCTTATAAAATAATCAAAAAGCATCCCTCAATCTTGGATTGGTTTTATGCTCAGTTAAATACAGTTGCTCAACAATTGGATTCCGGATTGTTCAAAAATAGGAGTCATTATTATATTTTCATCTTATCTATTATTTTTAAACAAGATAATTATTCGACTATATTTATATTCGGTTGTAGGTCGAATAATCCTTGTTTTAAGGTAAGTGGAAAACCTAATTCTGCATCACTTGTATTTGATTCCACAGACGGCTCGTAGGACAACCTGGGTGAAAATGGGACAGCCCTATTTATCCAGGAGCCACACAGTAAACTTGGAATGGTTAACAAGAATTCTAATAATGTAAACACGATTGTTAATCTCATATGTTAAAAATTAAAACGTGTGTGGGGCGGCGTACACAAAAAGCAGTGCTATTTTCAGAAGTCACTAAAATCGTTTGTATCACTGAACACGATGATGACACAAGAGAAAATCGTTTTACAGTGGCATAAATTGTTCCATTTGTTGTGCGTGTGCGCTCTGAGCTATACGAATCCGCTTTTTTAGCTAAGGATCAAGGATTGAATAGCGATTAATAATTTTTTAGCTAAGGATCACGAGTTCGATAGTGATTAATATTTTTTTAGTTTAGGATCATGGATTCGGTAGCGATTAATATTGTTTTTACCTAAGGATCATGGATTCTATAGTGATTAATATTTTTTTAGCTCAGGATCATGAGTTCAATAGTGATTAATATTTTTTTTTGCTAAGGATCATGGGTTCGATAGCGATTAATATTTTTCTATAGAAAAGAGGGAAACGAGTAATTGGTTCAGCTGAGTAAAAGATAGATAGATAGATATTATTCTTTATTTCTTATTGTACACAAAAACAAATATATACTACGTGTATATGTATATATATATATATATATATATATATATATATATATATATATATATATATATATATATATATATATATATATATATATATATATATATATATATATATATATATATATATATATATATATATATATATATATATATATATATATATATATATATATATATATATATATATATATATATATATATACATATAATTTTTTTAATAGCGGTTTCTTCCAGACAACCGTTGAATATATACGGTGTTAAAGCAGATATTTATTATGTATATTTGGTGTAGGTTGGTCACACACTATTGATATTGAAGATAGAAATTATTGCCTACTTTGGGGTAAGGATATAAATGATGAGACGAATAACGAAGAATTTCCTTATCATCATTATAATCAGCCTGAGGTAGTCTTCTACTGAATATAGGCCTCCCCTAAGATCTTTTTTACACGCATCCAGTTTTTGTCAGCCACCTTGCGCAGACTGTGGCTTTATCTCAACGGGAGACATTCCAAATCACGCTTGTAAAGACGCTATGCCCAGTTTAGCTCTCGTACACTTCTAAGGTTGTAGATTCTACGAAAATCGTGACCAGCTCATTGCCACTCCAGTTTTCTAACTTGGAGAACTATGTCGATGGATTAGGTTTCCCACGGATTTTGTCATATTGAATCGTTTATGAGCAACTTTAAGTGAAACAATTTGATTAAATATATCAATTAATGTTTGAACAACGATTTATATTTTCTACCCTATAAACTCGCATTAGATGTCGCTGTATGAGAAGGTGCAGATATCAAGCTTAGAGGCTGATCTCCATTGCCATGGCTTCAGTTAAAAGAGCGACGGTTCTCGGGGTCGTTGACTACTATTGTGTAAATGAGCAGCTCAACTGTTATTTACATCCGATCCGCCTGGAGCCAGACAATGGCTGAAGCGGTTATCGTGGGAGTTGTCATAACTAATAAATATATAAATATTTTCTATATGGGATTTGCTAGTGGTAGAGCCAGGCTTCAGACGAATACTTTGTCAAGAATGGCGTAATATTTGTCTGTAGCATGAATGGGCCGGCTCATCCGGGGAAGTACCACACTCCCGCATAAAACCGGCGTCCGAGTGGTAGCATACCTACCGCACTTCGTACTATGAGCGGCTGAGTTCCTGAGGCCCAACACCCTCCTCCTCCCACTTCCGTAATGACATTTTCCTTAAAGGTCCGCAACGCTTCCGTACTGCCTATGGCGCTGCGGATGTCTATGGACGACGTTGATTGCTGTCCATCAGGTGACACGCCTGCTCGTTTGACTTCCAATCCCATAAAAAAAAAACAAACGAGCAGTCGTGTCACCAGATGTAAAGCAATCAATGCCCGCCATTACATGTTTTTTTTATTCCACAGCAGCTGGATATTGAATGTAAACAACGCCATACACAAAATTTCATTGCTACAAACTAATTTTAACAATACTAGCACCGGCGTTCACTTGCCAACAGTCATGTGATTTTGACAGGTACGCTAGTGGTTATAATTAAATTCAAGAAGCATTGCCAAGGATTGTAGTTTCGTGTACATCGTATCTTCCGTGTTTCAAGCAAGCGCGTATTAATTACTGTGGCAGCACTGTCCTTGTTCAAACCGTTGATCACTGTGTTCCATTAATCTTGTTTTTTTTAAGAGTGCCTCTCCGACCAGCGAAAGCTGGTAGCCAATTCAGCACAACTCTCTTCTTCTTTTGCGTTACGCAGCATTCGTCATCCCGGTCCACTCCCTGATATTAGGTAGCCACGACGAAATACTACGTAGTATTAGATCTTATAATGCAAGATAAAAATTTCCGATGAGGAAGATGAGTGCTGGAGTGGACGCCGCGTTTCGGCAAACGTAGTGTGGGAAGGTCCCAGCAAGATGGTGCGACGGTATGCGCAGGAGGTTAGCAGAAATTGGATGCATGAAGGCAAAGATCGGGCTGGATAGCACTTCACTTCTACAACCTAACGATATGTGGAATTGAATCCACTGATTGTAAAAGCAACCTCTAATCAAATGGGCTATTGCGGCTTTAATTATAAAAATAGAAAGAGATTTATTTGTGACAAACAGTTCATACTACTCGTAAAAAAGAAAAGTTAAAAAAAAAACATTTTTTTTAATTTACGAGCAAGTGCATCGCCCAGTAGAAAGAAATCAAGGCCACCTATAGACATCTGCAAAGCCAAAGTTACTGCAAAAGCATTGTTGGCGTATTCAGAAACGTTCAAGGCTCAAATATACTGCTGAGGGTAGCTGGTTTCACTGTGTGGTGATACGCAAAACCATAGTGTTCTTTTAGAACACCCGGTGTGGGTTTTGGTATGAACCAACGCGATAGAAATAAGGAAAAGAAGTATTAGCGTATACAATAATAGCGACATGAGTAATTTATTAAAAACTAAATAAATGAAGTGTTTGGATACATTCCAAATTTTTATCTGATAAATTGGAGGCCAAATAAAAATGGCTGACGAAGTGAATTAATCAACAGCCCGCGGCAGTCCACTGATGGACATACTTTCCTCATACAAGCACTTCTAGTTAAGCTGGTGTGCGTAAAAAGAATTCTAGTAATGTTAAATATATTACTGCTCTAATTTATTATATGTTAAAAAAAAAAGAAATATTTGAAGATAAATTGTATGATTTCCTCGATGCAAACTAATTTAAATTCCACGTCTAAAAATTTCTGGGAGAAATACAAAATCTGACACAAAACAGGTATACCACACCGCTGTGATGAAAATGTATAAATAATGAACTTTTTTACTTTTAATAAAAGAAACATAAGCAAAGGAGCATTATTTTTTTATATTACTAACACTCTTATTAACCAATTCAACTAACCTTAATACTTATGGTTCACATCAATAGTCTAATACAAGGTATGAACTCACGATGCCAGATCGTAAGTCCGATCGACGTGTTGAATAATTATATTTTTATTTTTAGATAAATTATCTTATCATCATCTTCGTCCACACGGTCCAACGCTTTACACTGTTCTGTTTCAAAATTAAGGGGTATAACTGAAATCTCTCGCTTGGCGGACGGGTTGGGGATTGCAGTTTTGAATTTATTATTCATATGTGATCGTGAAAATCAAGGAAAGGGAAAACATTGTAATTGTGAATACCTCAACTCAGTGCAGTACATTAAATATTTAGGGGTCCTAATAGATAAAAGACTTAGCTGGGCACCACACATCACATTACTGGCGGGAAAAATTAGACGATTAATAACAGTATTTAAAAATTTGCGTGAAATTGATAATATAAAACTCAGCATCAAAATATATAAAGCCCTATGCCAATCCCTCCTTACGTACTGCATTGTGGCGTGGGGAGGAGCTGCTTCAACCCATATGCTTGAATTAGAGAGAGCACAAAGGGCAATTATAAAAGTAATGCTACACAAGCCTTACCGATACCCCACAGATGAATTGTATAAGCAAACAAAACTTTACACAGTCAGACAGCTATATATACAATCATGCGTGGTGAAATATCATAAGGAAGTCACCTTGCACGCATCAATTCCATCAAGGAGATTTATTATTTATCCTTTACCCACAACTAAAACTAGCTTTGCCCAACGACAATATAATTATTTGGCTCCGTTTATATATACTAAATTAAATCGCATAGAGAAGACTAATAATCTAAATATCAATTCAATAAAAAAACTCATAAACAAATGGCTATCCAACCTAGCATATAATTCTACAGAATTAATATTAAATAAACATTAGCTTAGTAGGACAAAATAAAATAAAATATATTCAGACACAGACACATGTAAAAAAAAAAATCTTTTTGGTTTGTATAACTTAATAAAGTTTTTTTTTTAAATTTTAAATTTGCATAGTTATATTAAGTATAGCAAGAAAATAATATATGTAACTCATAAATATGTCACAGAAGGGAACCGTCTGCCGTAGTACAGGGTTCGCCCTAGTTCGGCGGACGGGGAAACAAAAATTGTAAACTTATCAATGAACAATAAATATATATTATTATTATTATTATTATTATATAGACGTCATCTACTGGTTTTTTTATGGTATGCAGGCAAACGAGTGAAGGCAAACGAGTGGGCGTGTCACCTGATAGAAAGCAATCAACACCGCCTGTAAAGCTCCGCAGCTCCATAGGCAGTGCGGAAGCGTTACCGACCTTTAAGGAAAGTGTCATTATGGGATTGGAAATGGGAGGGGAAGGGGGAAGAGAGAGGAGGAAGAGAGAGGGGGAAGAGGGGGCCTCCGAAACTCTGGTATTTACTCCCATAATAACCTCTAAAACACCTACCGAAAACAGTGGGTAGGTCCTATTTTATAACGGAAACCAAAAATCTTATCACACATCGTTGGCCTAATTAAAGTATTGATAAATGCAACCAAAAATATTTCGTCATTTTTTTTTTATTTTAGGCGACCATTAAATCTTTTGAATCTGTATATGAATTAACAAACTTTTCATAAATCTGTATTTCATGGCAAAATCGTTTCATCTGTTCACCACACATATGACAAAATTTGGAAAAATTATCATCCGTCTCCGCTTAATTCAAATCATTCGTAGCGACCCGATATTGCATGACCCACTTACAAACAGTTGCAACATTTTAGTTCAAAAATTAATGGCCCGATCATTTGGCACTATGCCTAAACCAATCTCGTGCTCCAGTAATCTCGAGATGAACCCCATCTGACGGTTATTTCATGATTTTATATATTTTTTTTTTTACTTATAATTTCCACTGTCAGGTTGGATGTGTTCCAAAAAGTATTTGTTTCATTTATAAGGTTTTATCTCCATCTTTAATGAAAGAAAAAATTATGATAACGTCAGCAAAAAGCAATTTAACATATATAGTATCGTCAGAGAAATTAATATCAGTATAAAAATAATTTGTCATCATTATTTGTTAAATCATTTACAATAGAATGATGTTAATAAGCAAGCGTCATCTTATGGTTTTGTAATTTTAATTTTGTACAGAACATTTAAAATAAAAATGTATATATATTAAAATAATTAAAATATCTCATACATAGATTTTATAGCAAACGTCTTAAAAAAATAATTTCATTCGAGTAGATGAACGATGGACTATTTCCCGCCAACTTACATCAGTGACAATCGATTCGATTAAAGAGTATAAGTGAAGTAATATTAAATAAATGCGTGTATCGTGATTTTTTAAGTTGACTGAAAAAGTCCTTAGAAAGCTTTGGTAGAATAGTCGCCATTGTATCAAGACGGAACTTGAAAAGATGACTAGTACATTGCAAGGTACTTGATATTATTGTATTTTACTTAACACTGGCATAATAGTTATAAGTAATTGCCATTAAAGAAAAGAAAATAAAAGATAAACAACGATCACAACGTCTTTAGGTCCGACAGAAATCCGAAAAATCGAAATTAACTCTAAAGATTTCTTTTATCATAATTAATAAATAAATGAATATATATATATATATATATATATATATATATATATATATATATATATATATATATTTATTAATTATGATAAAAGAAATCTTTAGAATTAATGGAGTTCTGTCGGACCTAAAGACGTTGTGATCGTCGTTCATCTTTTATTTTCTTTTAAAATTTTAATGAAATATTTCTGGGAATTTTTAAGAATATACTCATGTGATTTGAGTAGTAAAATAGCTTCTAAGAACCATTACTGCTATAATATAATAGTAAGTACAAAATGAATGAAACAAAAATTTATCATCACACAATAGACATTTTATTTATACATAACAGATAAATTTCGAACAATTCAATTTGAATATAATTTGAAGACAATACATGAACAATTATGGTTTCGTTTATTACCAAATAAATATTGAGATTATTTGTAAAATGCAACATTTATATTAAAAATGTTAAATTTTCATATAAGCTTTATAATTAAATGGGTATGGCTCTGTGTTTTCCACTATATCATATCAACGTTCGATAACTATTTATTTGTTTAGTAATTTGAATATCAATTTATATTAAAATAAATAACATATTCAGGAAAGTAATGTATTCAGGAAAGCGGACTAGTAGAGTGCTTTCTATGGCACTTGTTTTTGAAACACCAGGGTAATCGACATGCTCATAAAAGCTATGTTTTCATTGGTGCAAGCATCACAACTTCGATCAATCACCTTATTACGCATAAAGATCTACGCTATCTGAAGATATCATTACGATTACAAGCGAATAAATTTAGTTTCAACTGTATCGATTGTATTTGGTTATTAATGGTGGAACCATACTGTTACATCGGAAAAAAACTAAAATAATTAATCTTCATCGGTAAATTATAATATTATATAATAGTAAGTTATTTTCAGAAAGGTAATTTTTTCTAAGGGATTCCCACAAAATAATAACTGGCTTTAATATCCTCATAAAAAAGGAATAATATTGCTAAAAATTATCCTGTACTCTTATGCATTATATTCCTGGCCTAAAAAAAGGTTGGTTAAAACTAAAAACAGGTTAATATGGTATTTAATTAGTATAAATATTTGTAAAAGATAATCTTACAATAGAATTTATTCCAATAAATTCGATTGTCAATGGCTTTTTCCTTTTAAATTGAAAAAAACTAACTAAAAAAAAATAATAATGATTATAAATAAAAAAAAATAAATTGTATAACAATTATTAAATAATGATTGAAAATAGAAAACGTATGTTAGATCAATTATTATTTACATTAAATTAGTCAGTACAGCGATAAGATTCAAATGCTATTAAACAAGATCTTGAGTGATGTGTTTGATGATTTATTCAAACAAATCTTTCAGCTCAGTGATTTTAGTAAGTTACCGAATAAATCGATTCTAGTCATTCTTTATTTTGAAGTAATTAATTTTTCATCTTTTATATAATATAACTTAGTATGCATTTGATAAGTATATTATTTGAAATAACATCATCCATATAATAAATACATTTAGTTCAAATATTTGAAAGGCGTAGTAAATTACTTCAAATGCCCCAATTTCGGAGATGAACCACGCTCGGAATTGGGAGAGCTTCCTCCCGATCTGCTATCTGGGCTTCTTTCATTTACCTATAAAATACCAACAATCGTCTTGACAAAAGTATTCATAATGTGAAATTTAAATATGAAGAAAGAACGAATAATTCCCCTTATATATATATAAAACAGGTAAAAGTTAAAACAGCTATTTTAATCGATTACTCGTAATTGACATAAGCCAGCTTTCCATAGTCAACTTTGATTTATAGTCATAATCTGTGGTTTTCGAATGCTGGGCATAGGCCAAGCCCAATTTTTGGTGTACATATCTAGTTTCTTTTAACCGCTCTTTGCAGATCTATACTCTATCTAGCTGGTAGACGTATATTACGTTTCACAAGATGCGACCTTCATACCAGTGCTCATCTACTCCATTTGTTGGGTCTCCAAGAAAAGTGAGCAGCCCATTGCCGCTTATTTTGCTAACGTAACGAGATAAAGAGGTTATTTATCCGGTGTATATCTTTATTTCGAACCATATCAGCTAGATAAACTATGCTTATCATTGTTAGCCTACGAAGCCCGACCTTAAGCACCACGCGTCCAGCCTCTGCCAACTGGCCTGCGCAAATCAAAACTCCATCAAGGCGTCCCACACTATGTTTTCCAAGACGCGATCTCCCATCCGCGTCCCATCCCATACCTTTGTTGTTTGTCGGTTATCTAATAAACATGACTAGCCCGTTACTATTTATTTGTTAGCTTGAAGAAATATAGAGGTGACTCGGTTATCTGTTGTATTTACTTTATTTCAAACCATATCAGCCTAAGAAACTATGCTTATCATATTTAGCCCATGGTAGTGGTCGATCATATATAAATCTGGAGGTCTTTATACTGTTGCCCTAAGCCCGAACTTCGGCAGAACGCGTCCAGCTTCCTTTAATTGCCCACCGCAGATCGTCGCTCCATCTAGCCGGGATGCATCGCGCACTGTTTGTCAAGTCACGGTCTCCACTCCAGCACTCGTCTACTCCAGCCCATTGTTTCTCAATTTGCTCAAAGAGCTATATTGGTGACATTCTTCATTCTGAATCACATCCGACAAAGAAACTATGTTTATACTTCGACCTAGTTTCCATTTCAGTTTCGTCGAAAATCTCGATCGCAATTACCAAAAGGAAGTTATTGAAATTCACGACGCTATTTTAGGATCATTTATTCTTGTGAACGGAAATTTCATGTTTCATAAATGTTCCCTGAGTTTACAACAGTATCAGTTAACTGAGTTTACGTAAACGTACATAGTTAGTCATGATCGATAATTTTATTAATAGCTTTAACTGTTCGATCACGTATCGCCGCTCGGAACACTTTTTTCTGAGAAATGAACGGCCTCTTTCTGTAGTGATTATAACACCCACTTTGAAGCCAGAAGAAGTATATTGGATTCGAAACATTTTATGAAACTACTGTTAACACCAACCAGCCTGTTTACTATTATAAGGATTTAAACGAAGGCCTTTTTAAAAAACGAAATTATATTTAAAAAGGATATTTATTTAATAAAAGCGCTCTAATTAGGATGGCAAGTTTCACGCGCGGATGATAGACTCGAATTAACTTTTAATTACGATTAAAATATTGAGAGCGGTCAAAAGTGCTGACTAGGCAATAGGGTTATGGACGGCGAGCGTTTTTATATACATGATACATATATAACATTACGAACCTTGAGGAGAGTTATACTGTGATCAGTTGATCTTCAAAACCTCATCTATTGCGTAGAATAATTCACCCACAGGAGAATGACAGCTTAGGTGACAGTATAGAAGATAAAATATAGGATATCGGGTGGCAAAATTATGCTTATGGACTGTTTTCTGCTAGGGTACTATAGTGATACATTGAGAAATGTATCACTAATGTATTACAACTTTTTATTTGAATATACGAAAACCTTTTATATTATATTACTTCTTTTAAAATTTGTAATTTTATAATATAAAATAAAAAATAAATAAATTTTTTAGTAGAAAAACAATAGGATTAGTTTGACTCACGTCTTTCGATATACATGTCACCAGTCCGGCATAAGAAATTGAGATTGAATATAAAATGTAAAGTAAAAAGTGGAATTCATTAATATAAAATGCATAATTAGAATATTAATAAAAAATGTCGAGTCGAACTAATCTTATTGTTTTTTTAAAACAATTTACTTTTATTTAAATTAAATTTTAAAATTACGAATGTCAAAAAAGTAATATAAAATAAAATGTTTTATTATATTCAAATAAAAAGCTTAAATACTTTAGTGATACATTTATCAATGTATTACTACAATACCTCAAAAGTAAAGTCTATAAAAACAAACCCGAAGTCCATCTCAGCACTAAAAGAAAATATAGTCCGCGTGGATAACGGCATCTCGACGTCGCTACTTCAGCGAGTGGCACAACATTCTGTGGCTAGATTCCAAGTGTACCCATGGTGGTGATCAACATTAGACGAAACAATTTTTAAAAAGTAAAATTCACACTTATTTTATTTGTGAAAGTAAAATATAGTTGTTTTACTATTTGTAAAACTTAATTCTACCACCGGATGGACAACCTATACTAACCTGAAGTCCTGTATGTAACATGTTGGCAATAGTTTCAACGTCCAGCGTAGAGTCCTGGGCGGAAATTTTCTTGATGGCCGAAGACACGATGCAGATGTCTCCGCGCAATTCGCGCACCAAGGCCGTTATCTTTTGGGCGTTGCTGAGTACTTCCACGCTTTGAGTATATGGATTGTAGCGTACACCGAAAGGACGTTGAATACTCTCGGCGAAAGCTCTGCAGTGTAATGATTTTATAGAAAAAAAATATTTCGATATCGTCGTCATTATAAACAAAAGAAATAACAGGGCTTAGTTCAAAAGCGAGGGGTGTTGCCGTAATCCCCGCGCTTGGCATGTGGATTTATATACTAGCATGCAAATCAATACCAGCCCACGGCAGTCCACAGCTGGACATAAGCCTTACTCAAAGAGCGCCTAGTCCGATCTTCGGCTACGCGGTTTAACATCAAATACCAATGAATGTTCAGCATGAGAAACGCAAGATATATATATATATATATATATATATATATATATATATATATATATATATATATATATATATATATATATATATATATATATATATATATATATATATATATATATATATATATATATATATATATATATATATATATATATATATATATATATATATATCTAGCAGTACTGTTACGACTCTCTTGATTGTATGTGTCTGGAAGAGCTAAGTAATAAATACCTCATTTTCTCTTTGGCTTCTTCAAAGGAATCGGTGTAATAGTAAGCGTTCTGGTATGATGTAATAATACATTCTTCGTTCACGGTTAATTCGGGGTCGAAGCGTTTAATTTTTTCAGGAGTAGTCAACGCATGCTGCAGCTCGGCAACGGAAGAAAGCAATCCAGCTCCGTAAACGCGAAAAGTGCCGTCTGCTTGACGACACAGTCCAAATTCGACGGTAAAGAAGTATAACTGGAAACGACAGAATACAAATATTTTTATATAACTCTTTCTCCTACAATCCTAAATCATTATTAATGGCAGTCAAAGTTTATACACCAGTGTGTTCTACCTGTACTCTGTTACGTTTCTGAAACGTAGGACACTGATAGTCCGTCTGCTTTACAAACTCACAGTCAGAGAGCTATGCTCAGAGTTTCCCTGGTGAACATAATTCGATGAAGAAATCCGCCAGAGAACTGTAGACACCGGCATAGTCTTCCGAATCAGCAAACTGAGGTGGCAATGGGCTGGTCACGTTTGTTTGAGATTCGACAACCGCTAGAGTACACCAGTGCTCGAGTGGAGACCGCGTCTAGGCAAACGTAGCTCCTGAAATGGGTAGGAAGATCTGCGCAGGGTGGCTGGCAAAAACTGGAATAATGAAGCCGAAGATCTTCTTGGGGGAGGATTGATTTAATTGAAAGCTTGTGCAATAGCATTACTTAGCACCAGGTGATTCTAAGATAAGGGCGTAAGATCTGTTTGGAGGCCAAGTCTATTTTGGGTCACTGCGCCAATAAAGTTGGTTCGTTTTAGGTGATTCTAAGACGTTTACTTCTTTCATCACTATTATCATCATTAGAGTCATAAAGTCCACTGCATGCATTACCATTTCACAAATTTGAGAGGTGTTGCCTTAATTTTTAAACCCAACAGGCGAATTAGAGCTAGGAGATCGTTTTTATTACTTAGGTAGACAATGTTGTCGTTCTTATAGTATTTGTTCCAATAGTTCTATTCTATTACACTTGTCTATATGTTAATATACTTTTATATATTAAAAAGTCTTATACTTTCAAAATATACTTTAGGTATCGAACCATCCAGCTATCCATCCGTATTCTTAACACTAGAAGCGATCGTTGCATGATCAATTGCGTAAACAAAATATGCGTTCAAGATTGCATGTTTATCTCAACAATATACACATGTCCGTTAGAGAAAAACACGTCTCGAAACTATTTTTGTAGTTATACACTCAGACTTTTAGCATATAAGAAACTTTAAACATTCATTCTTCATTCAACAGTCTCTAAAATTCCTTTCAAATTTTTCGCAGAAAGAAAGATAAATGATGACATATTGTATATGTCATCATCCTCGAGAGTAAGTATATTTATTCCACAGCCGCCCCACTGCTGGAGGAACTGACATTAGCTCACCACGCTTATACAATGCAGATTAGAGGGGTAACCAGACTCGGCTATTATTATTCCAACACTTTTTAGGTGTTGCTAGATTTGTTTTTTTATATCATATTGTGTGGGCCCTTTTAAAAAAGCCTCCTCCATCTTTATCCATCTCTTTGTCTAGGGCTTGCCTAGTCCAGTTTTTTCCTGCTATTTCTACAATGCGATCAACCTATCTATTCTTTTGTCTTCCTACATTCATGTTTCCCGTCGGGTAGGCCATTTCGTTATCTTGCGTGTCCACCTATTGTCCCTACACAGTTTTGGAGAATATCTTAATGTGCATTTTTTTACATTTCTACTTGTTTGTACTCATCTTGATTTCAATATGCTTCTTTCCATTGCGTGTTTGCAAGACAGTATTTTGTTGTTTACTTCCTCAGTATACATATGTATTTATTATATCAATATAAAATTTATATTTTATTATAATTACCGTGGCCAATTTATCAATATCCTCGTCAGACGCACCCAGCGACGCTAAGCCTAGCTCTTGGGAGAACTGTGCGAAACTTGAATTAGCCAAGAGAGGCATATGACCTAAAAGCTCGTGGCAGCAGTCACTGGAAATTAAAAAACATTATTAAGAATAAATAAACGTTTAATCATAAGATAATATATTATATTTATTGATTTTATGTATGTATGTGTGTGTGTGTTTACGAAGAAGAGATGGTAACTGAAAAAGCTGGTCATTGTTGGTAATACCGCAGGGAAAACAATATGCGGACAGTTACCAATAAGATGGTTCTACCAAGTGAAGGAAGCCATATCCGCTTCCAAATTTCAGTAGGTGGTGAGGACTATTTTGGACCGGGACCGATGTAGATTGTCCGTTTAAGGGGTTCTTCTAGTGACGACGATCCTCAGTGACGAGGGACCGATCAAAGAAGAAGAATATATTTGAGTAATAGTTTTCTGTGTGAGTTATTTTTCTGGTTTTTGTATTAAAATGTTTTTTTAAACTGTTGTGCAATTTACTCAGTTTGTTGATTCGATTTTTTTTTTCTTAATGTTATACTTGTGTTTTTTTATGTCATTAATAAATGATTCATTCGTTTATTTCAAAATGAAACCACTTGTCTATGTAATGTCTATGCAATGCGACCACTCGTCTAGTAGAGTCTACTACACCTGATGATGCCTCGTGTTGAGGCGAAACACGTGTCGTGTGCAATGTGGAAGGGAGAGGTGGAGAGTTGCTGACGGCCGTGTTTTCGGCAAGATTTAGTTTGAGTTCCCCGTGAATCCATTAGGAAATACACATATATTTTTCCTGTTTTTCTTTGCTTGTCGCGGATCTTAGCTAAGTAAAAGTTCTGACTGTCCATAGTACTGGTACATAGTACTGGAATTCCGCAAAGTAACGCTTGACTCCATTAATCAGCTTATATAATGGTGATTTTTTTGCACACACACGGTTGATATTTTTCCGAGAAAATAGAGAAGCTATTTTCAGATGTATAATCATAAATTTTTTCACATTTACGGCTGATATTTTTCAAAAAATACGAAGCTATTTTTGTAGATAGGTAGTCATGACTTTTTACATACTTACGGTTCAGGCGTATAGAAAGGGTCCGAAGAATGGCGTATGTACTGGGTGCAGTGAAAAACGCGAAAAGCTAGACCAGAAAGAAAGTCCCTCGGTGATAGGTATCCAGCAACAGGTCTCAGTTGAAAACCAGTTTTGCGTTTCAAGAAACCACTTACATCCTCCAACTGCAAATTTATAACATTTTTTTTAATATTAAATATATATAATCATATAGGAGGATATATACAATCAATAAAGGAGGTGGGCAGAGATCATAGACCTGCATCTGCTAAGATTGTACACTTTCTTTGCTATATCCACACTCATCACTCTTTTCACACAAATTCTTCGGTTAAGTGTACTTTTAATCTGGTCTTTCTTGACAAATCCAGAGATTTGCTCAAGGTATGTTCGGTTCTGCATACTACGTAGCTACTACATAGCTACGGGAAACAGGCGTGATCGTATGTATCTGTCGTGATCGTATATATAATATTATATAATATCCATATGTGTAACAGAGTAATAAATTATGATAATTCCTATAAGTGTAGATTTTAGTAAAATATCCTTGGTTCTAAATATTCTTAAAGGTGAAACTATTTTTAGAGCCCGTACCCTCATATTAGATTTATTTCTAACAATCAAACGGTATATCCTAATTCTATTATAGTTTTGATTCGATTAGAGGAGAAATTTTATGCAGCGCCGAGATACGATAGATACACACAAATTAAATCCAGAGACAGGATAACTAATGTTTGTGCTTTGAACAACATTTAAGTTTCATCCGAGATTTAAAAACAAAATTATAGGCTCAAAAGTCTAAGGCACTCTAACCATTGATTGATCCAAGCCTTCCTCAATTGCTAGATGTGAACTTCGATCTGAACTGCATTTTGCATTAGAATCCTCTTGACCGATTGGCTCAGTAGCGGGGCCCTCCGCCCGCGGAGTCAATGATCGCGGGTTCGATTCCCGCATCGGAATAAATATTTATATGGATTTATAAATATTTATATGGATTCATAAATGTTTATTCCGAGTCTGGTAACCCTCCAATCCGCATTTCCTTTCCTGCCCCTTCCTTTCTTCTCTATCCTTTCCCTTCCTCTCCGCCAATCCACTGTCTGCCGTGCCAATGGATGCGTGGCTAGGGGCGAGCCTAGTCGCAAGTGTGCCGCTTGTCCCGGGGTCGGGCTCCCCCGGGGACTATAGTGCCTTACCTCAGCATGCAGGGCTCTGCTGGGGCTGACCTCCATCCTCCCTTGCGGCTCGTGGGATTCACTAAGACAAATTTAATATACCTAATTTGTCGAAAATGACGGTGACATGGTTCGCCACCCGTCACGTCCTGATTCTCACGAGGGCGAAAAGCGACCAATGACAAGCCGTTTCGTGTGTCTCTGTGGTCTCTACCAACCCCTACGGGGGGATAGGCGTGAATATATAAAAAAAATAAAATCCTCTTGACGTTGAGAAGACCTGAGGGAAGAAGTAAAGCCACAAAGCAAAACAACAGAAATGAGAAAGCCTATACACAAATCTATAATTATAATGGACATAATTGTTAACGCGTCGACTGCAAATGGAGTCTGATTGTGAGTCATTAAAAAGGCTTGTGATTCAATCACTACGAAGGGGTAATAATTACTTGAGTGTAAATCAATGTATTGTTCGTCTCAATTTTGACATTTACGTTTAATCCTAAGTGGTATTTTGTTTGTTTAAATAACTGCATTATAATTTTATAGAAATCTTTTTCATTATAAATTGCAGACAGATTTGCAAGCTTGTCACCTTGCAATATGTAATTTTAATGTGTAGAATACGAAACATTTAAGTTATACAATTTATATTTATCTCATAAATATAAATAAAAATATATATAAATAAATACACCTTGTATTCTGTGGAACAATACAACACAAGTGATATATACGTTATTAATAATAGATTTCTCTCTTAATAACAACATTATCAATATAAAAACGAACACAAATTTAAATAACATTATTATTAGGGTTATTAATCCTTCGTGGCGGTATAAACCAAATCAAGGAAGGATTAAGGCATTCAAGAAAAGGAATCTTTTCACGATGTGTGCAATATGGCAGCTTTTTAGTTTAACCCTGGACCTGGACTTTCATTCATTTTTCGGATCGATTTCCGCCAATCCACGGTCTGCCGTGCCAATAGATGCGTGGCTAGGGGCGAGCTTAATCGCAAGCGTGCCGACCGTCCCGGGATCGGGAAGGAAGCAAGGAAGGTGTGTTGGTATCGTTGCGGATGGAGATCCGTGGTCTCTGCCTAACTCTACAGGGAGACAGGCGTAACTATATGTATGTATGAATGAGATATCGTATTATTATTACCGTTGATTATTTCAGTCTCAATCCAGTTACGAAGTTGACAATGTTTGCTGAAAATGTAACTTCCGTGACAGTCGAGTCGATGTACAGTGTATAACTTTAATCAGAATATTAATGTTAGTATTCTGTGGGAATACTGAAGTTACAATCTTGACCTCCACGTTGGAGTGCTTTTCATAACTAAATTCGCAAGTTGTCTATACCTGAGGTAAGTTGTCCTCTCTATAGCCGCAGTATTTAACAAGTTGAGGCCAGTTCTCCAGATATTCGACGCAAGCGTGTTTGTGATAAAGTTTGTGGAGTTCACGGAAAACAATGCCCCTTAAACAAACATTACAACAAGTAATAAACATTATAATAACATTACTTACTCTCCTACGGCAGCGAAACTTGGACGCTGACAGTCCGTCTGCTTCACAAGCTCAGAGTCGCTCAGAGAGCTATGGAGAGAACTATGCTCGGAGTTTCTCTGATAGATATGATTCAGAATGAACAAATCCGCCAGAGAACTAAAGTCACCGACATAGCCTTTCGAATTAGCAAACTAAAGTGGCAATGGGCTGGTCACGTTTGTCGGAGATCCGACAATCGTTGGAGCAAACGAGTGCTGGATTGGAGACCGCGTCTCGGTAAACGTAGTGTGGGACGCCCCCCGGCTAGATGGTGCGACGGTCTGCGCAGAGCGGTTGGCAGAAACAGGATGCGTGTAGCCGAAGATCGGGCTAGGTGGCGTTTCATGGGGGAGGCCTATGTCCAGAGTATGATGATAATAATAACATTACAATGAAGACTATATGAATGGCTAATAGATGGCAATATGTATAATACTAAGGACTTTTTTTCTTTAAAAGTTGGATCTAATGTATGTTACAGATAAATCAATTATAATTTTAATGACAATACAATAGTTTATTAATAATTTAATGCTTTGTAACCATAAGCGACTTATGTATTTAGATTTCTACGTATGTAATAATTAATGAAATTTGTACGCCATAAATGGCAATGTGATGGAGTTTTTATACGTGTTTTTTCATTTTGTTTTACCTCAGATTAGTCAAATAAATAATTATTATATTTTTAATAAATAAATATGTGTCGTGTTTTGTAAAATAAAAATTAAATTATACAAAACGACCGAAAGCTTTTCCTAGAAATACCAAACACCCCGTGATACAATTATAAACATATCATCATACATGCAGTGGGACATACATGGGTTACACCTACATACATATACGTATGTTCCACTTCTAGACACAAGAACTTCCCATTACTAGAGGTATCAACGGTCGTCAGCGGGGCAGCCACACTTGAAATAAATACCTGTACGGCATATTATATGCTAAACCCAATGTAGAAACCTTCTTACTGAGTCAATGAGATGTCCAATTAGGACGATAGCCAATTTTATCTTATTTATTCCACTAATGGAGATTAGGTATGGTTAAAATGCATTTCTTCTGCTAGCCACCACTTATACAATAATGACAGAGAAAGACGCCAATACTACACAACTAAATTGAAATTCAGATGACGATATATTTGCTGGGATACTAACAATAATAAAAATAATTTAAAAAAAATATACATATACATATATATTATATATATATATATATATATATATATATATATATATATATATATATATATATATATATATATATATATATATATAGAAGAAGAACGATATAAATGTTTACTTACCAAGTTTTAATTTCGACTTCCGTATATTGTACTCTTGGGATCGGTTGACCGCTGTTATACATAAAAAAACAATAAATTAATATTCACTTTATTGTTTGTCTTCTTTATGTAAATATAACACTCGTATATAAAAACGATTCTTTATTCAATTATCGATTTATTTACTTAAAAAATTATTAAAAAATGGTTGCACTGAGGCACATGAAAATAAAAATTGATACAAAGTATGACAAATGATTCATCACTAAACGGTATACATGACACGGTCCAAAGAACCAAAGTCATCGATATTGCTCTTCGATTTGTAAACTGAAATACAAAAGGCGGATCAGATTTGTTGAAGAAATGTCAATCTTCATATTATACGACTTCAATCAGTAGTACCGTGTAGGAAATCGGGCTAGGTTGCGCGTTTCACAGAAGGCCTATGTCCAGCTGTAGAGTTCCGCATAATGACATTACTAATAAATTAATATAATGATAAACAGTCAATACTTTCTTTGCCTAGAACCCCGGAAAACTGCACGTGTACATGTGACTTAGCAAAGTAAGTTTTGACTATCTTAATAATTGATCTCTGCAAAGTAACACCAGCCTCTATTCATCGAAACAAAGTTTTCAAATCTTACTCACTATTTATAATTATTAGCAATAGCAGCGAACTGCTCACGTCGTTTCCGGTATATGGGATCCTTGAATCCTGGATGATCAGCATCTAGCTCTGATCCATACATTAGTACGTTCTGAGCTCTATCCAAATCGGATATTTTCCGAGGAAACCAGGGCATTTCACCAAAATCTAAAAATTGTTATTAATTAATATTTTCTTTGTGATTCTCGGAATTATGAAAGGAAAAATAAAAGCGTGAGGGGACGAGGGAGGCCAAGAATATTCACGTAACAAATAGAGGAGAATGTTAAGGTTGTGTTGTATCAGGAGGTAAAAAACTGGCGGAGAACAGATAAGCTTGGCGAAAACCTCACCAAAAAGACCATAGCTTTTAAATAGAAGAACAAGGAGAAGTGTGGTCTTTTGCACAGAACATGGCCATATATTCATTCTTTACCCACGGATGTACGCCAACAACGACTAGAAGGGCAACATCGTCTATGTAAGTAATAAAAACTAATCTATCTTCGATTTGTTGAGGATTATGACAACTTCCCAATTATTGTACATTACAGTGACTATTACAAAACCCAAGTAAGTTTCCATAGTTAAAGGTCACATGTTTCAAATAAATAATGGTACGACTCAATTTTTTTTAAATTTATATATTAAAAATACTGACTCGCTCTAAATATAACTGAAAAAATATTATTAAAAAAATAATATTATTTTTATGGGATAGGTAGGCAAACGATGAAAAGCAATCAACGCCGCCTAAAAACATCCGTAGTGCCATAGGCAGTGCAGGAGTGTTACCGGCCTTAAACGAAAATGTCATTATGGGAGAAGGATTGCCGTTTTTGATTAGTCCTTTTTCCGAATACTATAGAGTAGTTTATTCTCAACCGAAACAGTTCATCAGTCAAGCTCAAAGATCAGCTATTTATCTAAAACATGATCTCGAACGACGACGAATTGGCTCAGTGGCGTGGCCCTCCACCCGCGGTGCCAATCGCCGAGGGTTCGATCCCCGCATCGGAATAAATATATCTATGGATTACAAATATTTATTCCAATTCTGGTAACCCCGCAAATGGAGAGGTCCGTGCTCAGCAGTGGGATATATATGGGCTGTTAAAAAAAATGATCTAGGAAAAATCAATTCGTCCGTTTCATATAATTTCAATTTTTGTTTTACAAAACACGATACCTCTTGTTTCATTTTATTCATAATAATGTTTATGAATTTATATCTTTTTTAGCATTTGTGCATATATCATAAATATTCTTTTTTTCACAGCCCATGTATGTTGGGCACGGGATTCCCCACTTCTGGAGGAACGGACATTGACCCACCACGCTTGTCCAATCTGCGACGGGGTAATCAGCTGGGAATCTGCAGTTCATACATATATTAATTCCCACGTGAGAATCAAACCGGCGACCATCGACTGCGTATACGATAGCTATGCGAGAGTCAATTGTTTAATAGTTAATGAGTTTGTAGAAATTTTTATTGTTCATTTATCAGTATATGAATAATGAATCAGAGAGAATATATAATATAAATTTTACTATTTTTTTGTGGTTAACAAACAGAGTCCAGCAGCAGAGCGTTATAGGTTGGCCGCTTATAACGCTCTGTTGCTAGGGTAATTACATGATTAGTTAAAAATCATGATTAATCTATCAACACACCTTCGATTCCAGCCCCATTCATCCCTATATCTTGTAATAAATGATCACAATTAGTATTATGTGTACTTACCGAAACTTGCAGCAGCAGAAAGTGGTGTCGGTGGCGCAAAAGCTTCACCTGTCTGAGATGATAACACTTCAAACTCCTGCACTTCTCTCTTCAGCATCCTCTTTAATTGCTCCATCCTTCGAGGATCACATTCTACGTCCACGAGAATGTCAGACTGAAACAAAAAGCAAACAAACATTTTTTTTGTGTATATATATATATATATATACACACAAGTATATATATATATATATATATATATATATATATATATATATATATATATATATACACAAGTTGATAAACTTACAGCCAAAACCTCCATCGCAGACTTCCTTGACTCAATATGGAGCACATTGATGCCGAGATCTTGGAACACGGATAAAACTTTAACCAAACCCCCCACTTGATTTTTAAGTGTAAATATTACAGAGATCCTCTCGCCCTCGTGGGGAGCGTCAAGCTCATCTCGAGCCCCAACTATCTTAGGGTGTGGAGACTCTTCCTTCATTTGCCAGTCCGGTCCATTTCTATACAACCAGAGTCCAAGCAACCCCTTACCAGATCCACTCATTATTCGAACGTATATTTTAACCCTAGCTTATTTAATCACTGATGAGTCACAAAGATAACAATGGCAGACCTAATGGAATAAAAACTTTGCTTAACAAACTTCGTCAAATTAAATGTAGTAGATTTACACCGTTGCAAGGGTAGGTACAAACTGCGCCTCTGTCGGTCCTCTGTGCCCCTTATAAAGAGGACAGGCGCGGGAGACCGACGGAGGGTGGGTATATTTGATTGGCTGAATCAAGTGTTCGGCGTAACTTAGAAAATCTTTTCAAAGCGTTAAGTCGTGGACACACTTTTCACTTTAGGACCATTTAATATTAACTGTATCAAAAAAAATATAAACATTAATACAGTTTTGTTTGTGTGTGTATCTTCGATGAAATTTGCCTAAAAACCAGCAAGGGGGCTAGCTATAGGAATAATTTTGGATACCGAAATGAGGAATAATATAAGGATAAAATAAAGGAGGAAAGCTCTCAAATGTCGATTATTTATAAAAGTATGTTACTTTCGGAACGATAGCGTAATTATTTTGCAAAAATCAAAACAACAACAATCAAGACATTTTAGTAATCTACCAATAAAATTTTACTTCTTCATTCCACTATTTCATTGGATTAAATAATAAATACTGTGACACCATGATGAGTGATCTACGTCTATCATTCTACAAGAGCCTGTGGATCATCATTGTCATCAATATACTCCAAGTGTTAAATATCTTCTAGTATTTTCCTATGGCCACTTCACTAAGCAGATGGGATTTTAATCACTTTTTTGAGGGAAGTGAGTAACTCGTCATAAGACGTACATATAAATAGAATAGAATACATACATGACTGGTCATAAATCTATTTATGACCAGTTATGTATGTATTCGCAATTTTATTTCCTCAACACAAAAAATTACATGTAATTTGTCAAAGGTTAGTCTGTTAACAAAGAAGTTTTCTCCAGTCTTTAGTAATGAGTTTCTTCTGAACGAAGAAGAAACAACGAAAGAAACTTCGCAGATTCTTGTATCTCATTTTTCAAGTAACATTGTAGTAATTGATTAAGAAATACCATAGACAATTAAAACATCATGCGGTCTTGTTTAATTAATAACAATTGAATTAGAACAAAGAGAAAAATAATGCAATTAAGACCAGAGCACCCAAACCTTTCCGAAGGCAGGCAACTATTCATAAAATTGACGCATGTAGCATCCGTGCCTCTCCGCAGCCATTTTAGAGGGAAGTTCCTCGTCGTTCCGGAAGTAATCTCATACGATGTATAAATAGAAGAGATTAGATTCTGAGGGCTGTATTTGTGCCTTTTTGCATACCAGAACAGAACTTAATCATCCAAAATGTTAGTGGTAACGTTTATATGTAAATCTTGATAATAACTATCTAGACGTGCATACTGAATACATGTGGAATTAGCACACTAAGGTTAATAGGTGATAAGCATAATTACATAGACAAGTGCACTTCCGCTTCAGTAATCTCTGTCAGTTTCCTCTTATATCGTACTTACAGTAAAACTATAAAAGTTTTTGAGCAGATCAGCATGTACATATCTGTATTTGAGACACACACGTTTTCAGTGGATATGTACAAAACATTAAAAAATTAAGACGGAGATTTGGAGTAAGAGTGAACAATTTTGGAGAAGATTATCGTGGTTGTTAATACTGAAGACTGGATAGACGGACCAAATCAAGGGATCAACTGATACCACATTCCATAATATAATCAACCAGGCGAAAGACAGATGCCGTTGGAGATAGATCATCCGCTCAAAGTGTGGACTAACTACCGATGATTACGATACTCAGACATGAGGAACCGGCTGCAGAGAGACGAAGAGAGAGAGAAGACAGAGCTAAACGAGTTGTTGTAGATTCCATCCTCATCAACTGGATGGCTGGCACCACCATTCTACGACAATCTGTGGAAATGTGGATCTTACCGCCTGCAGTGTTTCCACGTGACTACGACATGGGGACATTCAAGAGAAGAGCGTATGTCTTCGTTAAAGGCCGGCAATGCTTCTGCGACGTCTCCGGCGTTGTGTATGTCTATCGGCGGTGGTGATCGCTTACCACCAGGTGAACCGCATGCTCGTTGTAAAAAAACACTTGCACCAAGCCATTACTGACCAAAGGAGACTCAAGCAGAAGTCTCAACATTAACCGAATAGCCCTTCATGATCCAATACGTCATTTGGGTCATGAAATGATGCAGTATTTCATATAGTTAGTTGTAGATAAGGAAATATGAAATACATGTGTATGATTACTCCTTCGAGTGACAAAATATTAAATTATTTCATGTTTAGAAGGAGGAACTAGATAATAAAGAGGTTTTCAGACGAGTAAAATAAAATCGTGAAATTTTGGTGACCGTTAAAAACAAATAAGTTTTTTATCTTGGCATACAGATTATAAAACATGAAAGATACAGATTGATGCAACTAATTATGATATGAAATAGTCACAGGTAAAAGATGGATTGGTTGGAAAAGAAACGTCTTGGCTACGCAATATCAGAATGTCGACAGGAGAGTTGTGTTGCATAGGGTAAAATTTTCGCTAGTGGAAGAGTCACTAAAAGGAGAAGAAAAAAGGAGGGTACGGTGTGAGTAAACGTAAAAACGCATGTTTTTTTTTTTAATTTGAACACAACTTATGTATTAAAGCGATTTAGAAAAAAAAAATTAATACATCGAGTCTGAGCTAGGTCTTCCCTTTAGCACTAACACATTTATGTACAAGCATAGAACACGGTGTAGGGAGAAGCTATCGCGAAGTCGAAGGCTGACGGGTGTTAAGCGCCCGAGTCGCTGTATTTATTACCATTGTTTAGAGAAAGGAGCATCCCTGCCATTCATTATCTCCAGACCTTAACGTTTGCTTTTATCAACCTTCTAATGTTGCGTATAAGTTAACACTTAACAGATTTTTAATCTTATATATCATCCATCCATATTATATACCATCATCATCATCGAATAAGGATCCACCGCTATAGATGGTCCGCTCCCGTTTATAGTGCATATATCCAATATGCTCATTTCGATGCACGACTTTGCATTTCATTGCCAACCTGCATCAAATCATGGGTAGCCTGGCTTTTGGCACGGCTTTACAGCTTTTAGTTCATTTAATGATAATTACTTAAGGCTTTCATTGAAATAGCTGATTTTATTATAAATCAACATACTGAAGACTGAAAAGAACGTATTATATGTACATATTGCATTATAGTGAAACAAGGGACAGCCTTTGCCCGTAGGACAGCTTTTTTAGGATTGCCGTACAACTAACATAATTTTTATTTTTTTTTTATAATAAAGTATATTAATTAGTTTGTTAAGATTATATTTTATCAACACAGCTTTAATAGTACTGAATATTGGCTTTTATGGAGATTGAAGGGTGTTACCGTAATCCCACGCTTCGCGGGCAAATTGGGGATTGCAGATTGTTATTTATTGTTCAGGCTTTCAGGTTGTATCCCCAGAAAACAGCCATGCCACGAATACATATTTTAACACTGGCCTTTTTACGCTTTCGTCTAGTTAGAATAAACTTCTCGAAAGGGTGGTAGATTAAATAAAAAGACGATTCATAACTTTTAATTCCAAATTGAATAAAAGGAATTCTTGTTGGATTTCGTTTGTAATTATTCGTATCGATTCGCTTAATTGAATAAAAATGTTGATAATTTTCCTAAATGACCTTATAACACATTTATTAATACATAACAATTGTTTCTAAGCCTCATTGTATGTATCCGTTGTTATCTTGTACAAGGACTGCTTAACGATGCGTTAACTAGGAAAGATAGTGGGATAGAGAGAAGTGGGCTTTTGTTACAGTAAGTTAGAATATTATAGGGGCTTTGTAGGATAACTCCAGGGTGGTGAAACAATACTACCATCATATTTTTATTCATAATTTAAATAAATATCTTTAAAAGTATATTTTTATTCATAATCAATATATATACCTATTATATTATTAGTATTAAGTGAGCAAAGGCTTCTTTGCATTTTTACATTCATTCTGTCAATTTAGAGACAGCTATGATCACCTGCTGAATTTATTGTCTATTTCTATAGATATTCCATAGCAGTTCATAAGAAAAACTATTGCTAAAACCATTATTATACTGATGATGAATATACTGGAAACTCCTGTTCATACAAGTTTAGTAAGTTCTATCAAAAAAATTTGATATTAATTTATGTCAGGCGTTATTAACTAGTAACATATTAATAAAAATTTTGCTACGTAATATTATAATACAAAATAAATAAAATTATTTATACCTTTTTATTATAATTATTTTTTTGTTATTTTACATTACGAATGGATTTAGAACATCTCTGTTGTCAAGGTGAAAGCATACTTAAGCGAATATTGTAGAAAATGTAAATGACAAATAAATATATGTAAAATACAAATTTATTAAATCTAAATCCTAAATTCGTACTTAAAAACGAAAAAAATATACGTAGCTAAACGGTAAAGCAATTTTGTCGACAGTTTTCTTTTGTTTGATATATAAAAATTTCTTTTAATATACTGTTTCGTAAAAACTATATTTATTTATTCAAATTTATTTTCGCGGGGCAAGTTTTAACTTTATATATCTCACAAAATATTCCTTTGAAGTATCAATTTAAATACTAATATCGATAACTGATGGAGTTGATTGGAAATCGAATAATAAACACTTTGTGTTTCAAGGAGGATATAAACGATGTCTATTGCTCGCCGACACAGCTTTTAATACAATTTCCTTTGAGACGTCTCTCGCCGCTTTTCAGATTTCCAACGAATCAATGTACGTTATTGTATGCCGATAACGCTCCAGATCGCCTTTATATAATACGACACTTTATTTTATTCGTTTAATTAAAGATAAAACAAATAATTATATATTAAAAACCTTTTTGTTGTGTTTTACCTAAAAAAAAATAAGGCATAAAAAGAATAAAATACGATTTTTCATAAACTTCGTCATGACTTTTCGTCGTCTCACTCAAAGCCTAAGTCTTCAACCGGTATGTCCTGCCTTACTCTCTTGTTTTGCCGAAACGTGGAGACTGATGATCTGGGTGCTTCACAAGCTCAATGTCACTCAGAGTGCCTGCATGAGGAGAGTGATGAGTGTGGAGGAAGCAAAGAAAGTTTGCCGAGAACGTAGCAAATGAAGAAGTGTAGTCTCTGTCTACCCCTACGGAAAATAGGCGTGACGATATGTGTGTATGATCCGAGAAAATTATCAAAATATCAATAGTTTTTGGCCCACAGCATATCGGTCTGCTTATCTAATGAAGTACCTACAACACTCTCGTAAAAACGTAACGTGGTAGTAGCTAGCTAGCTTCATCAATCATCAACCGCCTGTGGCAGTCCACTGCTGGACATAGGCCTCCCCCATGAAGCGCCACCTAGCCCGATCTTCGGCTACACGCATACAGTTTCTGCCAGCCACCCTGCGCTCGATCGCACCACAGAAGTACTAGATTAATAGCGAACTTCTAAGCTTTCTTCACTGAGTAATGATAGCCGGAAAAAAATTACAATCTTTGACCTCATAACCCTCATGTCTTCATTCTACATTAATCTTAACGGCAGGCGTATGCATATCCTGGGTGTTTAAAATAAGAACAACAGACAATCCGCTTGATCACTTGTGTATATAATATTTTAAAAAACCCAGTCTACCGTTACCAACAGTGGAAAAGTCCAAATGATGAGACTTTCTTATTTCTCGAGTTACTATCGTCGATCTGTTTGTTATCTTGAATGGGGACTTTAAAATAAATTTAATTCAAGGATTCTCCACAGTAGATCGTCGTAATGACTGTGGCCGAGGCGGACGTCGTCTTACTTTGTTTACCATCTACTTAAGCCCTGGCAGACTTAACTGGGGAGACAAAAGGCGCCAAGGATACTAGAATATATGGCAGTTGGATTTTTTATCGGAAGAATATAAATATACGTAGAAATGTTGCAGCAACATTTAATTAATGTGTAGTAATAATAATTAAGCTATAATAAAATTTCTTGATCACACGATTCAAGGTTTAATCTTCTTTTTCTTTCTTCAATATTACAACTTTTTGTGCGTCTGTCTCCTCAACAATTCTCCTTCATTTCTTTCAGCCTCTGACATTCAGCGCCAGGATGTTAAGTTTGTTATATTCCTGAGCTTTTCCTTTATGTAGTCCTTATATCTTGTCCTGTATAATAAACAAATTTATGATAGGATAATATAGTGGTTCTACGCTACGTCGCGACTGGTTTCTGAAACTCTATATTCTCACAATGTCTATTATCTAGTATCGATATTAAAAGATAGCATTTTTTCATATTGCCGGGTTTTGTATTTTGAGTGACAGAAATTTGGAGGCCCTTCTTGTTTCTCTTTCAAATACTTCCCCTATTGTAAGGTAATGAACGAAGTTGCTCTATCGTAAGCTATATCGATAGATATACATGGATAGCAGTAATTTCTTACCGATACAAATGAGGACGATTGTCTACATTTTCAATAAAACAAAACGTTCCTAAACTGACGGTTCAGGTAGGGACTTGAAAATTGAATAATCCAAAATTATTGGCGTCATGAGAACAGATGAAGCTTTGGGAAATAGTTTATTTTTTATTTATCTATTTTTATTTATGCTGTACCGTTTTTATTTTTATATATTTATAAATTAAGAGTATATTAATATTAAAATATATTTACATGTTTTATTCAAATAATAACAAATGATTTATATTTTAGTGTGGAATGTAATTATGATATATATATATATATATATATATATATATATATATATATATATATATATATATATATATATATATATATATATATATATATATATATATATATATATATATATATATATATATATATATATATATATATATATATATATATATATATATATATATATATATATATATATATATATATATATATATATATATATATATATATATATATATATATATATATGGACGGCATTTCCCTGGTGATTCACGGTATTGGTGTAATGTCATGAATGCACTTGTAGGGTGAGAAATATTTATTACGATAGGGCGAAAAGTTGCGCGCGCAGTACGACGAAACCTGCGCACCGCAGACAATATTCATTCGGACCCTTAGACACGGTCAATAAGGGTAACATGGCGTCAGACGCGCATGCGGTACATACGTTCTCTATCCGATAATCAGGTGTTTTAGCGACATGGCTGACAGCGAGTTTGAAGAATTTCGACGAGTATTCGACAAATTGCCACAACACATAAAGGCCCCATCAACTTTTTATTCGTAAGTGAACAATTTGCGTTAACTTGTTCGAAGTTTACCGTGCGTTTGATTATTTGCGGAGTCGGTCGTGACTTAGTTTGTATCGTCACGTGAGGTGCGAGAAATATAACTGATGTTAACGATAGTCATGTGAGTTTTTGTTTTGCTCGAACAAGGTTAGTGCCAAATGTGGGATTGGAAGACGAGTCACCCTCATCGAAGAGCGATGACACGCCCGAAGACGATAAAGGATGCGTGGGTGAAACCGAAGGGGTAAACACGGTGGCAGTTGGTAAAGATGGTTCAACATTGATTGGACAAGGGGATGTCACAGATGTACAGCGTAGTCCTCGACATCAAAACTTCAATAATGGAGAAAGAAAGAGGAGAAAACTTCCCGAAATACCGAAGAACAGAAAATGTAAGTATACACGAGTACCAACCTTATTCCGTTTCTATTCCTTTTACCAAATTTGTTTTTTTTTAAAATAATATTTATGCATGTGTCTATATTTTTATTAAAAAGATCGGAACAGCATAAGCTGGCTTGCGTACAATATGTAGATAGATTTTGCGTCTGCGCTATGCGAATACTGATTGCATTTGTAAAAAACAATAACATACTATATTTTAGACGTATCCTTTTAATAACCACGCAGCGATTTATTGTAACCTTGCTTATATAAACAGAATATTGGGTGGAAATTTTTAAATTAATTCATAACCTTGCAAAATATCTTAATACACATACGATTAACTGATTTAAGCTTAATTACATATTTTCCACACTTCTTAATACTTGTTAAGGACATTTTGTGATTAAATTGCAACAAACCAACACTATATACTATTATATACAAATAATTTTTACTTTCCTTGTTTTTCCACTGGTTTTATTTTGCAGTTATCTTAAGTCATTCACTCATATAAAAACAGATATATATGATACATGGCGTTGTAGTTACATTTATTATTTATATGTTCTTTTTATATTTCTATTATTTTTCTCATTGTGTCACTTTTTACCCAAATTTAATAAAATTTAACACTTCGTCATTGCGAAATCAACAGAAAATTTATTTTGATTTATTTCACAGTTATGTTAATATAGTTTATTGTAAAAATCTTACCTATATGCCTAGACTTATAAGGATGCATATACATACATGTTATTACATGCATTAAATTATATTTTTTATATTACAATTGTAATTATCTTTGGTCTAGTCAAGCCAAAGAGTTTAAAATTTATAAAAAAATATTTGAAAAGTAAACAAAAGGTTTCGTTTTTAATAAATTTTGTGGGATAAACTATCTAAGTAGTAAATTAAAAAAAAATCAAATTCAGCAAAATAATATTTACAATAGTATAATAAGAATGTAAGAGATAATAATTTGATCGTCGAAAAACTTGAGCGAACATTTTTTATAATTATAATTATGTATTTTATCAATAGGTCAATCGGTAAGGATTGCATTTAATAGAAAATAAGTTTGTGGTTTCGTAATCGTTCGCAATAAAAAAAAGAAAGTAATACTTTAATTGTAATGATCAACAACAATTCTAGATATTTGATATATCTAGAATTGTTGTTAGCTATTCTTCTTTCAAAAACTCAAACAGATTATATATTATTATTATTTTTTCCAAATTTAATGTTTACTAATAAAAATTAACACATGTATTTTGTTTTTAGCAACAGTAATGTCTAGCAACCAGCCCACGTCACTCGCTGAGGAGCTGGGTGCAGTGGCAGGTGTTGTTATACGACCAGGATGCCAGACTCGCCCTCTTTTAGTGCTCAAATGTGGATACCTTTTAGACGAAGACTCTAGTCCCGATTCTGAAAGACTTCAGAGTCTTGGCGATGTCGACAGCGGACACAGTACTGCCCACTCCCCAATCGACACGGGACCAAAAAGTTTATCCCCAACCCCAATACAACAAAATGGTAAGTCCAAATTGATGATTTATCACTAGTAGATAATTTTATTTTGATTATTAGATATATTCTACATTTTTAGACGATCAATAATTTTCAGTGCAATTCGTGGATGCTTTACAATTTTCTACAAATTGGGGTATTTACATAAATTAATTTTTTTCTAAGCTAAAGCTACGTTTTTGCCTCCAAACAGACTTTGTTATGCACGAGCAAAAAAAAATTCACGCTGTGTGTTAAAATCCACGCTTGCTTCAAAGCCTTGAAATTGACACTTCAATATGAAAAAAGTTCATGCTTAGGGTTTCCATCTGTAAAATCCGGAACTCGGTATAAAAAGATATGTCAGGATAGAAATATAAAAATAAATTTGGCATTTTCTTTTTATTTAAGTGAGTAATTTAATTATTTTAGAAACATGTTTAAATAATAGACTAAATAAAATCTCATAAATATAAATTACTTGCAAATAAATTTATTTTTTAAGTACGTAATTGTGTAAAAGATTAGATTTATATATTTTTTTTTTGTTCCAAGTTAAACGCTCTCCCAGGACAAATTCGAGACAATTCAAACGGATGGCAACCCTATCTATGCTTTTTTAAGTGCATGGCATTCGTTCTTATTGGTTCAAAATTCATTACTGTGAATTAAAAATTGCAAATGTAAAGGTTTCACGTTGAAAGCATTATTTCTGTCATGCTATAATCAAAAGTTACTTTACACGCGTTACAAGGAAAGCTTTTTAGTTGTTTTTAGATTAGTGAACGAGAAGTTATTACTGTTCTTGACATTCTTTCAGTTTCCCCAACTTCAAGTTGCAGTATTAGCGGTACTAATTACTCTGGTAACATGACAACGGTACCAAACAGTCAGCTCGAAATGCTGGAAGCAACACACAGAGGCCTACATAAATTTAATCCAAGGCATCACGATGAGATTGAGGTTGAAATTGGTGATGCCATTTACGTACAGAAGGAAGCTGATGACTTATGGTGTGAAGGTAAATCAGTTGTGTTCCATATTAGTACAAGCTATTATTACAGAGCCCTAATAGAATAATCATTTCAATACACCGACATAAATGCAGCATAACTGGCCTGGTTCGTCGAGTGAAGTAAGTCACTCTGATGCGAAACTTTCTTAGGTCATTGATGAGCATTTAGAGCCGAAGAGCTAACCGGTCTCTCATTTCTTCATTGCCATCATCCTCACCCCCGAATACTTCAGTTAGTCCCCAAAAATGGATGTCGTATGAAGTGAGTTTCAGATTAAATAAATAATATTGCATTAGACGCAGTAGTAGCAGCAGTTCTTGAGTCTATAAAAATCAAATGCTAATCCTCTACTAAATTTGAAGATTACAGAAACGGAATGGATGGACAAATACTCAACAATGAACTTTCAGGGTTGTATCGATCGACTGATTGACAGTCAACTGTTTCGAATAAATTTTTCATAACTTAAAGAAAGACAATAACGAATTCGCTACATAGGATTTTATTTGAACTACATAAAAATCATGTGTGTGAGTGTATATGTATGTATATATATACTTATAATTTTTTTATAGCTATGATCTTTCTTTATTAATAGTTTTTTCTTTCGTTTCTATTACCATAACGATAATGCATCATCAACCTACATCACATTGTATTGTTAACATCGTGTCCATCCTACGGTTGTTTGGATGAAATCTGGCTATTAGCGATAAGACCGCTATTTATATATAAATATAACAATCAATAATTGTATAACTTTGTTTTTGGTGTACAACAAAGAACATATCTATCTAGCTATCATCTTCAAGTTAAAGCAGTTCTCTGATGGACATAGGCCTTTCCGATACCCACGAAGTGGCATACCCAATTTATCTGATCTTTGACTACACATATTCAGTTTCTACACGTCTACTTTTGTAGATTTTCGTTTCATTTTACCAAGAAGCATCACACACAACATTTTCTATGTTATATATGGTCTCCTGTATGTTATATATGGTCCTCCAATTGAACCATATGTTAATAAAGAATAAAATTATAGGTGTAAACCTGAGGACTGGTCAACAGGGAATATTTCCCTCGGCGTACGCAGTGGATATGGATTATAACGATTTTGATCCGGCAAATGCTAAAATTAAGAGGGAACGATATCTATTAGGGTATGATGATTGTTATATAATATATACTTTCTGTGTTGATATCATTTACGTAACTGTTTTAATACTGTGAAATAGATACATGGGATCAGTTGAAACTTTAGCCCACAAAGGTACTGGTGTGGTGTGTCAAGCAGTTAAGAAAATAGTGGGGGAATGCAGTGGGGAACCAAACGCACAGGCTTGTATTTTAGAAGTATCTGATCAAGGTCTGCGAATGGTCGATCGTTCTAAGCCAGAGGTAACTGTTTCATTTTATTTTTGCATTTAAAACTAAAATTATATCAAATTAAATTTTATCTATATCATTACATCTTCTATGAATATGTACTAAATTTATGAACCGACAACATACTAATTCAATCAATAACTAGTTTTTCATTAATAAATAACCTTAAGATGAATAGTAAACGTCAAAAGCAAAAAAAAGCAAGTTTTTACTTTCCATCTTATTATAATATTGCATTTCCGCAAAGTAACACCTTACTTGGACTTTCTCCGCTAATTTACATCAGTGACGTGCCTAATTTCATTTTCATAATTTTATATTATTATCAGTTATATTGTTTAATTTTGGTGGCGTATTATAAAGTATAAATGAAGTCATATGAAATAAATGCGTGCACTGTGATTTTTTAAGTTGATTGAAAATTCCAAGGTTTTGGTAGAATAGCCACCATTTCATCAAACTTAACATGACTAGCTGACTTGTTACACTTAAAATGATCAGATATTATTGTATTTTACTTGACACTGGCATAATAGTTATAACTAATTGCCATAAAAGAAACGAAAAAAAAAAACACCTAGCTTACACACCTTAACAATTTGACGTATCTTCATTTATAAAACCTTTATGCAAGTTAAAAAAAAGTTAATAACTTACGTATTATCATTCTCCCTCCCAGGTACGCCACTTCGATCTTTGAATAAACGTATCCAGTTTTCTGATAGCTCTGCACATTTCGCCGCACAATTTGATCAACCACACTACGTTCGCTATAACGTTATCTTCCTTCCTGGTCTATGTCAGGTAGTGGATCGCCGCGAACTGTTGATAATAACTAAAACTAACTTCGTTGGACCCAAAAGGGACCTTGGCCTCCGAAAAGATCTCATGCCACCGTGCCCTCACCTTCTGCCAGTTATTAACTGTTAAATATATTCCAATGAATTTTTTCTTTTATATTTATTACACAATATGTTTTCTAGCTGACGATCAATTGGCTCAGTGGCGGGGCCCTCCGCCCGCAGAGTTCGATCTCTGCATCGGAATAATTATATGTACTACACATATTTATTCCAAGTCTGGTAACCCCGCCAATCCGCATTGGGCAAGCGTTAACGTCAGTTCCTCCAGAAATGGAGGTGGTGTTCAGCAGTGGAACATATATGGGCTGTTAAAAGAAATGCTTTCTTTCATGTACTCCTAGTATTTCTATTTAATTTTATTACAGAAAAGCCGAAGCGGACCGTGCATCGATTATTTTTACTCATTAAAAAACGTATCATTTTGCGCATTCCATCCCCGTGACCATAGATACTTGGGGTTCATCACTAAGCATCCGACATTACAACGATTTGCATGTCACGTGTTCCGTGGACAAGAATCTACTAGACCTGTCGCTGAAGCTGTTGGGTGAGTATAAACAAAAAAATTCAGAGTAAACTGTACGCTTACTTTCTTTTGAAACCTTGGTTCGCAAGGTTGGGATAAATCTTCTAGAGTCTAAATTATTCCGAATCTAGGTATTCGTCTATATCATTTATATGTTATAATACTCCCAATCGACATAAAACTTTAGTGTGAGACGACATTGTTTTATAATTTATTTCGTTACTAGCGCCAGTATACATTATATCGGTTTAAACAAATCGATCAAGCAACAAGACGATCAAACAAATCGACGTTTTTTACAGGGCAGTAGCATCACTTGCTGACACTTATATTATGTTATTATGTTATATACTTATATTATGTATGTATGTACTTATTTATATGTATTTATATATGTATTCCAAATTTGAATAATGACCGAATCCGAAGGTCTCAAACACGGGCCTGCCTAACAAGACCTACTATGCTCCATCCAACTTCACTTGTAAATTGCCACAAATAAATAAATAAAAAAAATCTTATTACCTAAAAACATAGTATATAATACAATAATATATTGTATATTTATTTTAAATTAATAAGAAGCATTTTTAATATGAAGACGTCAGGTTTGGAGATCTCATTAAAGTCCTTAGTGTGAAGTGTCTACTATAGCGAATACACGTTTTCACATTTAGCATTTCTATTAAGATCAACATTCTCTACTTCCCAGATTATACCAGATTATAGATATATGATATCCTTAATGTATATACCTCCCAGTATAATAACTGATTCTCCCAGGAAAGCGACTTCTGAGCAGAAGCTTCGCTTATGCACTTAGTTCGATAAGCGTTGAGAGCGAAATCAACTCCATTCTCATTAGGTAGGAAGTAGGGAACTTCCCACTTTCCTTCTCATTACTTCCTTCTCCCTGTCACATTATTCATATATAACCGTAAAGTCTGTAGAATTCTTGATGTCGTAGATGTTTACGAGATACACACTGGCAGTAGCTACTTCACATGATTCTTTGTTTGCTTGTATATTTTCTAGATCTTATGTTTCATGATAGCATGAAGAGAACACGTCTGGAAACTTTCTCAATATTTTTTATAATTATTGTTCCTTCTACCTATTTTTTGCTTTTAAAAGTCTTTCTATCGTTTCTAAACTAGGCCTTTCTATTAGCAACAGATTATCTTATCATCGATAATAATTTGCTCCTATTTCATTTAATTTTGATCATAACTTTATACTCATAGCAACTTAATTAAAGAAAAGATGTTGTTTATTATTGTTATTTACATTAAATCTAACTGAATTTCTTATTTTCAGGAGGGCTTTCCAGAGATTCTACCAAAAGTTCATAGAAACAGCGTATCCGATAGAAGATATTTATATTGAATAAATTTCAAATTCGGTTACATGTATTGAAGCTTTGTCATATAAAGCTTACATGGTGTAATTTTCACATACTCTTAGCGTAAGGTAACTTCATAGCATCAATTTACGAATGTTTATTTGAAGTAACCAATATAATACGTAGAATACTACACGTGTTAAACACTTGTATGTAAAAAAATATATATGTTGTAATAAAAACGAATTTATGCGTAAAAACATGTACACAATGTATTTATACAATTCCGTCGATACGTGTTTTGTAGACGTTAGAGAAGATTGTTTGCGTTTGTATCAATACTAACATTTACAATGCACTTGTATTGCGCTGTCAACGTACGGTTCCATTGTGATCCGAGATTTAACGGATCAGTGTGTAGTATCTAAAATAAACAATGATTTGAGATTAAACGCCCTTTAGATATGTAGATATTTTAGATATACGTAAGAAATATAAAAATATTTTGTTGGCAAAAAAAAATGCAATACAATGGCAAATTTGTATCGAAACAAACGTGGCATTGGAGAGCGTTTCACTTGCCTTTGTGTCTATACAAACCAACATCGACGGGGTTGTGAATATACGTGCAGATAGGCACTAAATTTAACTATTATTTTTTATACAAAAATTGTATGAAAGCTTAAATGAATTGACCTTTATTTCTTCATTTATTTATAACTCAAAATGCACTAAAGCGCTAAGTGTTTGTGAATTGAAAAGAGCCTGACCTTTAAACTTGCTGTCAGTAGCGATGTCGCCTTCCAGAACTATTTTTACTCTATAAACACTTAATAGTATCACTTTCAAAGTTTAAACGTTTCAGAAACTTTTAACATTCATGTTACAGTTATAAATACTTGAGCCATGCATTGCGCCTTGCTTGTCGATAATAATCGAATGTTAAGAATGGAAGTTGATAGCTATCAATACAAATTAAGAAAATACTTCGTAAAAGATTTTTTAGAATTTCTAGAACTTTTTATCTGATAGGAGCAACGTTTAAGGCTTCTTTGTATACTCAACGGGAAGAAACATAAGCAATAAATATCATAACCCCCTAGTATGAACATTTCACACGACACGGTGAGAAAACAATATAATATATGAATTGAATCAATCGAAAATATCAATTGAATCTCAAATACTGTGATATGTATGCGTTTGATTTTGGATAATATGTACAGTTTATTGTTTTTAGATATACCAATCGTTCGTAGTTGTCTTAATAGATATAAAACTCATATATGTCTTGAAATAGTATAATAATATAATATCATACTGGGTACAGAGAAACTAGCTCTACATACGCAACACGTACAATATAATGACATCTGGATTCAATTTCTATTAGATTATTCAGATAAATAATTGTTATGTTGTTTACATATCGGTATGACAAGATGGAGGATATAACCTACGTCACCTTACATAAGATAATATTTTCCTGGAACATAATATATCAAGCTCGAAGTTAATAAAAAAAAAATGTGTTGAATGCTTGGTTTAATCGGGATTTCATATTAGTAATAAATATGATAGTCCTCTCATGAAGCCGATATGTTTTCTTCTTACCACGTTTAGTTGTATCCATATTTATTGATAAAGGGCAAATTAAGCGAAATCATGAGATATCAGAAGAGTTATAGCATATATGAGACTAGTCTATCTGTACTTCTAATATACGTGTTACGTACATAACATTAATAGAAATGACGATAAATGAAAAATTAACATAAAACACTCTAGCCGTATCATTCATTGCTCTGTCACGAAATGTATAAACCTCGACAATGGACAACGCGATATAAATACTATAGTATTAATTAAATTTAGTATTAATTTATATTTGCATCGTTTCTTACAACTATTATGCCAGTGTCAAGTAAAATATGTTAAAATCAAATCCCTTGAAATAAAACTAGTCAACTTATCACGTTACGTCTTAGTGGCCATTTTACCAAAACCTTCTATCGACTTTTCCAGTCAACTAAAAGTCACGATACACGCATATATTTCATATCACTTCACTTATACGCCTTAATCGAACTATATTGTATAATACACCACCACAATTAAACGATATAACTGATAATAATATAAGATTGTGAAAATGAAACAAAAACACAACGTCACTGATGTAAGTTGGCGGGAAAAGCTTTGCATCGCTTATAAACGTTGCATAAAATCTACACTTTCATCTTCATAAAAATTAAGCGCCGCAACTCTAAGTTGGAAAATGAAGCATATTATACGTACTGTGCGGGTCCCATTGATGTAGGGAAATATATGATGATTAAAAATGTATTATTTTAATATGTTATATTATATAAATATGTACCGTTTTTTTTAATAAGTTTCAGATGTAGATTTATGTAGTTGTCTATTAAAAATAAGTTTTGAATAAAGATATAATTTTTCAAAATTCAGTTAAGTGTACAATTGAACTATTAATGGAGTCAGGCGTTACTTTGCAGAAATCCATCACTATATGGACAGTCAAAAGTTTTTACTTAGCTAAAATCCGCGACAAGTAAAACAATAAAAAAAAATTAATAATGTGTGTTTTTCTGTTCGGTTAAGTGGATTTATTTGGAACTTAAACCAAATCTTACCGAAAATCGGCCATCAATTCTCCACCCACCAACCACTATACACAACACCAAACACACACTATCACTTTTCCATCTTGTAAACGACACGTAGTTCGCCCCAACACGAGGCATCTTCAGGTATAGTAGACTCTACAGAAGACACCCGAAAAGTCTTATCGTCTTCCGTAGAGTCTACTATCATTAATTTTCTGTTATTGTTTTGCTTGTCGCGGATCTTAGCTAAGTAAAACTTTTGACTGTGCATATATGTACAACTGAACAAAACAATGAGATCTGACCCTTGTAAATAAATATATATTTTTAAGATCTACGTCATAATTATTCGGAACAATCAAGGAATACTCAACAAAGCTGAAGAAGCTGTGACTCAGATCAAATAATAGAATTATATTATTTATTTTTCCAGTACTGTCATAATATATCTTACATAGAATTGCGTAATGCATTAAAATAATATTGTATTATATGGGACTGATTTATCAGTGTTTCATTTTTTTTTTTCAATTAACAATTGACTTTTTATTAGCTAATACTGCTGAGTCCACTGCTGGATATAGGCGTATTGCTATAATCCACATGCTTGGAAGACGGACTGAAAATCAAGATTGGTTTTTATTCTCCTGCTTTTCATCAACCCAAAAAGTATATACGACAGGGAAGACCTAATTTTTTTTATGGGATTCTAAGGCAGGCGTGTCACCTGATAGAATGCAACCAACGTCGTCCATAGACATCAACAATTTTTCAAGAAATCTTTTAGTGGTAGAGCCACGCTGCAGATGAATACTTTGTCAAGAATGGCATATTATTTATCTATAGCATGAATAGGCCGGCTCGCCCGGGGAAGTACCACACTCCTGCAGAAAACCGGCGTCTGAGTGGTAGCTTAGCTACCGCGCTTCGTATGGCGAGCGGCCTGACTTCCGGAGGACACTCTCCCCCTCCCACTTCCATAATGTCACTTTCCTTAAAAGTCGGCAACACTTCCGCACTGCCTTTGGCGCTGCGGATGTCTATGGGTGGCGTTGATTGTTTTCCATTAGGTGACACGTCTGCTCGTTTGCCTTCCCATCCCATAAAAAAAAAACATTATCATGGCCCTTGCAGAAGCGTTGCCGGCCTTTGAAAAATGTGTAGGCTTATTTTTTTGAAGTTCCAATGTCGTATCGGTTTAGAAACACTACTGAAGTTTACTTCTTTCACGTTCACGGGGTAGTTTACGTGGATAGAAATTGTTGTCTATTTAGCAGCACATGAAGTCACAATCAGTCAGTGTTTATTTCCTCTTAATATATTCAAAATTAATTGTTTTTGACGTTCATTTTAAAAAAGATGTAGAAAAACGATTTTTTTATGGGATAGAAAGGCAAACGAGCAGGTATGTCATGTGATGGAAAGCAACCAACGCCGCTTATAGATATCCGCAGTGCAATTGCAGTGCGAACTAACAAACGAGCCTCACTACTCAGACCTATGTTCGGCAGACGACCGCCTCTCTATCTTTGCGCTGTCGTTTCCAGCCGCTTTTAGGGCCTTTATATTTGGCCGACGATTTAACCCGTTCTACTCCACACCGGGCGAGCAGGGTGGGGCCTAATACGTTATATAGCACTGTCCTGTAGTCGACGCCGGATCTCATATCAACGAGGGCCTCTTCAAGACAGTCGGCAAGCCGGCCGATGGTCATCGGCTCCTCCGAGTCCTCGCTGCATGTTAACGCTTGTTAAAGCGCCGGTGTTTACGAATCCCCCTTTCTGGTCGGCACCGGGGTTGATGACCCTCGTGGTGGCGGGGACTGTGGGGGGGGGGGTGGACTGTGGGGTGTGTCACCTGATAGAAAGCTTGATAGCTTGATAGCACCGCCCATAGACATTTGTAACACAGATCCCTTGCATACACGTTGCCCGACTTCTGAAGAAGATGTAAGCTTATAAATCGAATATAAGAATGTTACATCGATTCGGAATCACTGCTGAAGGTGGCAAGACCCATAGAATGGTAATACCATTATCCAAGTGTGAGCGATGACACTGACAAGCATTTAAGAATATTTCCCTAGGATGATGAATCATGATTTGGGAAACTGGACGTGTGACATTGGTCTTAGTGGAAGCCTATATCCAGTTATAGGCTGTTGATAAAGGGTATTTATACAATAATGATACTCCAACACATACGGCGACGGAGTACAATAATTTTTCGTAGCCAACATATTTTCCCGAGGTCTACTCTTGACTTGAATTTAATCTTACATGATAACTTTGAATAATTTATATTTGATTATAAAACATATGAAGATACAAAATTAACCTCATAAATTGCATACATAACTATGTGTGTGTGTGTGTGTGTGGAGAGGCGTTGTGTGAGGCACAACTACGTCGAAAAGACTCGCTACAGCAAGTTGTCGGATGAGAGAAATGACGAAAACTGACGATGATTCTGCAAATAAAGTAGTTTCTCAATCCCTGGAGAAACGATACGAGTCGTAGATCGTGACATATGAGTTTTTTAAAGAATTTTTTAATTCCAAATAATGTAAAAATACAAGCAGATATGGGATGTAATGGATGTCCGGTGGCTGAATAAGGATTTCAATCTTGTCTATTACTTTGAAACAAGGTATATTTGATCTTTAACCTGATATACATATGGTTCTCCCTGATGATGCCCCATGTTGAGGCGAAACACGTGCCGTGTGCAAGGTGGAAAAGTGGTGGGGTGTTTGGAGTTGTTGATAGCGGTTGGTAGGTGGAGAGTTGCTGACGGCCGATTTTCGGTAAGAATTAGTTTGAGTTCCCCGTAAATCCACTTCCTCCGGTAGAAAACACATTATTATTTATATCTGTATTTTATATCTGTATATGTATATTATTAATTATGAAATAATAATCCAAAATTTAAAAATTTAGTTATTTCGAATCATTTTCACCAGGGAAATTGCGACCATAGCTCACTCCGTTGCTCTCTGAGCGGCTCTGTGTTTGTGAAACAAACGAACTGTCAGTGTCTACGTTTTGATAGCCTTGAGTGTAAAGTGCTTTTCTTTTGTATTAAAGGAAACAATAATGCTGTTCATATAATTTTATTTGATCACAGAACTAAATTTCGCACAATGTAACTACATGTTTTAAAGTTATTCAGCTTGAGCAATATCATTTAATCACACCAACACCGTACAATTTAGTTTCGCGTCAAGAAAGTTTAGTATACTACAAATAAAACTTAACTCTACGAAAAAATTACACTTAATTTAAAAATAATATGGCACTTATTGTATTACTAAAATAAACATTTATATATTCCATTGCTTTTATTTAGATTTAAAATCATATGATTTTTAAAGCGCAATTTTTCTAGCATTTCGAACACCTTATTGGTAATTTTAAAAAATACACTTAAAACTCAATTGGAATCGAAGCTCTGCAAACAGCACATTAATAAAAATAACTCGAATAATCTACTTTTAAAGATTGGAATGTAAAAGTGTCTATCTAAAATTAGATAAAGTCTAGGGTCACCGTCTGTAAAACCAAAAAAGCAGGACAAGATATGTTCACAATTCCCCGAAATTTTGACTTAAATCACAAATATTTTAATATATTTATTTTTTATTTCTATTAAAATAAATTTGAATTTATATGTTAAAATTAATGAATTATTATTTTATAAATTTATATAGACGTCATCATAACTGAAATATTATCTATTTAAAAACAAAATTGTACCTAATATTCCGACATGTACATATAATTTTATGACTCAATATTTTTGTAATTATTTGATCGCTCCTCATACAATTAAAGTTTTAGACCAAACAGAAAAAAAACCCTGACAGATGGCAACCCTAATAGTAGTATACAAAGAAATATCTATATTATTTTTTTATACAAGTATCTAGTTAAAGCTACATGGTATATATAGGTGACGCATAATAAAATGGCGTCGGACTTTTATTAAAGACGGACGGGGTTCTAGTAAATCTATTCAATTGACACAGCATTTAAATTTCGTCGTGTCGTTTACTAACATTAGATGTGAGTCATTTGGTTGGCCTTGGCAAAGTGCAAAGACTACTAGTATGTACTGTAACATAAGGCATTGCAGAGAAACCGTGGCAATGTTTAAGTAGGGTTGCCATATGTAACATAAATAGGCCTAGTCACACAGCTTGATTGTCCTAAATTATAACTCGTTTTTTTAGTTTCTTACAAAATTAATTTAAATTGTTATAACTAGTATTTTTCTATATAAAATATCAAAAAAAGTTTTATATAATTTATCTTTAAATTATAATCTAAAACATTTTAATTTAAAGCATCCACTTTTTAAATTACGACATATCCGGGGAAATGCAGACGGATGGCGACCTTATTTTTTAATAAACAGACCATTGTTTAACTAATTGGAACCCAAGCAGGAATATTTCCCCTATCAAACATAGCTTAAATATAATTTAATTGGGGAATTGTGAAATTATAGAAAAAATTACAAGCATAAAAATATAAACAATTCGAATCGAAACAGATTTATTCGACAAATATTCGTCATAACAAACGTAAGTTAGATAATACTCAAGTACTGTAAAATCACTGAACGTTTTCGATAAGTGACTCACTAATCTAGAAATCGCTATCTCATTCTTTTGTATCGCTACATTTATATCGCTATCCTACTCATATACGTCGATAAGGCGAGGAGAGGCAGTGCGGCCTGACCCCGGGCTTTAGCATTGTGATACTTCCACTCTCCACGGTCGCCCGACTGATCGCTAGATTTGTCGGCTAAATCTGTCTCCGCATGACGTCAGTGAAAGGGAATGTATCTTTAACGGAACAAGAAGTATTGCAGAGTATTCCCGACGGTTTTTAAAGTCATGAAATTGTGTATAGACAAAAGGCGCAATGGAACAAGGCTAACAATATAGATGAGAAAAACTTCAATATAATGCATTTTTGAACTCGCTTCAAGGCCTTCAAACAATTATTTATTTAATAACATATATATTTAAAAAAAAATCGCAATGTTATATGGTTACTTGTTTGTTTATAATTTATTTCAAAATTAAAAGTATACATTTTTCATATTGTTTATTATATGAAGGAATCATTCATTATTTTATATTTGTATTTGTAAAATGATTATAAATATCAATGAAACAGGAAAGTATTTTTAACATACGTAATTTAAAATTGTTTTTCAACATTAATGTATTGTTGGATCAAATAACAATAAAAAAAGCTTTTTTATTAGACGTTTAATTCGTTGTCAAAATTTGTGCTAGATTTATTAATTTAATAAAAAAATATATTGCAAAAATAATAATAATGGTATTGTATATATTAAGTTGTGGAATATAAGATATATAATTTTAATATTATTAGTATTTAAAAAACCTGCCGAAACTTCTCGAAAATATATATCGGTAAAAAATATTGAATGGCAACCCAAGCTTTAATTATTTATTTGATATTAATATGTGGGAAAATAATTAATATTACTTCAAGCAAAATCAATTTAAAATGATGTTGTTGTGCATTTGGCACATTACAAATACAACATATAGACTGATATAGATAGGTGGATCCTTTTTGCAATGCAAATATGTATGTATAGGCATATATTTCCACCTCACAAAATACGTCAATAAAGTGTAAGCCAAGAGCATTCACAAAATTAGCTACAATCTCAAATTATGTTAATATTTTAATAAAAATATTTTGTAAAGGCTGAATTATAGGGCTGTTCTCCATGCAGTTTTTGTACCGTTAACTTGTGATTTTTGAAAGTGACAAAATATCAACGAATTAAACAAAATTAAATTGGCAAAAATGCGAATACTTATACGTCACCAAGAGAGTTTAATTTGGGAAAAAAAAAATACATTTTAAATTTAATACACATTTCGTGTGTGCAGGCCTTAAACTTCAATATCTAGCAACATAATAATTACATTATTAAATTCATTATTAGATGAAAGGAGTGAACATAAAGACAAAGTTATTAAAATTTTAAATTTGCATAACACAAATGAAATTTTCTTGTACCTGGTAGTTTTGCTATTTTTTTTTCTTTTATTACTGAGATGAAAGAGACAAAATTAAAATAATTCTAAATTTAAATATTCTAAATACAGTTAGTTATTCATTCATTCACTCGTTAAATTATTGTAGTTTTATTTGTTTGAACACTATCAATCAATTGCTGTCTCCAAATGTGTTTTGCTTCATAAAATCGTTTTCTATTTCAATGTAAGTGCATTATACTATAACCCCTTAAGTGTAAATATACTTTGCACTAATCATGGAAATACATTAATATCGTTAATGAATTTCACCAACTGATACTTTCTTAATAAGTAGTATTATTTTCACTAAGTTTTTTTTTTTCATTTACTTCACAATATAATTTGTTTAATTATAACTAGATTTAATGTGATTTAGAATTTGGTTTCGCACGTGGGGTTTACAGGCGAGAACCGTTTGAACCTTTTGTTATGGGATAGGAAGGCATACGAGCAGGCGCGTCGATGGAAAGCAATCAAAGCCGCCCATAGACATCCGCAGTGCCGCAAGCATAGCGTAAATGTTGCCGGCCTTTGAGAAATGTAGGATTGTTTTTTGGTTCCAATGTCGTATTGATTCGGAAATCGTGCTGAGGGTAACTGGTTTCAAATGGTAGTGGTGCGTGAAAAGAAGTTTCTGGAAAAACGCTACGTATTCGTACGCTATTCTTCATAAAAACCGTATGGGTTCTTTGCTTATATTCGTGATATCAACGATCATATTCTTGTTAAACGTTTCTTGACCGCTCCCCCGCGAGCTTGTCTACGCTACTTCCTTATTAACTAGGTGCAGTACAATACGAATTCACATCTTATATTATTATTTCATTTTCATTTTTACATTAATCCTTGAATAGTTTATTTTGTAATACAATAATTATAACGTCAAATAATATAACTTTGGCTGTTCACTACTTATGTATATTAAGATAACAATATTATATTTTATTTTTCACGTAAAACACAAACGTAACACATGTCTATTATAACAATTTCACTGATTGCGATGTCAACGAGTAGATAATACAAATATATTAGTAATTTTATACATTATTTTCACTAAATAATAAATCAACGGAAACATATATCATATACTTTCTATTTATTATATCTTCAATATTGAAAGAATTTAAAAAATATTTTATTTTTATATTTTAACCTTTATAATATAACGTTTTCACTTGAGTCCACATATTACACAAGTCGCACGTAACAAACGCTTCTCTTATATAAACATATTTGTGACAAAACTTATAAATGTAAAGCAGGATATTCAGGTATAAGATTATAAAAACACAAACTTCATTTCAGTCTTAATGACATCGATACCTTAAAAACGTTTTTTTTTTTAAATTGAACCATTTTCATTAATGCCTTAATTAAATTAGTTTAAAATAAAGCGTTTACGAGATTATTGCGTTACTAACGTTAGAGTACAGCCCGATTGATTTCTTAATAACAGGCAAATTATAATTTTTCTTAAATTTATCTACACACTAATAAATTTAATACCTAAGAGATTATTTTTCTTGCATTCGTATTATAATTACCATACCATTTTTTTTCTATACCATTGAGCAAATTTTGAAAATAATGATAATATCATATGGTCTTGTACTGTAGATTTCAATCATGAAATAATAAAACTATAATATCAACACACAGGAACTTTTGAGAACTAAATGTACGCATATGAGTTCTTTTCCAAGAATATTGTCAATATAATAATAAAAAAAACTTAAGAAAAATACATACCATGATTTGTGGAGAAAATGCTCTTTAAATTTATAGTTATTATGTATTTAGTTAACATATTATTATAGTTTTTGTACCTATTACTTAAAAATCTATTTCATCAACCCAATTTTGAGTGGTAGAGAATGCCTTCCCGCATCGAGTCCGCCTTTGTACTACAATTCGTACAGAAATAATAAATAAATAAATAATTTAAAAAAAAATACATTGTAATTTTTTAAAGGTACAGCTAAATTATTTGTGTACTGTCTTTGTTTTTATTGTATCCCACCAAACATGCTATATTATAATTTAAAAATTACTGAATCTACTGTGTAATAGCTTTCACGATAAGTATTTAATTTTTAACTTAGATTTATAATTATATATAACTCTCTTAATTATCATCATTTGAAAATAAAAAAACATAAACACGTAAAAACAAAAAAATAATTCAAGGTTTAAATCGAAAAAAAAAATGCTGAGATCCGCGAAAATAAATAAGTTTTCTTTACAAACGATATATATATATATATATATATATATATATATATATATATATATATATATATATATATATATATATATATATATATATATATATATATATATATATATATATATATATATATATATATATATATATATATATATATATATATATATATATATATATATATATATATATATGTGTGTGTGTGTGATCTTTTTGATGGATAGGGAGCGTCATGTGATACGCTTGCACATGAGCAAGAGTATCACATGACGGAAGACAATTAACTCCACCGCCCATAGACGCGTTTTTTTTCTCACAGCCCATATTTGTATTCCTCCCTATTTCTAGAGGAACGGACCTTAACCCACCACGCTTGTCCAATTCAGATTTCCGGGGTTACCAGACTCAGAATAAATATCTGTAAGCCATACATATATTTATTCCGATGCAGGTTTCGAACCCGCGACCATTGACTACAGGGGACGCGCCACTGAGCCAATTGGTCTTCAGAGGATTTGTGTGAAGGTTAATCTTATTCTCGACGTAACTTGCAAATTGTATTCACGTATAAAAGATACAGAAATTCATATTTAATCTTTTCACCGAGAATTTCTTTGATTGCATTTTTCTTATACAAATTTCATATTATACTTTTTGTTGAAGATCACAAACATTTATTACTATCATTTGTTATCACGGATCTTAGCAAAGTAATTTATGACATTGTATATAATAGTATTCGACAAATTAACACCTAGCTTTATTTATCAATTAAAATTCGTAATAAAATAATCTACCACGGGCTAAGTGTATTTGTTTCATCTATATTATAACAATTCAATACATGATTGAAAATATACACGACTTATTCCAGTCTGTTTACATTTGAAATATTAACATGCAAATTAATTTGTAACCAATATTCAATAAGTGTTTCAATATTATATTTGTTAAATTTAAACTAGAAAAAGTGCAACGTGCACTAAATATTAATGTCGAAGTGTCCTTTTCTGTGTATATTGATAAATGGAACAGGATAACATTTTTTAAACTATTACGATCATGTATGAATACCCTAATCGTACATTGTATACATATATATTTATATAGATATATATATTTACATTAATTCCTATTTTTATACCCGTGGTCATAATTCTAATTTTATTTCCACTTCATATTTATATGCTGTTCTATTAACTGTATTCCAACTTGATATCATGTTGAAAATCTCCTCTAATTTATCATATAAAAGTATTCAGATACAATAGGGAGATGAGGCACTAATTGTATTGAATGTCTTTAAAATAAGAAAGACTTTGTTTGGAGAGCTAGATTTTTAATCGACCTTTAAATGAATAATTTTAAGAACAAGTCTAATTTTAATAATTTGTGTTCTTATTTTACTTAAGCGATTTGAACTTTTATGAAAACAATATTGATAATGACATACTTTCACTTGAATAGTATTATATTTCAATGTACTGTTCAAATTACATTAAATTATATTTAATACATTTCTAAATTTGTAATTTTGTAAACTTCCATAAAGTTGTATTTTAGTGTTGATTTACTATATACTAGTTAAGTCTTTACTTTTATACCGTGAAACAGCAACAAAACATTTATAAAAGTCGAGTCGAAGACATCGTATAGTTTACATTTCATCTTACCTTTCCAAACTATTCAAAGCTGTACGTGAATACTACATAATTGAAGATTGGCTATACATAATTGAGATCTTTTGCAATGTGAAGCATCTTTTATCGACTCTTTACTTCTAATATTTCACTTGTACAATTCAAATTTTTATTTAGATTCATCAAAATTCATCGTTCGCGATGTTATTGGTGATATAATTGAATCATATATTTTGAGAGATTACACATTCGATTATAAATCATCTTACTTTTCGAAATATTCAAAGTTACACATGAAAAACGATAATTAAAAATGGGCATCTTTACGGCATAAAATATCGGTTATCCTCTTTTTTTTGCCCCTGGAATTTAGTGTTATATTATTCATAATTCGAGATGTTATGATGGGTATTTGAATTTTAAGAGTTGATTCGTTCAAATAGAAGTTACGGAATAGAAGAGACAAAACAGTCGATGTACATAAGTTTTCTAATAATTACAATATGCCACTATAAATGACAACATTTTTTTTTTAATTTTCCTCGCCTAGTAAAACTAAGTCGTCGGCTACAACATCAGAAACATGCAAGTAAATGATCCAATACATGAGGTTGAAGCAAACAAAGCACACAGGAAAGACGATGCGGGAGTACTTGTCGATGTCCGAAGGGGTGGTGCCCAGTAGTTTGTTGATTCCCTGTAAAATTTGTCCATCTTGACTTTTATTATAAAGTCACGCCGCCTATACATTCATATACAAACAATTCGCCAAATAAATACACAAAAGAAAACCATCGCACTGCATATGATTTAAAATTCGCAATGCACGTTATATATTATAATGTTTATTTTACGAGCTGTTGTGATAAAAATTATGAGGAAGTAATTTCAATTTTATAACAAACCTTTGATGGTTGAATTATATGTTGTGGGGCAGCTTCTTCGTCAGGTTGAGGAGCAGGTGCTGGTGCAGCTCCTCGTGAGCCATTTATGGTGTTCTCCAGGGTGCCACCCTTGGAATACGCTTTTGGGTCGTGGACCTTGAATCGAACCTCCTGTGTATGGGGATTATACGACTTAACTTAAAGTAGTGAAATGTCCTTTATGAAAGAGAAATATAAGTTCTAGGTGTGGATTTTAAAAATATCTTACCGATGAACGACTCGGAGGCAATGGTCTAGTCAGCGTACTGGTTCGAGGAGGTGGTAAAGGCTCAGAAGTCCCCGGTGGACCATCAATTTGTAGTTTTTTCTCAGCAGCCATCTTCTGAACAGCAGTAAACCTTTGTTTTCTCATCTGTATCCTTTTTGCCATGTATCCGACAGTTGCGTATTCTATTAAAAAATTATAAGTCGTATCATGAACTTATGATTGAAATCGCCAACATAAAGAGTAAGCTCATTACAGATTCATTTTTTATGGGATAGGAGGTCATACGAGCACGCGTGTCGCCTGATGGAAAGCAATCAACGCCGCCCATAGCACACCCCATGATAAAATTGGTAAAAATGCTGGAAGATGATCAGGCAATGGGCAGATGTGATATTTTTCTCATTTTTTTTTAGCTGTTTCATACCAATTTATTTATTGTTTGACTACAGATGTACATACAATTGAAGTGTTTTTTTATAAACAGTGCACAAAAGTTTATTTATGAGGCGTACAATTTTCATTATTGTTTTTTTAATTTTCTATTAATTTATTTCACGTAATTAATAAACTATGCTTGTTTTGTAAGCAACCAAATAAAAATGTCACGGACTTCTCTCGCCAACTTACATCAGTGTGTTATTATTTCATATTTATAATCTTATGATATTTTCAGTTATATTGTTTAACTATGGTGGCGTATTATGAAATATAGGTCGATAAAAGGGTATAAGTGGAGTGATATGAAATAAATGCGTGTATTGTGACATTTTAAGTTGACTAATTTTTAAGTATACGTAAAAGGCCATAGTAGATTTTGGTAGAATAGTCACCATTTTATCAAGACGTAACGTGATAATCCGACTAGGATGTATCAAAATACTTGGTATTATTGTATTTTACTTGAGACTGACATAATAGTCATAATTAATTGCTATCACACAAATACGTAAATTTCCAAATTTTAATTGTTGTTTCATTAAAAACTCACAAGTAATACATAGAATTTAGTACTCAACCTGTTACTAATAATAATCTTAAATTTTCAAAGATATAGTTTTTTATAGCGATTATAAATGTGCTTGTAATATTTTATTTGGATATACCACATTAGCTTTTAAAAATATAGATGGTAGAACTAATTACTATGAATTATTTGAAGATTAAAAATAAATCTTTAAATAAAAATTGAAACCATTTATCACCTAGTAGACTGGCGAAGACCATAACGAAGCAGGTGCCCAAATAGACGTCAATCGATTTCACGTAAGAGATCTTTGGCAAAGCTGCATTCGTAGATGACATAAGCGTCGTCATAGTCAACACGGTGGTTACACCTAATGAAACTCGAGCAGGTGTCGCGTTGCGATTCAACCAGAATGACACCCAAGATATTATCACAATCAGACCCGACGGAATATAGATCTGGATCAAATAATAGCCCATAGATCGGACGAATTGGATCTCGCACGCCAATCGCGAGTAGTTTCCTGTAAAAATCAAAATACCATTTATCACTTCTTCTCTAAATTTCATTTCGATGGATCAAAACTCTATTCTAATGAGATGCTGAAAAGCTAGCGAACTGCATGCGATAAGTCTCACTCAAATACTTGAAGTAACGGATTATAAGTAAATTTTGGTTCATTTTATAATGGGTTATTTGCGTAAGTGCTCGATACCTGTGGTAAGTGAGATCTCCATGGCCCGCTGTCGATGGCCGAGCACCTTGAACTGCGGTAGGGACACCTCGCTGGAGACGCCCACAGAGTTGGGCCCCTCGTTCCACTTATATCGGATGTCCCTCATGGTGTAGCCGACTGTACCATGCAGATATATGGAACGATAAAATAAGCACCCATCTCACTGGGTTTTTATAATATTTGTAACAGTGAATGGGCTGATATAACTACATATAGTGAAGTGTATTAATGGTGAAAACGCCATAGCGTATAACCAAAGTAGAATGTATAAGCGTTTTCAGTTCGAATACTTATCTACCGAATATGAAAGCTTCTTAGGTCTGTACACCCAAAGTTTCAATAGTTTTTGCATGTAAGTTCAATTTAAAATACGAGATAGGCCCAATGTTGTTTTATTTCTCAAGCCATGAATTAGAAGTCAGAACAAAAACGCAATCTGTATCCAAAACATAACTAATGTAAGCGAAATAATGTTAAATCATATAATTTGTTAATATTTGTGTGTAACTCACAGCTTTCGATTTCAATGTTGCACAGTTGTCGGTCCATTGGGAAATACTGTAGATCCATCGGACATGAAGCAGTGATGGTAAGTCTGAAATGCAGAGACTAAGTCATACATCAAGAAGAATATACTGACAATCGGTATTCATAAACCCACGGCAGAAGTACATGGGCTTCAAAGGCACGCTTTCTTGCCCGATCATAGGTTACACACATCCAGTCTCTTCTATCTGCCTCGCGATACCATCGTTCCATCATCCGTGACGAGTATAGTAACATTTCCTGAGATGGAGACTCTCTTTGGATCCATATCATTTGGTCATATACTTTATCCTTTTTTAAAAGGCTATTTATATAGAGTTACGATTACAACTTATTGCGTTATGGGACGTGAATATAATGTTATATTTTTTTTAAATTGAAATTTAATACTTGGTAGAATATTGGCGAACGGCATTTGTTTATTTTTTATAAAAGAGCAGGCCAATGTTTATTGCAAGACAAGATTAGGCAAATTATAGTGGTAGAGCCACGCTGCAGAAAAATACCTTGTCAAGAGTGATATAACATTTGTCTGTAGCACGAATGGGCTGGCTTGCCCGGGGATGTACCACACTCCCGCAGAAAACCAGCGTTTGAGTGGTAGCTTGGCTATCGCGCTACGTATGGTGAGCGGCTGAATTCCAGAGGCCCAATACCCTCCCCGTTCCATTCCCACTCCCATAATGACATTTTCCTTAAAAGTCTGCAACGCTTCCACACTGCCTATGGCGCTGCGGATGTCTATCGGCGGCGTTGGTTGCTTTCCATCAGGTGACACGCTTGCTCGTTTGCCTTCCTATCCCATTAAAAAAGTACATAGGTCAACTGATAAGTAAGTGGTGGTAAGTGATCATCGCCGCCCATAGACATCCGCAACGCCTGAGTAGACAGACATACGCTCGTCTTTTGAATGTCCCTATGTCTTATCTACGTGGGAACATCGCAGGTGGTAAATTGGTTCACACTTGCACATTTCATTGTAGAAAACTGCGATTTAATCGGACGGTGGTGGTGTGCCATCCACGTGATGGGGATGGAATCTATTTGAAACTATTTAAAACATTAACATTGTTATCATATTTTTAATAACATTTATATGTGTTCACCACTGTCCAAAGACTTCTTTTTGTCTAGTGACAATATTATTTTATAATTCGTAGTATTTTTTTTTCTTTTCTTTCATGGCAATTAGTTACAACTATTATGCCAGTGTCAAGTAAAATACAATAATATCCAATCTCTTGAAATGTTTCAAGTCAGCTTGTCACGTTACGTCTTGATAAAACCATTTTACCAAAACTTTCTATGGACTTTCTTAGTCTACTTAAAAAGTTACGATATACGCTATTATATCATATAACTTCACTTATACACTTATACACCTCAATCGAACTATATTACAAAATACGCCACCACATTAAACAATATAACCGATAATAATATAATATTATGAAAATGAAATAAAAACACAACGTCACTGATGTAGTTGGCGGGAAACGTCTTGTAGTAATTTACTGAACAGCGCTTTACCCATCCATAAACGATTCTTTTAAAATTTATTTGTACACATACCATAGCATAGAACATGCTATATTTATTATTAAATATATAGTAAGTCAGTTGTAAAAACCTTATGCTTCTGGTTATAGATCCGGAATGATGGATGCGGATAAATTCGTTGCTCGTTGTTGCAATATGGAAGTACGATTGCTTTTCGTTTACAAAGAATGTGTCAGGTACCCATATGTTTCTAATAAATTCCGACCCAACCGACAGAGTTTCGACGCCGGGCCGTTTTTTGTACGCCAGTCTTGGATCCGTCCAAAACTGTCTGAAGTAGAAGTCCAAAGTGAAATCCTGAAACATTATCATCGATTTAGAAATCGAAACAAGTATATTATAGCTACGATTTCTGCTGTCACGTTATACTTTTGTATTTAAAGAGTTAGTGGAAATATTAGATGTATTAAAGTTAACATTATTATTTAATAATATCATCGTTTTATTTAATAATAATTTATTAAATCAGCAATATTATTAATACAAATTTTATATAAGTGTACTTTAAAATTTATATTTCGTGTTGTGGACCCAATGATGCAATAATTTTCCAAATATTTTTCTACACGTGATAACTTTTTCGATATATCTTTTGTAATACAATATACTCCAAAGTATTTTAATAATACATAATTTATGTTATAATATGGTTTTGTAGGATAAAAATAAATTGACTTAGAAATAGCAGTCTCCAGAAGGATAATAGAATAGAGGTAAAACAATCTCCAAGGAGGACAATTATAGTCCTGAGGAAAATGAATTTCCATATAATGGATTTCTGCTTTCTGCTTAATGTCTGAATCGATGAAGTTTTTTTTGTTTTGTATTTTGTTATAAATTTTGTATTATTTCTTATTCAGTACACGTAAAAGTAACATCATTTTGGAGCTGCTATTATTAATAATTACATCAGGTATGTCATTTTTAATTCCATCAGGTAATTGATAATTAACTTATTTTGACTTAAAAACATTTTTAACCAACGTTACAACTACGTGTACTTCTTGAGATAAATTTCACTAAACTCTATAATTCTAATCTCCGGATCATGGTCACGTCTTGAAGTGACTTTAAAGTCCCCTTGATTTGGTTTCCACTAGGGGTCATACACCCTGGTCTCAATTTAAAATAAATCTCTGGAACCGTTATCAAGGGTATTATTATTGAAGGAATGCGGCCCGCCATCGAACGCTGTGTGACGTCATCGCGAAAGCATCACGATCGCAACAAATTTCTCCACAAAGAACACGTCATCATCGCGTACTTCCGTTTCCCCTAAATTCTAACCAAAGCAAGATTAAACATTGGAAACAAAGTAAATAATAAAACAAGTTTCCTCGTCCAAACGGAACTCTCTGCACAAACATTAAATACATTCATAGCAAGACTACTTAAATTTAAGATGTTATAAGTTCAATGGCGATTGAAGTGTTACACGCCAACCGGTGAGAAAGAGTAAGAAACCCACAGACACAACAAACACCTACTCAAGAACATAAAAAGCTTAAAACAAAATAACAACAACGGAGCATAATTACGACAGTGTTCTGCTCAGGGGGGGGGGATGCTCGATAACAAAGTAAATTTTTAGGTCTTTTAATGATTTTGACACGACCGAATGTGTGCACCACAGCAGCCAATAAAGCTTTTACATTTACTTCCAATTAAGAACCACATATACATTTAAGAAAAATGAAAGCTAATGGTGCGCCGTATGGGAGGTAAGCTCCGTGACGCCGGACATGCTCGCAGCCTCGTGTCTGGGGCTGCTCGGTCGCGGCGGCGTGGACCGGGGCGACCGAGACAAGCGTGAGCTGACAGTGGCGAGTACCATGAGCACTTCGGAGACGGAGCTGATAGAGAGCACATACATGGTGACGCCCACCTCCACTGGCGGACCTGCAATCAAGCCCAATCGTGAGTCGCGCGCGTGAAAACCAAACCAGGGGACGGTGCTACCTTGCCCGGTCTCCCTCGGCCGAACGTCAACCGATAAAGGTTCCCGTCGCTCGACCGAGGGACTCTAAACCTAATAATATCTTCCCTTCAACTCTCCTACTAACTGACGATCTACGTAAAAGAAGTCACTTAAATACCATTTTCACTTCAGATAAGGAGCTGATGGAGAGCACGTACATGGTGACTCCCACATCCACGGGTGGTCCTGAAATATTACATCCGTTACATCACCTGAAGCTAGCATGCACTTGTATATTGCCTTCTACATGATTGTGTGTACTTTCTTCATATTCAGACGGAGTAATGAAGCTAGTATTAGTATTATACACTTGTATGTTGCCTTACATATGATGGTGAATCCTCTCTTCATATTCAAATTTTTATTTACGTGTGAAGACGTGTGACAAAGATGGGAGGGGGATTAATCTCATTTCTATCAATGAAATTCATGTGACGTAATTTTTTCCACATCTGACAATTGAATTAGAGATCCTAAATTTGTTTTTTTTTATTACTAGGATAGGCTATTTATATTTATTGATATCCTTTCTCATAGTCGCCACGTAAAAAAAACCATTGGATGAAATAGGGTAGTCCTGTTCTACGCCATACGATCACGATTCCATATGAATTTCATCAAGAAATGTATAATAAGGATCATTAAAATTGAAGTTTGCTGTTATTAAATAAAAATAAACTTTTTTATACAAAAACTTGAATATTTCCTTTGTGTTTTTTTTAAAGAACAATATATTTTTTTTTCTTATTAACGACTGATATCAAGGTTACAAAGGGTTTGTATTAAAAGCATTTCCCGACAAAGTTCGATGGTAAATTGAATCGATACGACGATATAATATCGATAGCGCAACCTCTATTTAATTAAGCTTTAGCCGTCTTAAGATAACTATATATAACATATGGTGTCTTTTGATACAATACGATTCGATACAATTTGATAAAAATCGATGCAGTGTCTTAGAATCTCAATAGACATGTACAATACATAGGGAAATACGAAAACTATTTAAAAAAAAATTGAACCCGAAACACTAGGCTCAGATGCGAATTACTCGTACATCTGTACCAAGCAATCGCTCATGAGCCCCATGAGGTAACATGCTAATGAGAAAACTTTTAATAGAATCCAAAGTTCTCAGATAATAGTATGAATATGCCAGAAAACATAGTTTTGTTTACCTCCATAATTCGGTCTCACTCTTTTATCGTAGCTCACACTTAGTGAATCCAAAATGGCTGAAATGTTGACATCGCCAAACATTCCCCCTCCGCCCGCTCCCCTAGAAAGATAAAAGTTATGTAAATATCTTATCTTACAGCTAATAGTCTCTAGAAAAAAATCTGTTTTTTTTTTAATAAGTATTTAGTATATGTCCATATTTCTTTATTATTTTTATATTATGCAGATTTGACCAGTGTTTTTCATTTTATACACTTGCAATACTCTCTGTCAGATTCATAAAATAAAAAGTCATCCAACATCACTCACTATGCTCGAAGTTTTTCTGGTACATGTATTTCAAAATGGGAAATTCGGCTGAGAACCAAAATCAACGATGTCAGTGACTTTGGTTGTAAGCTATCGTAGGTAACTGATAAAATGTCGAATTGAAGTGACAAATAGCTCACAATTTTTTGTCAGAGAACAGACAACTTGTATTGTAATAGATGAGTGCCGAAGTTCAGCCTGTGTTTTGGACAATTGGTAGTGTGGACGCCATTCCGTTAGGCGCAGCAAGAATTTGTGCAAGGCGGGCTAATAAAAATTGGATGCGTTTAGCCGAAGATCGGGCTAAGTTGCACGCTATGGGAAACACCTATGTCTAGCACTAGACTATCAAAGGCCCATGATGATGATGAATGACATCGCGTTTGCCTCCATCCAGACAGATGGGTTGCCGTGATTGCATATCGCAAATTGATTATTATTCTCAGATGTAAGTTTGTGCTCATCAACTGGTATTTTTATTCATTTATTTGGTCTACAGATATTTATTTCGAGTCTGGTTACCCCGCCAGTCCGCATTGGACAAGCTTGGAGGGTTATTGCCCGTTCCTTCAGAAATGGGGAGGCTTGTGCCTAGGGCTTACAGTACCGAACTAAAATCTGAATACCGGTGTTTGATATTTAAAATTAGAAATATCGGGATACCGGTATTGAAACCGGTATTATTGTTAAAAAAATTACTAGTTATATTTTTACTTATCTCAGTTGTTATATTGACTTGTTAACAAATAATATATATAATCCAATAAATATTGTTCTGAAATGAGTAGATATTATTTATTTTATAATATTATATAAACAGTAGGAGTAGATAGATACAAAAAAACGTGCAAGGAAAAAAAAGTACATATTTAATTTTATGTTACATTTTACATATAATAAATGTGCCAGATATAGATTTTAATACAACGAAATTGTTTATCTTCAAAAAAATTTCTTGTAATTAATTAATATTATTTTAATTAGATTTGTATTGTGCATAAATTCAACTTTTATCAACTTATGTTATACCAAAATATCGGTATTTTTACATAAATACCGGTTTTTAATAACGGACAAAAATCGTCCGGGAATCCCGGTATTGTAAGCCCTACTTATGCCCAGTAGTGAGACATACGGGCTGTGAAAAAAACCTGGTATTTACTTCCATAACCGCTTCGTACGATGGTCATAAAAAAAAAACAGAGTGGACGCATAAAATGCCGTTCATCACAAGCGACAATAAAGTTTAAAATGGCATAAACCATTTCTAAACACAATTTCACATATAGTAAAACTCCACAAATTTGTGCTAGGCACGCCTATTTTTTTCATATGTTGACCTACTTTTAAAAGTAGATTGCACATTTGTCATTTTAATTTGAATCTCCATGTTCACCCCGCCCTAGTCATATATTATAACATATACTATACTAGACACACTATAATAATAGTATATCCTACTAATATTATAAATGCGAATGTTTGTGAGTATGGATGTATGTTTGTTACTCTTTCACGAAAAAACTACTGGACGGATTTGGATGAAACTTTACAGTAATATAGGTTATACATCGGAATAACATATAGGCTACAATTCGTAATTATTTTATGTAATTTTGGTCGTAATATAATTCTACTATTAACTAAAAAAAATATACTTATTTAAAATGATCTGTCACGAAACTTAATGTGGCAGACCAAATTCCACGCGAGCGAAGCCGCTGGCAAAATCTTGTAGTGTATAATACTATAATAGATACAAAAATACTAAAATAGATATACGAGTATGTCTATTTTAGTATTTTTGTGTTTCAATACGTTTGTAGATGACTTTCAACTAAGTTTGTATGTATGTTTTATAATACTTATGTTCATCAAAATCGTCAAAAGCCATCGCATCTGGGTTTGCCGATAGCCTAAAGTTGTTTGCTCAACGCCCGAAGCATCTCGGATGCGTAAACGATTTAATCTTTCCAATATCAGACAATGTTTTCCTTTAGCACAAAAAAAAGAGAACGGTGAATACGTATAAAGAATTCAAGGAATCAGATTTGGACGAAGATAGAGGTTCCCAGCATAGGGTTGACCACACTTCTCCCTGTGTATGTTGTGCGAGTCGACTATTATATTATAGAAGATATCAGTAGATGGGTAGCTAAGTCTACAGGAAATATTCAATCAAACTTACAACCTAAAAAGCCGTCTGACAACAAATATTTTATTAGAAGTATTGCCTTCTCAGCAGTGGACTTTTTCGCTGGTGTTGATGATGATGGTGAAGAAACCTATAAGCACTACATAAGTTATAAATGGACCGTTAACGCCCATGGAATCAACGGTCGCGGGTTCGATCCCCGCGCCGGAATAAATATATGTATGGCCTACAGATATTTATTCCGAGTCTGGTAACTGCACCAATCCGCATTGGACAAGCATGATGAGTTAAAATCCGTTCCTCCAGAAACGGGGAGGCCCGTTCTCAGCAATGGGGCATATATGGGTTGTGAAAAAAAATATGTACTATATACGTTGTATTGAAAGCGATATAGATAAATAGATTAAAATGTGATGAATGTCGGACCCCACACTTTTCCGTTATCGAATGAATGTGCTAAAGAAATTTCTAAAGAAAGTTAATGTTTATTTTCTGGATTAAGTAGTTTCATTGTATTTATTGGATAATTTGAAATTCAAATTTTTCATTTTGCTATAAGAAATAACATTTTGTACGTCAAACGTCAATTCACAAAGAAGTTTTGACCATTTCGTAATGAGGTTCCTCTGGGCGAAGAAGAAACGGCGAAAGAAATTCCGCACGTATGCTATTTTATGTGTTTTCTTTTTCATCTTACAATGCGCCAATATGTACGAGTACAAATGGAACTTAGTCTCGCAGATAACCAGGAAAACGTTCAGTTATGTATAATTAAGATATAAAAATAAAAAAAAAAACGATTACAAAAATGCGAAAGACAGGCCCGGGCAAACCGGTCTTCACAAGCAGCACCGGTTCATAGGTGGCAGCCATCGTTTATAATTAAAAAAGCTTTTTTAACAACTTCTTCAGTACATTCAATTATAATATAAAGATTTTTTAATAAGATAAGAAAGGGATGTTTAGATGGTTTGTGCACACAGAGCGATGGATGAAAGACGACGGATATAAGAAATTTACGTTGCGGATGTGGATGAAAGTGTCGGTAGAGGAAGACCAAGAAAAACGTTCTTTTAACACCCCATATATGTCCCACTGCTGGGCACGGGCCTCTCCATTTCTGAAGGAACGAACGTTAACCCACCACGCTTGTCCAATGCGGATTGGCGGGTTTACCATACTCGGAATAAATATTTGTAATCCATATATATATATATATATCTATATATATATATATATATATATATATATATATATATATATATATATATATATATATATATATATTCTATTGACTCCGTGGGCGGCGGGCCCCGCCACTGAGCCATTTGGTCGTCAAGAAAGAAGAACATACATTGACCAAATTGAAGTTCTCAAGAAAGGCTAGGTGAAAAGTATCCTTAACCGACGAGTTTGCATGAAGAGAGTGATATATGTGGATTAAACAAAGAAAGTGCGCCGGGATCGTAGCAGACAGAGGTCTATCGTGTCTGCCTACGCCAATGGAAAACAGGCGTGATCATATGTATGTATGTATGGTTTTTATATTAATCTATGTTTGATCAACACACTACACTATCATTTCCATACAGAAGACTTCTGTATAAGACGTTGCTGAAACCCATATTAACATACGGCTCGGAGTGTTGGGTGCTGACTAAAGAAGACGCAAAATATCTACTAACCTTTGAGAGAAAACTTTTAAGGCATATCTTTGGTCTTTTGTTTGAAAATGAGCGATGGCCTACACTTTACAACCACGAGCTATATGAGGTGTACAATGAGCTGAACGTCATCAAAACCATTAAGATTGGACGCCTTCGTTGGGCTAGGCACGAAGCTAGAGTACCCAAACGCATAGTCGACGGCAAACCAGACGGTCGTAGAAGCCGCGGAAGGCTTAAGCTCAGATGGGTAGATGGAGTCGAGGACGACTTAAACGCAATCGGTGTGAGGGGCTGGAGGGAAAAAGCTAAACGAAGAACGAGAAAGAAAACCGACTGGAAAAGTTTACTGAACCAGTCTAAAGCTCACCCGCGGCTGTAATGCCGTGATGATGATGATGTCATTTAATTACAACTTTTGTAATTTCGAAGTAGTTTATTAAATTTATGCTCAGAGTATAATATCAGAATATATAGTATCACACACTATTGTGCACCTGTCTGCTAGTGAAAGTGAAATGTGGCGTCGATCGAACGAACGGGTGAGCCGGCTATTATTAACGAGCGATTGATGCGAGGTTAATTTTGCAAGCGATCGCTTTACACTTACTTTAATGTATGTGGACACTAAGAATTTTTACTAAGCTAAGATCGGCGACGTGCAAACAAAAATAGAAAAAACACACATTATTATGTGTGTTTTTTACTGGAAGAAGTGGATTAACGGGGAACCTAAACTAAATCATACCGAAAAAACAGCCGTCAGCAACTCTCCACTTCTCAACCCCTATTAACAACACCAACACCAAACACACACCACAACACTTCTACAATGTACATAACCTGCGATTTGTCTTAACACAAGGCGTCATGAGGTATAGTAGACTCCATTAAGTGATTCTTAACGTTTGTCTTCCGTAAAGTCTGTACCTTGATAGTGGTTGAAAAGTGGAAAGTTGCGGACGGCCGTTTTTTCGGATTTTCAATTTAAGTTCCCCGTAAATCCACTTCTTCCAGCAAAAAACTTATTTTTCTATTTTTGTTTGCACGCCGCGGATCTTAGCTAAGTAAGAATTCTAACTATCTACTTAGTAATGGATTTCTCGCACCATAACTCTGGGGAAATAAAAATTTCATCCCCACTATCTGGACGAGTGGCGATCCACTACGGTGCGTTTCTCTCGTAACTTTTTTCCACGCACCACCAGTTTGTGGAACCAGCTACCCTCGGCGGTCTTTCCGAACCGTTACGACATTGGAACCTTCAAAAAACAAGCCTATACATACCTAAAAGGCCGGCAACGCATCCACGACTCCTGCGGTGTCGCGGTTGTCCATGGGCGGCGTTGATTGCTTTCCATCAGGCGACACGCTTGCTCGTTTGCCCTCCTATCCCATAAAAAAAGTTTTGTCGTATCGGTTTAAAATACCGTTAAAAGTAGCTACTTTTAATGGTATTTTTAAACCGATATGACATAGGAATTTTAAAAATACAAGCCTACACATATTTTAAAGGCCGTCAACGCTTCTGCAATGCATATAGCGTTACAAATGTCAATGAGTGGTGTTGATTGCTTTCCATCAGGCGACACTCTTGCATGTTTACCTCGCTATTCTATGAAAAAACAGAAAAATATTAAAGCTTTAAATTTTTGAATCAACGGTTTATCGAAATTTGAAACACCCACACCTTGATAAACTGTTGTTGTACTATGCACACCGTGTGTGTGTGTGTGTGTGTGTGTTTACAATTTATCCAATGGTGGCTAAACCCGTCAGAGGCCCGGGTCGGCTAAGTTTAACATGGCCCCCATTTTAAGTTGATTTAATTTTACAACCATTTTTAAATCAATTTGATCTTTTTAAGTATCCATAAAATATATAAATTAACTATTTTACTAATACCTATAATCATAACCTTTATCCAAGAAGGAGAGCAAAATGAGTATAACTAAACGGATTAATTATAATTTAAAAAATGTATTTAAAAATAACAGGCCGTATTTACTGGACGTCTAACTCCAAACTAACTCTTAGCTCGACTAACTCTTAGCTCGATTAACTCTTAGCTCGACTAACTCGTAGCTCGAATAACTCTGAGCATATTTAAAAGCTTTTTTTTCTTAATTTGATCACAGAAATGTGTAGATATTTGGAGGCCCCCGAAAACTAGAGGCCCGGAGCGCGCCGCCACATTAATGGGGGACTAATGTGGTGTTAGTCCTTCACTGAGTTTGATCGACGGCGAATGTAAAATTATAATTTTTAAATATCACCAAAACACGTGAGAGGCAAAAGGGTCAATCAAAGAGACTGTAGAGCCAAGTGGCACTCGATACAGCCATCCACACCGAGAGCTTAATAAGAAGAGTGAAGACTCATTCAGAGACTTTTATCCCACACTGAAGAGTCATTCGCTTCATTTTTAAGAGCGGGCCGATTTCATAATGCTAATGTTTTACCAACCAATTGACTTAATGGCGGTTCAGGTGACTACGTTCTAATCAGTGGTTGCGGGTTCAATCCCAATAAACTTTTCGTAAGAAAGTATATAATAAAAAAAATGTTTTAAGTTTATCTTCTTTAACCTAACAGTTTGGTAACCCTGTCACCTGATGGTAAATGACCACCGCCGATCGCGATACGTTGCCTATCTTATCTGTGAATAATGTAAAGAGAAAGAGAAGTAATGCAAGGAAAAGAGCAAATTAAGGAAGGTGGAAAGAAGAAGAAGAAGAAGCTAGGTTAAAGGTTTTTATCGATTGCCTAACGATATCGCAAGATTCAGAAATCGACCAAACTGGCTTAGTAATGAATCTATCGCCTTCGGTCTCAATGGTTGCGGGTTCTATCATCGGGATAAATATGTGTATGGCCTACAGATATTAATTCAGAGCTTAGTTACCTACTTATTCGTATTGGACAACCATGGTGGGTAAATGTGTGTCCCTCCACAAATAGGGAGGTACGTACAGAGTGGGATATATATGGGCTGTGTAAAAAAAGAAATATTTTACCGAAACACTGCTAAAGTAACGTAGATAATATTTACAAATTTTTTGACGAACTTCTAATTTTTTAACTCATTTCATGGATCATCTTCTGTCTGGCAGATTAAAGTGAAGATAGACGACCTCAGTGACTAATCAACAAAGTGCAACACAGCGAAAAAGCGTGACCCATATCCAGTCGAAATTCATTAAGTCTTGCTAACAAAATTATGTTGCTTCTTAAATTTGTAACCTTATAGGTCTGTAATACATAATACATGTATGTCATTTTTAATGTTTCCCGTTTATTATATATATATATATATATATATATATATATATATATATATATATATATATATATATATATATATATATATATATATATACATATATATAACAAGTTTTAGTGAGCGTAGTAAGAAAATTAGAATTATTGTCTAATGCATAAGAATCTATTGACCGATTTGCATATTCTATGGATTGGGAAATTTGCACTATATTTTGAAAAAATTAAGATTGATTTTGAAGAAATCTATTAAATACATAAAATTAAATTTTACTCAATAATAGAAAACAGTATAAAATAAATACATAAAAATATAAAACGCGTTAAACTTATAGACCAACACTATATTTACAAGTACAAATGTAAACAGATGAAGACAAACTCATAAACCTGCAAGTCGTACAAATATTTACGTTGATGCGAGATCTGAAACGACGGCTTTTGATGAAAAAACAAAGTCAATTGAATCGACACTTAAAAAATAAATAAATATTTATATTTACCTCTTATATACCCCGATATGTGGATTACAGATGGACTATTAACGAAACCACATGGAAAGGCCCGCCGGGCAAACGCCGAGTGATACCCTACATGAGATGAGAGGACGATATAAAAAAGAACGTAGGAAGAAATTGGCTGGAAGTAGCGAAAAATAGAGAAAAATGGAAATCCTTGGAGGAGGCCTGGGAGGGGTCCATGCAAACAAAATGAAACATTAATATTATATTTCTTTTTTATACAAAATTGTAACATGTTTAGAATAAAAGATTTTTTTATTTTATTATTATTATTATTCACCTTTAGGATTTATTTGAATACTAATTATTTTTATACGAAAATGCTTGAGGTGTACAGTTTGAATTAATTAGTTTCGTTGAAGAGAGATAAAGCGAATTTATAAGAGCAATGGCGGAGACTACCAAATTCGACGTTTGAAATTCGAGTCTGATTCTTCAAGTGGATCATGAAAGCGGAAATAGCGAAAATTTCATCAAAATTTGAGTGCTATCATATCTTCGTCTACTTGTAATTGTAGTGATATTAAATAAATTAGAACTTTAGTGAAATATATTTCAATATAAATACATTATAATAATGTAGTGATCACTGTTATATGTATCTAAATTATTTCTTTTACAAGTAACAAAACCTTTTTAAATAAACTTATATTTTTAAAGATCGTTAATTTTACAATTTTTAATATAAAAGAAATAGTTTTTTTTTTTCACAACAACGTATATAGTTTGTCATATTATTTCCGCGTACACTTAAGTAGTACTTTCTAGTGAACCTCACTGTACTATTGTGTTCAAGTAATAAAATTGATTAGGTTCAAATAACATTTTTATGCCAAAGGATGTGTTGTTACGTTCTTAATATAATTTTATTTTAGTCGCCTTTTCAAAAAAAGAAATGGCCAGATAGATTAAAAACATCAAGTATAAATCAACAAATTAAAAACATAGATATTACTAAAACCATAAGAAAACTTAGGACTTTTCCCGCCAACTTACATCAGTGACGTTGTGTTTTTATTTCATTTTCATAATCTTATATTATTATCAGTTGTATTGTTTAATTTAGGTGGCGTATTTTGCAATATAGTTCGATTAAGGTGTATAAGTGAAGTGATATAATATAAATGCGTATATCGTAACTTTTTAAGTAGACTGAAAAAGTCCATAGAATGTTTTGGTAAAATGACCACCATTTTATCAAGACGTAACGTGACCAGCTGACTTGAAACATTTCAAGAGATTGGATGGTGGTCAAAAAAAAAATAATAAACTAGTTCGCTGGGTACAGTCATAGGAGAAGAGGAAGGCCATCTATAAAATGAGCTGATGAAATAAAGGCTACAGAAGGTGGCACATGAACAAGACCTGTTGGAGGAGGCCTTTGTCAATAGAGGCACACAAATAGGTGTTAGTAAATAAGCAAATTTATATGTAATATGTACATGTACGACCAATTGGCTCAGTGGCGAGGCCCTCCGCCCTCGGAGGCAATGGTCGCGCGAGTTCGATACCCGTTTCGGAATAAATATATGTATAGATTACAAATATTTATTCCGAGTCTGGTAACCCCGCCAATCTGCATTGGACAAGCATGGTGGGTAAACGTCCGTTCATCCAAAAATAGAGAGGCCCGTGCTCCAGAAATGGAGAGACATATATGGGCTGTTAAAAAAAACATAAATAAATAAATAATGTTAAAGAAACTAACAAATAGTAGACTACAGTAGACGAGTTGCTGCCTTTTTAGAACGGGGACTGATGATAGGTCGAGAGGTAATAGGGCGGAATTTTATGCTCACTGAACGAAGTTTATTTACACTTGGATCATCTGCTAGAGTGCGGCACTGTCCTGGATAAGCCAGGATATTCATTATGTAAGCAGAAAGTGTACATAGCATAGCTTTAATCCAACACGGAGTATTTTTACGTTTTTGTTAGTTTAGTTTAGAATTCCCGTACAACTCACGATATTAGGACGTTGTTCGGCGAACGTCTCTCTTTTGGCAATAGTCTCGGACGAATATTTTGCTGAAACTTTGTAGTTTGTTGTAGTTATTAAAAATTCAAAATTACTTCGACGAATACATACATACAATGTAAAAATGCAAAAGGAATAGTCCGTTTTGTTTACAAACACAGAATTCTCCCTTAGTTCATTTTGAACCTCATTAACAGCCTGCGACATTCCTCTGCTGATCATATGCCTTCCCCAAGAAGCGTCACCTAGCCCAATCCTCGGCTGCACGCATCCAGTCTCTGCTAACCGCTCTGCGCAGATCGTTGCACCATCTAGCCGGGGGGCGCCCCACATTACGTTCGCTAAGACGCACTCTCTACTCCAGCACTCGTCTGCTCCAGCGGTTGTCGAATCTCCGAAAAACAATATCAGCCCGTTGCCATTTCAGTTTAACTATTTGAAAGACTATGTCGATAACTTTGGTTCTCTGGCGAATTTCTTCATTCCGAATCTACCAGAGAAACTACTCTCAGCTCTCCCCGTAGCTGTATGAACTTTGAGCTTGTGGAGCAGACGGACTGTCATTATCCACGTTTCGACGCCATATCTTTATTAAATAATATCATCATCGCCAACATTATTCATAATTTTAGCAGTCCAATGTTGGACAGAGACCTTTAACGGAGTCAATAACGTTATTCGGTACAAGAAAACTCTTTCTAATCACTAAATTAAAAAATATAATTATGAAATAAGCTCCCATGGATTATTTCAAATGATAGAAAGATTTAATATAGTAAAATAAATATTGTTGGCGCCTTGTTATCTTCTACGGTTAAAAAAGATAACATAACAATTTAATTTTCTTTGCCTCACATATTATAACTTTATTAAGGTTGTTAAGATGAAATGTTGCGGGAGATAAGATGATGGGGATTTGTTTGAATTTGATTTAATATAATCACACAAAATGTAACATACATAATATTGCAAATCAAACAAATATAATATACATAATATTGTTAATCAAACAAATGTAATATACATAATATTGCAATATTAAATTATCGGAAATTAATTATTATACACGTGTAGTAGATCAACAAACAAACAATGCAACACATCCGTAGTATCTTTGTTGTTGTAGACAATTACGAGCAACGTAGTTAAGGTGGAAAATCTAATTCTACTACCAGATACCCTTTATGTAACACTTACACATAAAGGGTAGAAGTGTAAATAAAATGTATAAAACAGTAGAACACAAGGAAGGCCACAGAATATAAGTCACTATGAATTTATTTTATATGCAAAGGACATAAAAAAGTAATTACAGAGCGGATGGCCGTTCTGGCTCGGGACTGTGTTTTCTGCTGATATATGGTTATAAATTTTATAGAGCTTAAGAATGAACTATTTCATTAGTAGTTTACTTAAAGATATATTTTAACGATAATTACGTAGAGAAAGACATAAAGTCGACAGTTCAAAGACGAATATACTAAAAGTAAAATGGGCCTTAACTAAGGATAGAAAAATATGTAGAGTTAAAGCCCTTTTTCTATGACGATTGAAAAATTAAATTGGCTCTGAATGATATAATGACAAGCAAATATAACGACTTTATAAGTCCACTGGGTCCTGATTGAAGCCAACAGACAAATATGATGATTTTAAAAGTAATTTTTGTCTTGCCTAAAGACAACTTTAAAGACAACTGTTTTCTTCTTTACTAAATTAGACTTTGACTTTAATATGAAAAATATATGCATTACTATGTTCTTAAAAAAAAATCTATTTTTAATAGTTTAGATTAGTAAAAATAGGATAAGGGGTATGCTTTCGGTTTTAAATGTAAATGTAATGGCATTTAGCTTAAGAATTTCATTTAATGTGTTCATTTAAATGTATAATATATTTTCAGGATGATTCATAAAAATAAATTGATTCATAAAAAATAAATAATTTCATAAAAAAAAATCACATTTAAATAATGAGGAAGAACATGAGTTGAAAATAAACAACTATGCTGCACAACAACGCACGCCCACGTTGTTCCCAGCGGGCCATCTCAAACAACAGCCTCACTTGAGATTCATTACTAGTGACCCTATTCGCTGAACCTTTCTCCAACAGATTACACTTTTATATAAAACTCTGTCACACAACCAATTCATACGGGTTGTATATGTTTCAGTGGATTGTTGATGTTTTGAATTATGACATACACACCAAAAATATGTATTATTAAGTCCGAATGCGATATCGTTCCCGATGTGTCCTATCAACCATATTCTATGGAACTGAAAATATAGCTCATACCTTCGTTTTATATTTTAGAACCATGAAAGACTTGTCAGACAACATCATCATCAATTTAAGTAGCAAACGATATAACAAAATGAACAAACTTAAAAAAATTTACAGAGTAGTTTAATAATTCTTTTTACGCGATGTGCATAAACATTTATTATGATATCCTATAAACAATAAAAGTTTTAAGGCAACTTCTTACATTTGTTCTTACTCTTTACATAATATTTCTTACTCTTTACATAATATATATATTTTATACATTATATGAGCTTCTCTATATCACCTTTAATATGGCAAAATATAAGTAAATTAACATTAGATTTATAAAAAAAAGTTACTGCAATTTTTTTGCATGCCACTTTTACTTGGCTAAATTAAAAAGAGCTCATGTTTTTTGAATATCATCTATATAACCTAATTTTCTTTCATAATGCTCATTTGCGTTACATTAATAACTCCTATGCAACATTTTATACTTCTTAGTTTACCAATTTTAGTTGCGTTTTGTCTATCAGTAATATTTTGTGTTTTATTATATATATAGACATTAAAGTTACTAGCTTGTTTGTTCAAAGTAGTAACATAGGGCAAAATTCTTTATTCGATACAGACATGTTTAGACATATATGTAAATTGGATTTACATATGTACAATATATTGAATACGATCGTGAACAAATAGAATTTTAATGATTTTTGGCAAGTAAAGCATTTCAAAAAGCTAAGTTACTTTCCATCCATCAAAATTCAAAAGCAAAATTAATGTTTTAATTTAGCAAAAGTGTACAAAGAGGTGTATTTCATACTTTTTATGAATAAAACTGGCATATCAATAGAGCGAAGCGAGTTGAAAGTTTGAAAAGTTTGGTTTAACATTTACTATATCTTAGTTAAATCGAAAAAAAAATACTTTCCCCGCCAACTTACGTCAGTAACGTTGTGTTTTTATTCGATTTTCATAATCTTATCATCAGTTATGTTTAATTGTGATGGCGTATTGTACAATATAGTTTGATTAGGAGGAGGAGTAAAGCGGAGTGATGCGAGATAACTGCGTGAAACAAGGCTTCTTTGTTGACTGCAAAAGTCCATAGAAGGTTTTGGTAGAATAACCACTATTTCATCAAGACGTAACGTAACAAGCCGACTAAGTACTTCGCAGTTATTAGATACTTGATGTTATTAGTAGTACTTAGTAATTTCAAGATACTTGATGTTATTAATAGTACTTAGTAATTTTAAGATACTTGATGTTATTATATTTCACTTGAGACTGGCATAATAGGCTGGCTTAATGGCTAATTGCCATCAAAGAAAGGATGATATATATGTATATACTCGTACATATACATAGATTCCACATATGTCTCGCATGTGGTGCATTCTAGTATTCATAGACCAGACATTAGTTATCGGTCAGACTTTAGTGACGTCGGTATAAATAACACGGCGAAGCTAAAGTTGAATCATCACAGGTCAGCGTTGGGAAGTGGTTTAACTTGTAACATTTAACATTTAACTTGTAACATTCGACTTTGGAGTCAATGCTTCTGACAACTATGCCTTTTCAACTTTGAAGGAGGCCACAACTTCAAATAGACTATTATATGCTGTCAATGATCATTAAATAAATATAGAAAAGTAGAAATCTTTTTTATAAAACCTAAAGTTTCATACATTAACATATATAATATACATTTATAAAATATTTATAAAATAATATTTATTAATTTTTAATTATAATATTTTTATCTTTGACTTAGTTTTTAACTTTAATATTTTACATATTTTTTTTTTAATTTTATTTATTTTACAGAATTAAATATTATGTGATTTTAAAATTATATACATACAATGGTTGAATAACTTATTACGTTAATTAACCGTTTACCCTCTCAAATCATATATTTTGTTTAAGATGAATAATTTAATTTTATTGTTGTCTATTTTATTCGATAAATTTATGTTAGTGTTTCTTTGCAAATAAAAGCCAAGTAAGAATGTCTTGTATGATTTTAATTTATTGCATACATATATAATATATTATAATAATACTCAAATATTGCAAATAATTATACACATTCAATATACCATAATATAATTTCTACATACTTCGTTACACGAAAAGGTTAAATATAGTCTAGGTATGTATGGTATTAAAAAATATTTTAACAACTTTTTATTGTATTCTATACATATGAAAGAAAAATATGTGGTACGTTTATGTCAAATAGACCGATATAGCTGTATCACGACCATGCTCTTTGAATTAAGATTATCGTATTCCAGATCTTTGGCATATTCTAGTGAATCACCCTCCATTTTACCGTGTGATGCGCAATTTTTATCTGGCTGAAATTATTTTAAGTTATTTTTTTTTGGAAGATAAATTTGTTTGAATACGCAAGCCACATATATCCAAATATAAGCGAGTTAAGTAACTTTACTGCTAATGTTTAGCAATTTTAATGTTAATTTTAATTGTTTTAAAAAATTATAAATATTTTGAGTGCGAAAAAGCTTTTTATTTTTTTTTTCTTTGCTTGTATTCACGTCAGTATTGTTACGAAAATAGATATTTTTTGTCATAATAAATTTAATCTAGTAATATATATATATATATATATATCCATATATATTAACTACATGTAATTTATTTTATTACAATGATTTAAAAAAAAATATTTTGAGCTAATTGGACATAATTTTATAATTCAATTTAATTACTAAGATAACTAATGAAATTAAATAAGACAGGTAAAATGTTATGTCCAGTTAGTTCAACACTTTCAGATTTTTATTTTTACAATAAACAGTTGTATAAAATAAATTATTGATAGTAATAAATAAATATTAAGTGGGGGAGGGCGATGGGGGCGTTAATAAAAAATCTGACACACATAAAAGCGAAATTGCAATTTCACGAGCAAGCTTTGCGGTAATCGGCAGGTGGTGTTGCATGGCTGTGGTATACTCACGCGGCGTGGTCGGCGTGCGGCAACCAGGCTATGGCGACGGCCAGCACTAGGGTAACTGGGTGCACGCCGCGGGGACGGCTCGCAGGCATGGTTTGCGCGTCCGCTAGCGTCCGGGCGGACGCAGGCTGCCGGCAGCCGCGCTTCAGCCGGCGGACTAACGTGCTCCCTGGCCTGGCGGGCCGCCGAGCGCCGCGCGTGCGCCCCGCGCCCTATCGACCGCGGCCCGGCTGCCTCCTTCCGCTCGCACCATGACGCTCAGATCCTCACCGGTCTTATTGAGCGACAAACACACTAAACGCTCTATCTTGACACTGCGACGCGCCCGACTTCTCACCACTCATGTTTTATTAACATGATGTTTTCAATTTCACTCCGACATTTGCAATTCTCGATCAACTGCTCGCTTCGCTCTCTTTGATTGTGGGAGTCGCAAATAAACGGCTGTTGCCGCTTAATCTCTTTATCCTTTTAATCGCCCTAAGCTAACTTGCCGTCATTAAATCCAGATTAAAAGCGTAGTCGGTATGAGAATTTTTATCTCATTTATTATTACTGAATATAACAGTGGTAAATATAAAGCTTAAACGTAAGCTTTGCTTTTCTCTTTTCATGAAATCCATGAATCTATTTAATAAAGAGTAAAATGTATAAGAGATAGTTGACCCAAACCATATTTTTATCCATCAACTGTCAACCCTTCATAGCTCATCATATATTATATTTTTTTTCGACAGCCACTTACGGACAGGTGGGCTACTATTGCAAAAATCCTAAGTTTACTTTGGGCAATTATTTTACCCCACGTGGCAGAGGGGAGAGGCAATTCTTATAATACTTTACGAATAAATGTAAACCGAGCAATCCTAGTGGTCGCATTCAACCGAAGAATGCGCCAGTTCTAGGATCAACTCAGCTAACCCTAGAATTAGCTAATTCCTTAGTCAAATCCCTCGGTCGAATATCTCGGCCGAATTCCTCGGTTGAAGTCCTCGGTCAAATTCTTCGATTGAATTGCTTCGGTTCATCGATGAGGCGGGAAGAAAATGTTAATATATATATATATATATATATATATATATATATATATATATATATATATATATATATATATATATATATATATATATATATATATATATATATATATATATATATATATATATATATATATATATATATATATATATATATATATATATATATATATATATATATATATATATATATATATATATATATATATATATATATATTACTTCTCTCCTTGTGAGCCTACAACATATATTGGCGCTTATGAGTTTTACATTAGGCTCATGCCTCAGCAATTTTTTTGGCTAGACGCAGCTAGTGTTCTTAAGGCCTTGTCTGAATACAATGATGCGGGTTATCCCCCATTTTGTTTCATAATGCATAATACGTAGTGTCAAGTAGATTTTTATGCACCTTTATATTATAATTTTTCATTTATATCTGCAAGAATTCATTTATAAGCATATTATTGTTTTTAAAGCTCTTAAATAAATATATTAAAGTATAAATATGATAAAAATATGTATATAAAGTACGTCACACTTTATTTAAATTTGAATTTTGACTATCGAATACCAGCGTGATTATCACTGAAGACATTTTAATGTTCTTTCGTATCAGTTGCAGGTTATATATTTGCATTACATAAAAAAATTTGGATAAACTATTATTATTAAAAAAATATTTAAAGCTATTTATATATAATATATATTTTTATGTAAAAAAAATACATACAAGAGATATATTAAATATGACGGCACTTCGGCGCCGATAGTGAGTTGTATTTGTCAATGACAAAGAATGAGTCATTTTAGTCAACGACAAAGCGTGTGTTGTCTGTGTCAAAAACAAAGAGTAGGGGGTGGTCTGTGTACGCCCCTTTAGCGGAGCATCGTATATATGAAAGCGGGGCGGCCACATTCACACACTTTGAATTGAGGCGTCGCAAGCGCACCGTTTCTGCGACAAATCGCTAAGTGTTCAATTTAAGTATTTAATTCAAATATTTAAATTCATCTCTTTTAGACCAACACAATTTAGCCTCTATTTCAAAATATCTTATAAGATATAAAGATCTATAAAACTTCTGCATAGTATACCTTATTATGTTTTATAAAAATGTTCAAAAAAAACTAGAACTATTGTATATTGATAATACTTTTATTTCGGCACTCAAGAAGATATCCTTTGGAATCTTATCAGTTTTTAATGCCTATGGCATTGCGGATGTGGCGTTGTTTGCCTTCCATCATTTGACACGCCTGCTCGTTTGCTTTACAAACCCATACAAAAAACTTTTTGGGATTTTGAATTTAATCCACATATATAAACCTAATTTAGTTTGGTATTTTTCTTTAACTTTTGTAAATAAATCATGATATTGTACCCAAAGAATACTGTGGGTACAACATCATATATATTCAGCATACCACATGGCGGAAATCTCACGAACGAGGTCAATCTATTTTATTTGCTTTTCCATTTCCGCTTTTATAACATTCTCTTCATGGAGTACACTATATCTACTATCATCGTTGTATATGTAGTTGGGTTATCTATCAAGATATTGAGTTTTTTGGAAACAATATCAGTGTGGAAAAATGGGTCGATCACCACATAACATATCATGACATGCTTTGCATATTTATAAAAGTAACGTTCCACTTAAGGCTGTTGATATATTTTTTGACTATGTATATAGTTATGACTGTGTACTCTCCATGAGACGTATTTCATTTCGAGACGAAACTTACACTCGTCTAGTCTGGAGGAAAGAAATAGAGGCCAGATGGAAAGTCCTAACTGAGGAGTCCCAAGAGGTCGGGGATTTAGCGGAGTAAACGGTGGACGATATGGGTAGTATTTCACCGAGTCAAACTATTTCTAATGGATTGATTACGATAAGCCCGTTTGCAGATATGATAAGAAAATCTCAGTGAAAAAACACTCGACATGTCGATAGTTACATACATACATACATACATACATACATACATACATACATATCGTCACGCCTAACTCCCGTAGGGATAGGCAGAGACCACGGATCTCCATCCGCTACGATCTCGGCACACCTTCCTTGCTTCCTCCACACTCATTCATCTTTTCATCCATCTTTCCTCTCACATTCATCGTAGCGAAACGGCTCTCCGTTAGTCGCTTCTCGCCCTCGTGGGAATCAGGACATGACGTGTGGCGAACCACGTCGCCGTCATTTTTTAACAAATTAGGTATTATGATTCGATATTTGAAGTTACTATTATTATCCTAATGTGGCATTGGAGAGAAGAGGTTCACAAGACAGATGCCCCCGAAAAACGAGTCCTTATTATACTATTGTTGTAAATATGCCTCACAGCCTGGAGACCCAAGTCTTTACCAGTGAGTTATACGTTTACTCTCTTACGGTACCGACACATAGGCGAAGGAAGTCTGTCTCCTTCACAAGCTCGGACTATAGAATGGGCTATCCTCGAAGTTTCTTTGGTGGATATGATTTAAAACGAATAAATCCACCATAGGGTCGAAGTCACCGATACAGCTCATCAATTTAGCAAACCGAAGTGGCAATAAGCTGGTCACGTATGTCGGAAAACCGCAGCCCATTTAATAAACGAGTGATGACGTGGAAATCGCTTCATGGCAAATGAATCGTAGGATGCCTCCTGGCGAACGATATTTTGTTACTGGCAGAAACTGAACGCGTGAAACCGAAGTACACGCTTAGTGGCAACCTTAGGGGGGGGGAGGGCATGTTCAGCAAAGGACATTCGCAATTGTAATGTTAATAATGTTATTAATAAACTTCAAAATCCATTTTAATCACAATATCCATACACTATATAGTTGCTTATGAAGTAAATTTTACAAATATAAGACAATTAAAATAATTTAATATCAAATATTTATATAAAAATAAGCGATGACTTTGACCCTATGCTTCTCAGTCGTTGTGTGCGTATATTGTGCTAGATATTTTCGGCATGGATAAGCCTGCTTCATAAATGTTTGTAAGTGACGCATCTGAAGATTTATCCAACATCGTATTTCCCTTACACGTCAACGGCAAATGGTTGCAGTCGAGCTTTTCCTAAAACATAAAAAATATTAAATTTGGGGAGTTATTTTTCGCATCCTTTCGGTACCTTAGCATGATCACACTTTCTATGCAGCGACGACAACGTTGACTATACCGCGCTTCGTACGGTGAGCGGTCTGAGTTCCAGACGCTCAACACTCTCCCCATCCCACTCCCCCTCCCCCTCCCCTTCTCACTCCCCTTCCCCCTCCCCCTCCCCTTCTCACTCCCCTTCCCCCTCCCCCTCCCATAATGTCACTCTTAAAGGTCGGCAACGCTTCGGCGGCGGCGCTGATTGCTTTCCATCAGGTTAGGCGTGTGCTCGTTTGCACTCCATCCCAGTGATGCCATGCCCAAATTCTGCCCATTTTAGACATGCTTTTATTTTAGTTGGCCTATATTTTTAGTAGTTTGTTTGTCAGTTAAAGTCAGGTAACGTTTCTGTAATGCCAATGGCGTCGCAGTTGTCTATAGGCGGCATTGATTACTTTCCATCGAGCGACGTGCTTGCTCGTTTGCCTTTTTATCCCATTGATAATCAACTGAATGTATTTAAATATAATATAACTGAGCTGCAATTTTGACATACACAATAGAATACAACAGTAACAATATATAGAGGTGTATATTTATTTAAATATATAAGACAGTCACGAAGAAAAATATATTTTCAAAAAAAAATATTTTTAGAAATGCACGTGAAAAGTATTTCAAATTGCACTGATGCTATGTACGGTTCAAGCATTGTATGCGGTACAGTCGGACTGACATGAATGCGTACATCGCCGAATGATATAACATCAGCCGAGCATACAAAAGGACATGTGCGGAATTTTTAAAAAACCCGCCTACGGAAACGATTCAAATAATATATGTACATACATATATCGGTACTGTTCGCATCCTAGATATATTTTTTATTTCTCTCAACAGTTGTGTTTTTATCATAAAGTGTAATTTCATATATATATATATATATATATATATATATATATATATATATATGTTTTTTTTTTTTTTGATAGTTGTCACCCACGATTTCCATCAATCAAAATAGTTCTATTCTTTTTGATATCTTTCATTTTTGACAACTTTAATCGACGTCGATTGTTTGCTTTTTAAATGAATCGATATATATTTTTTACTTCTTTTTTCTTTCACAGCCTATATATGTCCCACTGCTGAGCACGGGCCTCTCCATTTCTGGAGGAACGAACGTTAACCCACCACGCTTATTCAATGCTGATTGGCGGGGTTACCAGATTCGGAATAAATATTTGTAATCCATACATATATTTATTCCGATGCTGGAATCGACCCCGCGACCATTGACTCCGAGGGCGGAGGGCCCCGCCACTGAGCTATTTTTTTTATTAATTTAACGAAATACACGTGAATTGCGTAATTAACTAATACGGCTTTAAACCAAAGCCTCATAAGAGGGAAGGCTACAACTGAAAATATCCACCGACTCACACGACATATACCTGTTTACCAATTATTTTTCATGGAATGTTTATATATTTTATTTCGTAATGTCAACAAAGGATTTCCGAGAAGTAACGCCTGACTCGAGTTGCACAGAAAACAATATCCGCACGAGAGCGATCTTCCGCTTACAAAGTTAACAATAGTTTGCATTTCAATACGATTTTATTAAATTTAAAAGCGCTTATATCGCTGCAAGCGCTGTAAGATTTTAATATAAAAGTCTTAAATAAATTGCTGCAATCGACTGCAGACGTTCGCTAACTAAACATATCTGATTCACTAAGTAATCACAACCGGAATCGTGCTCGTGAAAAGCGGCAATTTCACGTGCTCCGCTGAATTAAGGCCCATTTTCTTGCTTCTGGCTTTGTGAAAAGTATGCGAATAGCGTAGCGTGAGAGTGTAACCCTGCAGCGCTAGCAGAAACAAAGAATGAGCACCCTGTATCTCTTTGTAAAGTGTTAACTTTTTATTTTTATTTTCTTCCATTACCATTATGTACAAACAAAGGTTTAAATATAACAAATTAGATATATTAACGACATATCTATTGTGTTAAATTTAAACCTTTTATTATTTACTATATGTATATTAACCTTATGAACAACCTTAAAGTGTATAATAAAGCTACATATATAACATAGCTATATGTGTATGTATCACTGTGCACTGTATCGAATGAATTACCGCGAATGCTCTGAGGAGTTGCTTAATCTCGTCCCAGCCGCACACTTCCACAATCGAATTACGCGCCAAAAAAAGGTTCCATTCTTATCACCTGGATGGTTAGCCGCCAACCACGTCAATGCGATTTAGTCGAATTTTTCTGCCACGAACTGTGGAGATGTGGAACAATTTACCACCTGGGGTGTTATTCAAGCGAGGCGTATGTGTTCGTTAAAGGCCGGAAAGGGATATGCGACGCCTCGGGCGTTGCGGATGTCCGTGGGCGGCGGTGATCGCTTACCATCAGGTGAACCGCACACTCGTTGCCTACTCTGCAATAAAAATATATAAATGTATGCACCAGAACCATTGAGTTTGACTTGAATGATTATTTTTGCGTCGAAGGCTACTTCATGACAGATAGTTTAATTTAATTTATTTATTTATTTATTTGTCAAACCATCAAGCTTTTATATTGTCCGTCACCAGTCAAGCTTTTACCACCGTTTCGTAATGAAGTTTCTCTGAATAGAGAAGAAATGTCTGAAAAAACTCTACAGATATAGATTAGTAATAATAATGTCCACAGACATAAATCAAACTTTATATATAGTCTCTGATTTCGTTAAGCTGAAGATCGGACTAAGTGACAAATTTTGGCGGTGGTGATATATATACATATATATATATATAATATATATATATATATATATATATATATATATATATATATATATATATATATATATATATATATATATATATATATATATATATATATATGGTCGGAAATCAGCATTCACCATTCCTAAAGACTTTTACCAGATAATTCATTTATATCTTATAACGAATATAATAATTAAAGACGATTAATTAACGTTTTAAGGCAAGAAAATTAAATAAATAAACAAAATAATAAAATAAATAGGTAAATTTGGACTTTTCCCGCCAACTTCATCATTTGTTTCATAATTTTATATTATTATCAGTTATATTGTTTAATTATTGTGTGTGTGGTGTATTATACAATATAGTTCTATTAAGGTATGAAATAAGTGCGTGTATCGTTACTTTTTAAGTTGACTGATAAAGTTCACAGAAGTTTTTGGTAGAATTGCCACTATTTTATCAAGACATCACGTCATAAGTTGGCTAGTTATATTTCAAGATGTATCATGTTATCGTATTTTACTTGACACTGACATAAAATACTTACAACTAATTAACTAAATAATAAAAGAAAAATAGGTAAATTAGATAAAAAATAAAGCTAATTGTTGTACCGCCAATTTTGTGGGATGCTAAATTCCAGCAGTGGTTTGTTACTTTGTTTTGGCTTTATTTATAGGCAATGTACGCCAAGAGAAATATTAATGAATACTTTTAGATTAATTTTAACAATGCAAGTGTTCCTTAGGTGAAATCGAGACCTTGATTTAGAATGCAATGCAATCGCGTTGATATGCAAATTGACTCTATACCTTTAATACAAACACGAGATAGTATTAACATAGAAATACAGTCATACGGCAAATTGCAAAACTATTAATATTTATAACTACATTAGTCTCGTATGTGAGACTATAACGACGGACCCTACATACATATTATATATATACACATATATACAAAAAAAAGAAACTTTTTTATTCACCAAAATTGATGTTTATCCGATTTTCTATAAAAATCACATACAGAGATTGACAACAATTTTTTTTATGGGACAGGAAGGCAAACGAGCAGGCGTGTCACCTGATGTAAAGTAATCATCGCTATCCATAAACATTCACAGTACCATAGGCAATGCAATAGCGTTGCCGGCCTTTAAGGAAACTGGCATTATAGGGAGAAGGGGAGGGAAAGGAGGGGGTGGGGAGTCAGATTGGGCCTCCAGAACTCAGCCGCTCACCGGACGAAGCGCGGTAGCTAAGCTACCATTCAGACGCCGGTTTTCTGCGGGAGTGTGGTACTTCCCCGGGCGAGCCGGCCCATTCCTGCTACAGACAAATATTATGTCATTCTTGACAAAGTATTCGTCTGCAGCGTGGCTCTACCACTAATGAAACTTATCACGTACATAAAGTTATTATTTTTTGTCTATTTACGAATGTTTATATAAAAATTACTTCAAAGTTAACACGGTAGAATATAATTTTAAATTTTATATTTCATTATCTCTGTAATATCATATTTCGTTTTTCTCAACATATAAAGAGACTAGTCAGACTTAACTCTAAAATACTTTTTACTGAAGTCAACGTAGAATCCGTAATCCGTTATATCTATGTAAATATAAATTAATCAACGCAATTAAACTTTTTAACGGCTCGTAAAAATAAAAAGGAACCAAGTGGAACGATAAATGAAGAGAGACCGGTGTATAAACGGTGTTTCTTCATTTGTTTGATTTGTCACTTACATCAATAAGTATACAATCGTGTCTGCACTCTTTATCCAATATACTGACATCGAAGCGACGCCTGCGCATCCTCTCGAACGTATCGGGAGGGCCATACTTTTTACTACTTTTAAAAACTCCAACCAGATTCTGAAACATAAAATGAAAACTTTCTACACTCGTAACATCACACTACTTTTGTCATGGGTGTCATTAAAAACACATACATACACGATAAGTACAAAATTCCAGGCTCACAGTTAAGATAAAGAGCTGTAAGGCAGCTGTAATCAGAATAAATATCTGTAGATCATTATTTTTTAAATTACTCATCCTTATGCCAATATAGGTTGCGCATTCATACGTTTTCTTCTTTTTCCCTTTTAGAGTGCCTCTACCACTAAGAAGTGGAAGTTGGCACCGAATTAAACCCAACCATCTCCATGTTAAGCGAGTCGAATCAAGTTAGGTTGCTATCCCTGGCAATTCCCTGATATTGCGTAGCCAAGACTCCCTTCTCCGATCTACCCGTGTTTTGCCCATCATGACTTTTCTGATCATGATCACTTGCAATAATTCATACCTGGCATATCTTATGACCAACTTTGACTTAGTGGCGGGGCCCTCCCGCACAGTCAATGGTCGCGGGTTCGAATAAATAGTATGTATAGATTAGAAATATTTATTCCGAGTCTGGTAACCCCGCCAATCCGCATTGGACAAGCATGGTAGGTTAACGTCCGTCCCTCCAGAAATGAAGAGGCCTGTGCTCAGCAGTGGGATATATATCGGCTGTTAAAAAAAATATCTTATGAGATATGGATCTTAGTTAAGCAACTTTTTTACCTTCGATGGTCTACAAAAGATCACGTTTTTGCTTGATGCCATTATACCTAATATTTATATATAATAAAAAATCCACAAAAAAGCTATTGTTAGCCTAAGATTAGATTTTTGTAGGTTAATTTATTTATTACATTTACAAAATGAGAACTTACGTTGCGTATGATGTAACTCACTACGGTCCTTATCTGAATTATTGTAACTATGAGTATCGAAGATGCGAGCCAGACCATCGCTGAAATGTCATCATTCTGCGGTGACTGTATTAAAATCACAGATTTGTGAACAAAAATTGTCTGAAAACAATGATCGTTTAGTTATTAATACAAGTTCGTAGGGCACCACGATTTCGGCGATCACGGTAGCCAAAGTGTCGCGCTCTTTAATTTTCTGTGGTTGTTTTTTGATCACAACGCGGGAATTGAAGTCTTGACCACTGAGTTACTTACATTTACATTGAATCCAAAATCGTTAACTACTCCACATTCACATTGAGCCAGTTAGGTCGTCTACTGTATTTAGTTTGTACTAGCGAGAATATAAAAAGAGATACATAGAAACTTACGAATAGAAATACAGGCATCAACACCCAAGAGACGGTCCAAAACTTGGTAGGTTTAAAACCAACAGAAAACTGTATGTCTGTTGAGAATTTGTCAACACCATACAACCACATAATAACTGCAACTTTAAACGCACCCAAATACAACATGGTTATCGAGATGCCTTGAAGGATTTCTTGTATTTTAGGACCTGGAAGCTGGATGAGAAGCTTAATTTAAAAACTTATTTAGACAGGAATTTCATAAGGTAAAACCATGTTCAATATTATCATTATCATCTACATCAACGTGTAGTTCACTGCTGGACAGCATTATACCCGTAAGTTCTACTTAGTCGATCATCTGCCACAAGTATTTCATTTCTGCCATCCGTCCTATGTGATCTACACAGGACTTCACCTAGCCGGGAGGTGTCCCACACTTCTTTGGCCAAGACAGGGTCTCGTTCTCTACACTTATCTACTCCATAGTCCTATGGATTCCATAGTTTTCCGATAAATGTTTTCAGCCCATTGCCACTTAAGTTTGCAAACTCAAAGAGCTTTTGCAACGTTTTTAGCTTCTAAAGCAGATGGAATATTTGGCACCGTAAGAGTATGGGCGGGATGCACTTCTCGGAAACATGACAATCGGATGAATGGTTTTAATAACAATGATGGTTTGTTATACAATACAATATTATATATAGTCGTGCGATCCGAATCGTCGATGACCAAGATCTCACCGATCGGCTTGAGTCTCTAGCGCTGCGGAAGGATCTCTCAGCATTATTTATCGCTTTCGCAACAGGTCGAGATGGAGAAACGTAGTGTTTGCCCTATGCCCCAACAGGGGGACTAAGGACTCAGAGAGAAAGAGATTTACCGCTTTTATCATGGGAATTCTTTGTAATAATTCATCTAGTTACATATATATTAATTAGTATTAAGTTTATAATAATAAACTAAGACAACGATTTACAGTTATAATCCCATACTGGGAATCCATGTATCATTAATGCCACTATAAATATAAATGACAAGGATAAACGCCCAGATTCAGAACAAGTATCAGGTCATATAAATATTTCTTTTAAGCTATAAGCAATAATTTCACCAGTACATTACTGTGCATTATTAGTAAGTATAATTTTTAAAAAACGAAAGCTTTTTTATCTTAATTGTAATATAATTTATGGAATTAGTTGCCGCTGGTGATGAGACAAGCGAAGTATCTTCCAATTATGAAAAAGCTTGTCAAAAATCACTATCTATCTATCTTTATAAATATCTACGTATCTTTTCATTTATTCGTTTATTATTTACGATTAACCTATACTTATACGTGTGTAATATATATGTTATGTGTGTGTATATGTATTTTATTTTTATGGCTTTTATCTTTTTGTTTATTAATATTTCTTTCTTCTTTATCATCATAACATTAATATTTCACCAACTTACATCAAATTCTATTTTTAACATTGTGTTCATCCTACAGTTGTCTGGAAGAAATCTCTATTAGCGACCGCCGTTTGTATATAAATATCACAATCAATAATTGTCTAACTTTGTCTTTGGTGTACAATAAGGAATATATCTATCTTTCTATAATTTAAAAATTATAAATACGTCACTCTATTACTTACGGTTGCTAAAAGTAAAGATATATTGCATCCGAAAAAGCACAGCAGCCCTATCATATAAACTTTTTTTATGGAACGGAATTCATTATGAAGCAGCTTCGATATCGTAAGCGTCAGCATGGCCTGTGAAATGCGATAAACATGTCATGACAACACTAGATCATTATCAACAGCCTGCGGCAGTCCACTGCTGGACATAACTGCCGCCTAGATCGATCTTCGGCTACACTCATCCAGTTTCTGCCAGCCGCCCTGCGCAGACCGTCACACCATCTAGCCGGGTCCACACTACGTTTGCCAAGACGCGGTCTCGAATTCAGCGGTTGTCGGATCTCCGACAAACGTGACCGGCCCATTGCCACCAGTTCGGAAGGCTACGTCGATGACTTTAGTTCTCTGGCGGTATTCTTCATTCCAAGTCATGTGCACCAGAGAAATTGTAAAATGCTGAATATTTTTTTAAAACAATTGGACACATTGTCACAATTGTCACAGAGTTATTTTACTAACGTTTCCATCCTAAATCAAACCTGAATATTATTAATGGGATAGGGAGTCTAACGAAAAATCTTATTATGCAAATATGTTTTACTTTAAGGAAACGTTTCAGAAGAAATTAATTTATTTTTACTTCACTAATAGACTATTTATTGAGATAGTAATGTGAAAATGCATCGTGCATTTTCACATTACTATCTCATCATCGGCATCGGCCTTCTAGTGCCCTAGAAAATGCAAACAGCTGTTTTTTATTCTTGATATTTATCTGATGAAAATTACAGCGCCCATAAATATATGCAATTTATTTTTTTTTCATTTTTTTTATATATTCACGCCTATCTCTATCTCCATCCGCTGCCATCGCAGCGAAACGGCTCGTCATTGGTCGCTTTTCGCCCTCGTGAGAATCAGGACGTGACGGGTGGCGAACCACGTCGCCGTCATTTTCGACAAATTAGGAATATTAAATTCGTCTTAATGAATCCCACGAGTTGCAAGGGAGGATGGAGGTCATGGGGATGACCTCCATCCTCCATTGCTGGGGAGCAGAGCCCTGCATGCTGAGGTAAGGCATTATAGTCACCGGGGGAACCCGACCCCGGGGCGAACGGCACGCTTGCGACTAGGCTCGCCCCTAGCCACGCATCCACTGGCACGGCAGACCGTGGATTGGCGGAGAGGAAGGGAAAGGATAGAGAAGAAAGGAAGGGGCAGGAAAGGAAATGCGGATTGGGGAGTTTACCAGACTCGGAATAAACAATTATAAATTCATATAAATATTTATTCCGATGCGGGAATCGAACCCGCGACCATTGACTCCGCGGGCGGAGGGCCCCGCCACTGAGCCAATCGGTCGGTATGCAATTTATATTGGAATATATGCAAACTAAATGCATAAATATATGCAATCTATATGGGAGTAAAGAAAATACGTTCTGTGCTTTCCGTGTATAATAAAAAAATGAATATTCTTATGGTAAAGTAAGGCAACCGAGCACGTCGCCTGATGGAAAGCAATCAACGCCGTCCGTACACATCTACATTTGAAGCCTATAGACATTGTAGATGCTTTACGGCCTTTAAAATATGCGTAAGCTTGATTTATGAAGGCTCCATTGTCGTATCAGTTCGGAGATGTCGCCGAAGGTGGCCCACCGCATTTGATCGCTACTCATCTAGATGGTGGGAATGAAATTTATGATTTACTTATATGTATGTTATTAGTAATTCAACTCACCAGCGAGGGGATAACAGAACATATGACGTACATATACACGTATATTATAAAAACTTTATGTCCACTGAGAAATTCCCCGCTCAAAGGCACGATCACAAACAGCAGACAATGCCAATTAATTACCATTTCTATCTTGATACACTCAATCATGGATAAATATAGTACCCTTATGATTATTGATCTGACGAATGAAAAAACTGTGAACACTATAGTAAATATTACAACCGCTGTATCAATCATGGTGTATGAGGAGACTGTGCCGAAATCGTATACACCAACCACTCCAATCCCGAAAGCAAATGTGACGCGATCTATGGCATGTTTCTGGAAAAAAGAACAAATTTAAATACGGACTTTTCCCGCCAACGTCAGTGACGTTGTGTTTTTTTTTTTCATTTTAATAATGTTATTATCAGTTATATTGCTTAATTATGGTGGCGTATTATATATTATAGTTTAATTAAGGCGTATTGAAATAAATGCGTTTATCGTTTTAAGTTGACTAAAGTCCACAAAAGCTTTTGATAGAATGATAATCATTTTATCAAGATTTAATACTATATATATAATACAAAAGAAGCTAATTGATGTCATTTTACTTGACGGTGGCATAAAGGTTGTAATAATTATCTTAAAAAAAGCTAATAAAATCTTAAAAAAAGATAATCATAATATTATTAACATTATATTTATAACTAATTGTCATCAAATAAAGAGTAAACTAATTGCAATCATATATATATATATATATATATATATGATTGCAATTAGTTTACTCTATATTATATATATATATATATATATATATATATATATATATATATATATATATATATATATATATATATATATATATATATATATATATATATATATATATATATATATATATATATATATCCGCAGTACCCAATCGGGTACCGCGTGCTTCCTGCTAGATCACAGACGAGCCTCTGACTACCGAGCAAAGGCCGCTGAAGCCTCTTACGACCGGGAAGTCGGTCGGAAGGGGCTTCAGCGAGCCTTGGGGTCTAAATAACTCTGTCTGGTACGTAAGGCTACAGGAAACGACAGTAATAATTCCCAATAAAACCACCATGAAGATTACGAAGAAAACAGCGAGTTTATCATGAAATGGAAGAGCCTAACGAACCGCTGGGTGAAGTCTGGTGATCTTCAGATATGAAGGATCGACCAGAGAGACAGATGAACGGTGATACATATATATCATCTAATACAAGACTAATAAAATATACTGTATGCATTTTTACAAAATAAAAAAATTAACATTATAGCCCCAATAATAATAAGCCCCATACGGCACTTCTTCGCCACACTATCACAATAAAGAGTAAATTAGTGGAGTAAAACTAAATTAATTTTGCCTGAAACGATTCCACAAAGTAAAGCATATTTGCATATTAAAAATGCAACGATGCGCCGAGTTCCTTGATCGGTTAGAAAGCTGGCATCGCATGGAGTGTAATTTAATTTCCTCAGAAAATTTGCACGATTAAACTTTATATACGGCATAAAGAATGTTCACCATTAACAAACAATAAGAAATTTTGCAAACCAATCAATTAAATTATTGGCGTTTTAGAATTTTTTATCAAGATAATAGAATAGTAATCAAACGACTTAACTGACCCAGTGACAAAATTGTGCAGTGGCAGTAGCCGCTTTTGAACTTCGCGGGTTCGATTCGGGACAAATAGATGGGTTAATATTTTATCGTACAAAAATGGGGGGATCAGTTTCCAGAGTATGGGCTGTAATTAAATTCAAGTAAAATGGGTAACTTTACAGGCAAATTTCTGTAGAAAATATATACATACATACATACATACATATAATCACGCCTGCTTCCCTTAGGGGTGCTTTTACATTGCCTATGGCACTGCGGATGATTATGGGTGCGGTTTGCTTACCATCAGGTGAAACGCCTGCTCGTTTGCCTTCCTGAAAAACAGTCGTCAGTGTACATACCTAAAAGGCCGGCAACGCTTCCGCGACTCCTGCAGTGTCGCGGTTGCCCGTGGGCGGCGTTGATTGCTTTCCATCAGGCGACACGCTTGCTCGTTTGCCTTCCTATTCCATAAAAAAAAAAGTCGTGAGAAGTATAGCAACCCCTTACCACCTTTGAGGACGACCAATGTTCAGTAGAAGGATTGTCATAAATTGATCGAACCACTTTAAGCTTGTGCTTAAATATTCTAGTATTTTTTCTAATTTTCATACACACATTACATACTTATATATGATATTACATACTCATATATATAGATCATTCTAACACGTAATGATAAAAGAGTTTATTTTAAAAAAAATTTTGTTTGTTAATCTAAGTAGAAATTGACTTAATTTTTTTTCATTACGCGTTTTTAAGGTAACTTACACAAACACGGGGATCGTTGATATCGAAAATCTGTTTAATTGCAGTTAGTACGATGTTATCCTTGTTTATTATGGTGAATATTAAAACAAACACTGTTGAAACTACCCTCCATAACGATGTGATCTTTATAACCTGAAACAAAAATTTTAGATCATGATCGTTATTGTCAAGAGGTTTGGATAATCCTCTATTGGACTCATTCCTCTCACGTGTCGTAAGATCTAGCCCGATGTTCAGCTTCTCACATCCAGCTTCTGACCTGGCCCTGTCCGCATCGTTTCCGAGACCCAGTCTCCGTTTTATCAATCGTCTACTCTAACGGCGTTCGATTCCCGACAAAAATGATGACAGCTCAGTTGCTACTTCAGTTCATAGATTGCAGGACTATATTGTAGAATAGAGTCAAATTCTACAATACAGTCCTGCAATCGTACAAGTTAGTTGTGGATATGCGGACAGTCATAAGTTTTACTTAGCTAATATCCGCGACAAGCAAACAATAACAGAAAACTAATAGTGTGTGTTTTCCTGCTGGATGAAGTGGATTCATTTGGAACTCAAACCAAATACTTACCGAAAAACGGCCAGTAACTCTCCACCCACCAACCACTACACACAACACCAAACACCCATTACCACTTTTCCATCTTGTAAACGACACGTGTTTCGCCCCAACACGAGGCATCTTCAGGTATAGTAGACTCTACGGAAGACAACACCGAAAAGTGATGGATTTCCGCAAAGTAACGCCTGACTCCATTAATCATCTTAGTTGTGGATTTTTTCATTCCGCATCATATCAACCAGGGACACATTTACACATACAACTGCAAAATGAAGCTCATCGTATTTTTCTTTATTAACTTATAAAACCTTTGCACGCCTTTTACAAGAAAAAACTATGATAAAAAATATAAATGTGGTTTTAGCGCTGTAAACTCTATTATACGCTTTCGTCTCGCTTCGCAAATGCTAATGTAATTAAAAAAGATTTCTCATCTAAGTTAGAAGTATAATATAAAAAATAATATTAAAATATCTTGAACGTTTAAGTTACTTTTATTGTAATTAAAAGTTTCACCGTATGGTAAAGAAGAAAAAAGGACGAGAACAAGTAGGAGAGAGTTAAGCTGACAGGGAAAGAAACCAGCAAAATAGGGCAATATCGAGAAACATTGACTTCTGTATTTCAGTTTAGGCTTTTTATTAATATTTTTATATAAAAATATCATCGATAACTAACTATTTAATATAAGTATATAGGGTGACAAAATTAGATTATAGGTCGAATAATCAGTAAACGCGTGCTTACTGATTATTTTCTGCCAATATTGAGAGAACATCCTGCCCTCACTTCACGCACATGGCTTCAACAAGATGGCGCCAAGCCTCACGGAGACAAAGGAGCTTCTTCGTGATTTCTTCTTTTCTGGCTGGGGGAGTTCACCGGATTTCACTCCTAGGGATTTTATCTACCTATAAAACAAACCCAACGACCATCTTGGCATTAAAAAAAATATCGTCGGTAGGGTTAACGACATCCTGATGTCTAGATTCTTAAGAATGGCTAGATTCCAAGGGTGTTTTTTTTTTCATTTTATCATTAAAACCCGCACTTTTTTGTAAAAGTTATTGAATTCTATTTGTATGTTTTTTTATTATTTATATTTGAAAACCTAATTCAGCCAAGGGACACCCTATACCTATCATACCCTATATGATACGTAATTCTACCTTTATGAGCGCTGTGTCCGTCACACTGGCTGCAAAAAAGTTGAACAACCACACCAACGCAATAACGAACAATCTTGCCGTCATGCCACTTCTGTAGGCACTTGAAAAATCTCTTCTAAAACAACAAACATTTATTAGTATTATCTAAATAAAGATGTAAGTTCCAAAGCACCTAGATAGAGAGATAGATAGATATATTCTTTATTGTAAACCAAAAACAAAGTTATACAATTATTAATTGTAATATTTATATACAAATGGCGGTCTTATCGCTAATAGCGACAACCGTAGGATGGACACAATGTAATAAAGTAATTTGATGTAGGTTGGTGATATATATATATATATATATATATATATATATATATATATATATATATATATATATATATATATATATATATATATATATATATATATATATATATATATATATATATATATATATATATATATATATATATATATATATATATATATATATATATATATATATATATATATATATATATATATATATATATATATATATATATATATATATATATATATATATATATATATATATATATGTGTGTGTGTGTGTGTGTATGTGTGTGTGTGTGTGTGAAGCGTTACTGGCCTTTAAAAAATGTAATGTAATATTTATTTCTTATAACAATAATTTTTTTTTTATATATTATAACAATAAATTTAGCGTTTTAAAAACATTTAATAATATTTATACGTACACATAATGATTATAAATGGACGTGGTGTTCAAATTTATATAATTATTAGCGCCACAGCGGTGTAGGACCTCTCTAGTTGATAAGCACGTCGTGTTGACACTTGACGATTGGCATTTAGCCCAGATCGGCACTCTTCGTAGACTGGCGAGAAGAAAACGTATGCAATCCGCTAAATCAGTTGCGCTCTGCACACAAATAATTGTCATGAAACAATTGACATGTACGGATTCTTTTTTATGGGATAGGAAGGCAAACGAGCAGGCGTTTCACTTGATGGAAAGCAATCAACGCCGCCCATAGACATCCGCAGCGCCATTGGCAGTGCGAAAACGTTGCCGGCCTTTAAAGAAAGTGTCATTGTGGGAGGGGGGATTAATAGAGTTGAGTCGTTGTGAGTTCGTATCTTCCACTGGACTATTGACGGGAACCATATCCTAGCACAAGCATTATTTAGCTTAATTGAAATGGATAACAAGAATTATAATAATATTAAAAACATTGTTAGTCTTATTTAAAAAAAAATTATGAAATTAATTAGTATATAGACACATTTGACGACCAATTGGCTCAATGGCGCCCCGCCCACGGAGTCAATGGTTGCGGGTTCGATCTCCACATTGGAATAAATAATATGTATGGCCTAGAGTTATTCATTCCGAATCTGGTTGCCCCGCAAATCCGCATTGAACAAGCGTGGTGGGTTAATGTCCGTTTCCCCAGAAATAGAGAGGCTAGTGCTCAGCAGTGAGACATATATGGGCTGTAGAAAAACGCAGCCTTCATATTGTGGTATGTTTTAATTTTTCTACCTAGTGCCACTGCACTCTATTTGCGCCGAAACAAAATGTTAAACCTGTAAGTGGGACGTGAACTGAAAAAGTTTGGGTTACCCTCTATCAAACGATATATGCTTAAGTATTTGCCACCCCCTGCTATTAAAATATTTCCAAATCCACTGACTCTTAAGCTTAAGTTGGTGATTTTAATGCTTTGGCGGATTGATGTGAATTTTAAATATCTTGGTCAAAAAATTTAACCAAGTCCCTACGCCTTGTAATACTTAAAATGTAGAGTGTGAGTTTATTAAAAATAATTTCTTCACTTACAAGAATAAGCCATACCGATGCTTGTAAAATACATCCGAAAGTAATGCCTTTAAGTAACGGATTCAATGTATGATTGCAGTCGATTCTCCTCGTGTACAATTTAATGAAAAAGTCCATAAACATATAAGCCATTCCAATAATGATTTCGAAGAATATAAATTCAGATATTTTAACTGGAAGGAATCACCATTAAATATTACTTTAAAAAATTAAATAAATACAAAACGGCGGTAATTCGACAAATGTTTTGCAGGGCGATGTTGAATTATCGATTTTGTCTTTTTTTGTTTGATTATAAGAAGTCTGAATTTTTTTGGAATAAGCCTTGTAATCCGTAAAATTACAAATCAAAGAATCTATTTAAACTACGAATCATACTACATAATTATGTGTACATAATATGAATGTGGAATTCAGTAAACTAAACATCACAATGGAAAGCTACTATTTTATTAGAAAAAATAATATAATCAGTGCTATAGAACTTACACAAACAATAATGGTGGTGCGTATAAGTTATAACCTTTCCAATTATGGAACATATTTGTGAGGATTTGGCGAAATTTTTATGAACAGTCAACGGAGATGGGCGTGTCGGATTACAGGGGGCGCCGGATCAGACAAGGTTTGGATTACTGCGGGTCCATTGTTTATTGTTTTTTTTTAGGTTAAAAGTTAACTATAGCCAGCGAGAGCTATTCGCGTTAAAAGTTAAATATATCAAATTAAAGATTGTTTATTTCATATTGGCTATACTCAAGACTCGTCAACTACCCTGATCTGCGATCATACGCATCCAGTTCCTACCAACAGATACGCAAATCATCGCTTCAACTGGTCGGGGCGTCCTACAATATGTTTGCTAAGACACCGTCTCCACTTCAGTGCTTGTGAATTGCTACGATTGTTGGCAGAGAAATGCTACCATGCAATTGCCACTCCACTTGAGAGTTATGAGAATTAATTTGGTTCTCTGGCGGATTGTTATTGTTGTTTAGAATCATCTGTCAGAGCAATTCCGAGCATACCCCTCTGTTAGTGCTTCTTAACTTGAGAAGCAGACAGTTTCTATGTTTTAACACCGTAAGAAAGTAGACGCAAGATAGATTGTTTTCATCACATTATCATGGAATTCACAAGAAATGAAGTTTTTTTTATGGCATAGGAAGGCAAACGAGCAAGCGTGTCACCTGATGGAAAGCAACCAACGCCGCCCATAGACATCCGCAACGCCATAGGCAGTGCGAAAGCGTTGCTGATCTTAAAGGAAAGTGAAATTATGGGAGTGGGAATCGTAGGGGGAGTGGGAATAAGTAGAGAGATCAAACTTTTTCAATATATTAAATATATAAGCCGGTTTAGCAGAGAGATTTGTAATAGTACATAATTTATTCGCTTTTAGAGACCGCTATGTTGTTGTATGAACTAGCACGAGTCGGCTTCGGAAGATGATAAGCCAATAGTTTTTTTATTGTTAATTTTAAGAAGTATTTTAAACTAGAATAAATAGATAAAAATTTTTCTGTATGTTTACCTGTACACATTTTATCAATAAAGATTAAAAAAAATTCATGATGGTCAAAGACTTTGGTTGGTTGGTTTTAGTGATTCAAATTCACATAACACAATAATGTAGTTCCTTATCACCCTACTGGTTTTATTTCCAATTCTTTCGCGGTATTAGTAATTAAACTTTGGCACGTGCTTCCCCCTGCCATAACGTAAGCTCCTCACAAGCTTTGCTTCAAAGATAAAATTAAAAACTTTACCTTTGGAGCAAAGCCTTTAAGATGATCCACCTCCATCATAATTGTATACAGAAATATAGTCTTCTTTTATAAATGTATGTATTCAATTAACTATTTGTATTTAAAAATATAAAAACTGTAATGCGAGCTTAGTCGAAAGCGTGCCGACCGTCTCGGGATCGGGCTCCCTCGGGTACTATGGTGCCTTACCTCAGCATGCGGGGCTCTGCTGGGACTGACCTCCATCCTCCCTTGCGGGTCGTGGGATTCACTAAGACGAATTTTAATATACCCAATTTGGTGAAAAATGACGGCGACGTCGTTCGCCACCCGTCACGTCCTGTTTCCCACGAGGGCGAGAAGCGACCAATAGAGAGCCGTTTCGCTGTGATAAATGTGAGAGGAAGAATGAATGAAAGGATGGATGAGTGTAAAAGAGGTGGGAAAGGTGTGCCGGGATCGTAGCGGATGGAGCTCTGTGGTCTCTGCCAACCCCTGCGGGGGATAGGCGTAAATATATAAAAAAAACATATGTATTTTAATAAAGCAACAAATGATAGCATACCACACTCGTATAGCACCATGGAAAATATATCGAAATTGTAACTTGAAGAGGAGAATGTGTACGCCAAATAACAGAATTTCACTATACTGTCCCATCGAAAATGTTTTTGATACGCGTAATCCTAGAAAATCAATATAAACTGTATAATTTTTTTTAAATCAGAGCAGGCAAATGATTTTGCGGGTCACCTGGTGATAAGAGATCACCGTCCCCCATAGACTTCTGCAACGCCGGAGGCAACTTGCACCTGGGACGGAGCTAGAGCTATGCAGGGTTGCCCAAGACCTGCATTACCCTCCCTGCTTAGCTAGCTGATTCCGCAAGTGAGGCGAGCCAATAGATCGGCTGCGAAAACCAGCCACACATTTCATGTGAGATCTATAAAACAAACAAAAGTATTTTTTAAATTGAATACGATTCATCTTGTATTAATTTTTCTCTTTTTTTAAATTTCATTTTTCTTAACCTTGCCATAATCGGCCGGACGGTCAAAATCGAAAAAAATTTAAATTAGTTTAATACATATAAATTGCTGTCAAGTCTTCTCGTCGCCCATACCCCAAAGTCTGAAGAAAAAAGTGCGTCCTGCCCGTACTCTCTTACGGTGCCGAGACGTGGACACTGACAGTCTGTCTCCTCGCGAAGCTCAAAGTCGCTCAGAGGGCTATGGAGAGAGCTATGCTCGGGGTTTCTCTGGTGGACAGAATTCAGAGTCACCGATATAGCTCTTCAAGTTAGCAGACTGAAGTGGCAATGGGCTGGACACGTTTGTCGGAGAACCGAAAATCGTTGGTGTAGACGAGTGCTGGAGTGGAGACCGCGACTCGGCAAACGTAGTGTGCGACGCCCTCCTGCTAGATGGAGCGACTATCTGCGCAAGGTGGTTTGCAGAGACTGGATGCGTGTAGCCGAAGATCGGGCTAGGTGCCGCGCCTTGGGTGAGGCCTATGTCCAGCAGTGGACTGCCGCGGGCTGATATCGATATAAATTGTTGTCTTCCTTCTTAGATGCTTTTTAAACCTTGTTGGTGATAATTGTGAAGATCCAACACTTATCTCATAATTTTTAGAAGCAGTATTCTAATAATAACAGATTAATGGTGGCGCTCACGAGATAATCTCGACTCGCATTCTTCTACAGTAGGCAGAGGTTTATCATTTTTTTCAATCTTAAACCCTTTGTGATATAAATTTTAAAGTAACCTTATTACGAAATCGAAGTGAAGCTTTGAGAAATTGTTCGAAATAATTCCTACCCCTAAATTCCACTCCCGTACAACTCGCCCAAAGGAAAAGTTTCATTCCCGCTATTTGGATGAGTGGCGATCCAGTACGGTGCGTTTTTCCCGAAACTTCATTCCACCCACCACCACTCTATACAAGCGGCTGCCTTCAGCGATATTTCCGAACCAATACGATATTGGAACCTTCAAAAACCAACACATCTCAGAGTCGGTGCCGACAACGCATTTAATGCTATGTTGTTGCGGATGCCTACGGGAGGTGTTGATTGCTTTCCGTCTAGTGACACGCTTGCTCGTTTGCCTTCCTATTCCATAAAAAAATATTAACAATGGATCGAGATCGAGCTGATTGTCCGCGACACTTCAAACGAGCTAGCCGATTTCTACTACAAACAAAAATATGTAAAATAATTTTGACAAGAAAACAGCGTAGCTCTAGCTCGCATTGATTTTAGATAATAATTATATGTATACCTTATCTATATTTTCTCTTTTAATGATATCTGTGATACCATGCTATCTAATTATCTGTACATACACATAATTAGATAGCGAGATGTGTGTCTGTATCAATTTCGTTACTGTGGTCCGCGGATCTGACTACGTTAGTTTTTGGTTAAAACCAATGCCGGGAACTCCTGCCATATGATTAGCTAGAACAATTTTATGACACTTATTAGATTAAATTTTTTATATAAATTTTTATCAAATAGTTTATTTGTATAGTAAAATATTTTTTAGATTTTTATTTAAGGTATTGCAAAAAAAGTTTTTCTGTTATATTCTATTCTTAAAAAAAAAAACAATCTTACTAACTTATACACACTACAACTTACGCTCGCGGTCTTTTGTTGTAGCAAAGAGGATGTGCTTAAACGAGGTACTATTATTGTCATGACAATAGAAACGTTCTGTATCAACCTGCAATAGTCAAACAGTTTTTATATTTATCTATTTCAAAGCCGATATTATTTCAATGCGGATTAGTGGTATAACTGAACCTGAAATAAATATCTATAGGCCATACATATACATTAGTATTTCGAACCCGTGACTTGACTCCGTGGGTAGCAACCCTGTCACTAACCTAGTCAGTCGGTCGATAAAAAAGATATTTCTTTATTTGTCTCTTGTAATAAGTTTTTACTTTTTTCGATTTGCCACCGCCCTTGATCTTATTTACGTATACTCGATAATTGCGCTAGGGTTGGTACAAAAAATAAAAATAAACATTTTTTATTTTTTTGTACCAACCCTATACACTTTACAATTTACACTTACAGTCCCACACTAGGAATCGCCTATGACGTGATTGTTATTATAACACAGACAAACGCCCAGTCTGAATAAATATTGGGAATTAAATCCACGAAAGCTTCGAAAGCGCTACGAAATCAACCCTAAGCAATTTCAAATCGTCGATACCATTTCAAATTTATAAAAAAAATATTTAATCAATTGAAGAATCAATGCAACTTTAACAATCCTTTGTTAGACATGTGCATCCGTCGAAAGTCAGGGGTGTTCCCATTATGGGGTATAATTTAATTAAAACATTTGGCCGGCGGTTCCCCAATCCCACGTGGAAACAACCCTTAAGAGGAGACAGGGCTATCATACTCCTTCCCATTCTAAACCGGTAAACAAAAGTTAACCCACACAAACAAAAACGTAAACCATATGAAAAAACTGGTACAGCAAATTAGTCCTTTATGCCCTACTGCAGGGCCTTCCCAGTTCTAAAGGAATAATAATTAATATTCGAGTGAATTATGAATATCAACAATTCAAATAAATACTTACAAAGCAGATACACCTTTAAATATGAGGCAGCTCTTAGTGTCAATCTATCAACATCCTCTCCCGTCAAAAATATCAAAACTATTTTACAAAAGAAATAAATATACGATAAATAAGACTATTTATCATAATCAGTTTAACAATATTCATACAATAGAATCCAAGTTTACACCTAAAACTCATACTTGAAGTATGATAATTTAGAAAAATGATATCGTAGCTTCATGAACGTCTTCTTTTTCTGTTCTTAGATGGCAACCAGATACAACAATTATGCCAGTGTCAAGTAAAATATGTTAACATCAAATCTCTTGAAATAAAACAAGTCAACTTATCGCGTTACGTCTTGATAAAATAGTGGCTATTTTACCAAAACCTTCTATAGACTTTTGCAGTCCACTTAAAAAGACAGGATACACGCATTTATTGCATATAACTTCACTTATACGCCTTAATCGAACTATATTCTATAATACAATAACAATATAATACAATAACAATTGAACAATATAACTGACAATAATATAAGATTAATCAATCAATTCTTTGTTTATGACAACTATCAGTGAATTCTGCCAGTGTCAAAACAATCATGGAATATAAGATTTTGGAAATAATATAAAAACACAACGTCACTGATGTAAATTGATGGGAAAAGTCCTTCTTTAACGTCTATGGTAAACTTAAGTGAAGTATGAACTGTCAAACAATGACAAGATATGTCATAACATAGATTATACAAAAAATCCACTGACGTGTATTAAGCAAGAAGACTAGTCTAGTCTTCTAGTAAATCTAGTAGATGGGACAGTCAAAACATTTTTGCTAAGATCCGAAAAGAGGATGGGAGAGGATCGTGTTTTCAAAAGAGCATATTTGGGAATACTGTCCAAACGACATTAGAAAGTAATATATTACCAATTTATTTTTATATTATGGTATTTATAAATTATTCTCTTTAGGATTTCGGGAATTATGTGTACGCAGATTAATAAACAATTAAAATTAATGTTCCAAAGCGTGACCCAGCCAACGAAGTCGGTGAGCCTTAGTCTCGCCGATTACATTGGATTGGGCCACCAGATGCTTGATTTCGACATATTTTCGATTTTGCCAACTGCTCTTTCATTTGGTGTTGGTGTCCAAGCTTCTCAGTATAAAGATGAAACTCCGAATCTATAATACGATTCTTTGGCCTATTCTAACTTATGGCTTGGACACTAACGCTAAAGGAAAAGAAGAAACTTCTAGTCGCAGAACGAAAACTCCTCCGAAAGACACTACCGAATTTATTTACCCGCGTAATATGACTAATATTTAAATGAGAATTTATTTTAATTTGTATAAAGGACAGGTTCAAAAAATAACATTTTATCCAACACCTAGTTCTTTTAATAAATATAGTCATGAAATACCAATTATTCTGAAGAATATAGTCGCACAACCAAAAATTAATCATTTATCGATCACCAAATTCATTATTAGTTCCTTGAGGTGTAAGAGTGGCTGCTTTTCTTGAAGCTTAAATCGTTTAACCCTCATAAGTCGTAAGTCACCTCTCACGTGACAACAGTGCTTTTCACTGCGGTCGTAAGTCACGTGACAGGTGACAAGAGGAGACATGTTGAAACTCGCTCTGTGTGAAATACAGGCACTATTTTGCCTTATTAATTAAAAATCCGTGACAGAGCAATAGACATCTTCAGTTATTTATCATTGCCTTTTCCACCAACTATTTTTTAATATATGAATAAAGTCAACGAAAATTGTATCTGTAGCTACAACCTAGCGATAATCACGTATAAAAAGCTAGCCACCGATAAGGGTTAATAATTCTTCATTCTCAGTTTTCTCGAGGCGTAAACTTGGCTTTATATTTTCTTGGTGCAGTAATCAACCCTATCATCGGTTCGGCCGTTGGTAGCACACCGTCGATGCATTCAATCCTAAATCTCTGCAGAATACCGACGAATACGATAAATATAAATGACTTGGCTAACGCATCACCGGGGCAACGTCTGCGACCTGCGAACAAAATAAAATAAATATAATTCACTGGCGATAAGGTGCATAAGATATGGGCTGGTCACGTTTGTCGGAGATCCGACAATCGTTGGAGCAAACGAGTACTGGAGTGAAGACCGCGTCTCGGTAAACGTAGTGTGGGACGCCTCCCGGCTAGATGGTGCGACGATCTGCGCAAGGCGGCTGGCAGAAACTGGATGCGTGTAGCCGAAGATCGGGCTAGGTGGCGCTCTATGGGGGGTCTATGTCCAGCAGTGGACTAACGCAGGCTGCTGATGATGATGATGAAGGTGCATAAGAGCGTAGTAGCGAGTGGCGTGTGTGTCGTTGTATCTGGAGCCAATACACACTTTGGGTCGTTGAGCCAATGGAGTAAGGTTCTAATTATATCGTAACTATTTCATTTTCGTTATTAACCTTGAAGACTTCGTAACACAAGCGGGAGATACGAAGGTTACGGTCTGAAGATAACGAACAAAAAAAACTGATCCTCCTTTCCAAAAACCTGTTGAAACTAAAGAAGGCGCATTACGTTTAAAGGGGCGGTCAAAAGCCCCTTCCGGTGAGATCGAGACTCACGCTACTATCAGAGAGCGATACATACCTACATTTATTATTTTTACATTTGCAAACAAATTTTAGTTACACGGACAAATAAATTCGCATTCTGCGCTTGCAAGCATGACAAATTAAAAAAAAATTAAAATAACAAAAAATACTTTAAAACGGAAATGATAAATGTACCGACAATATTAACCTCACTTAGTTTATAATATAATCACTATACATTGACGAACGTAGTGTCAAACATCACCCAGCTAGACGGTGGTAGAAACGCATTGATCATTAAGCCGAAGGTTGGGTTAGGTAGCTCGTCTTGGGAGATGCTTATTTCCAGCTATGCCGTGCCAGATTGCCGCGGACCGTTGATCATCATAATTTGTTACAAGCAAGTGTCGGAAGCCACGTTTTTGTTGCTTTGTATAGCTGCTATCATGTACGATTTATCTCACCTTAAAAGACCTACGCAAAGCAGTAGACCGTTTTAGACCGTTTTAGTTACGAAAGATACAACACAACATATATCACAAATAAGTTAATAACTACTTTCGCTTGGCGGTATTTTATAAAAAAATTACGCAGAATACGCTAAGCAACGAATGGACTAACATAGAACCATATATTTTCCAATACAAGTGTCATTTTTGTCTTTTTTTATGGGATAGGCCGCCCATAAACATCTGCAGCGCAGAAGCGTTGCCGACCTTTAAGGAAATTTCATTATAGGAGGGGTAGGGGGAGGGAGATTGGGCCGCCGGAACCTCACCGGACAAAACGCGGTAGCTAAGCTACCACTCAGACACCAGTTTTCTGCGGGAGTATGATACCTCCCCGAGCGAGCCGGCCCATTAATGCTACAGGCAAATAATATGTGAAGTATATATCTGCAGCGTGGCTCTACCACTACCAAAAGTATAGGAACCTCGTACCTCTGAACACCATAGGCATCACAAATGCATTACCGGCCTTTGAGATATGAGCAGGCTTGTTTTCTGAAGGTTCGTATCAGTTCGCAATGTAACTGTTTCCTCAAACTAGTGGTGCTTCGAATGAAGTTTCAGGAAAAACGCACCGTACTGGATCGCCATTCATCCAAATAGTGAGCATGAAACTTTGGAACGATAAAACGTCTGCGTACGGCTAGTTTTTTTTTTCAATGAGGTTTAACAGAATGCGTTCTGTACAGGAACATGAATACAGATTGAAGCAAGAAGATACACTAGCTTAAACCAACCGTACTGTACATTTGATGATCACAGAAACCTAGAGATCAAACTCATCACCTTCCTTACTTACTTCTTTATCTCCCATTAGTTATATTTTAATCCAAATTAGGCAACACATCTACAGTGCTCTTTGCGTTCGAGACATCCACGTGTGGCGGTGTATACTTACTAACAAATGATACTTATTTGCTTAGAACACTGTCTCTTTATGTAGCATTTCACTGATTTTTTATTAATAGATAAATTATATAGTTTGTTAACGGTCTATTAAGATGTTACTTCGACGGCGGCCATTTTCAACTGATCTTTGCCGGGTAGTCATATGACACTTGCGCTCGAGACAAGGACAGCAACATATGTCTACACTATCTACACACCACCTATTCTGTAATTTAAAAGCTTACCTAATCCAAACGGATAGAAATGTTCTGTACTTTTCAACTGGCCACCATCATCAATAAATCTCTCGGGTATGAATTTCTCGGGTTCATTCCATATCTTCGAATCGAAATGCAGATCACCTATTGCCATTAGAATTGTTGTTTCTTTAGGAATGTAATATCCATCTATGTATGTGTCATTGAGAACTCTACGTGGACCCATTAAGGGCACGATCGTATAATATCTTTGGATTTCGAGAAGAAATGCAGAAGTGTAAATAAGTCTGAAAATTATTATAAAATGGGACATATATGGGCTGTATAAAAAAACACAGTGCAATATACACATAAAAAATAAAAATATTTTTTTTTTACAAAACCTATTACTATCAGTCCATGATGGTGTATTATATCCTAGAGTTTGATTTATCTCTTCATAAAGTCTGTCCTGGACATGTTTGTTTCTGAGGACTGTCAGTAAAGCAAATTCCAAGACGTTGCTTGTCGTCTGAGATCCAGCAATAAGTATGTCCAAACATATTGTCTTCAATTGTTCCTCTGAAAAATAAGTGAGAGTTATACTAGGGTAAAGTAAACGTTGACCTTTTTCATTTAGACATAGATCAATAATATTAATTTTATTGTAAACAGTAGCCGTGGCAACGGTTTAATGTTGTTACCGAGGCATGGAAGACGTTATAGGGAATAAATGGAGTCACTAATAAATCGAGTTGCCAGAAGGTAGAATAGGTAGCAACACCGTTCGGTCATAGTTCGGTTGGTTGCCCTAGATTTCGATAGAGTGACGTGACAGTGATCGCTGATCTGGGCGATCTTCGCGCAGGCAATTGGCGAGAGGCAGCCCAACATCGGTGACCAATGGCGGGTTCTCGTATCGGAGACCAAAACACATTGGGTCTTTGTGCCAACGAGGTAAGTAGTATATTAAGTACCACTAACCCATTTCCTGCTGTCGTTATCTGTCTTCCAATACCTCAGTCAATAAAGCAGCCTTCATGGTCAAGTTATTGTCATTATAGTCTCAACACTTAAGCTTTCTAATAGCTAGTCCTTCCAATAAAATTGCAAAGGCCCTAGGGAAAGTTATTACTTTTATGTTGTAACATGACATACTTTTTTATAGGATAGGAGGGCAAACGAGCAGGCGTATCACTTGATAGAAAGCAATCAACGACGCACATAGACATTCGCTGTGCCATAGGCAGTGCAGAAGCTTTGCCGGCCTTTAAGAAAAGTGTAGGCTTGTTTTTTGAAGGTTCCAATGTCTTATCGGGTCGGAAACACCGCTGGAGGTAGCTGGTACCACAGGGCAGTGGCGCGTGGAAAAAATAGACAATATTGCACATACTGACCAAATCAAATGTTGCTTAAATTTGGTTTTGGATTTCGAATATAAATACAACCATAACTGACATCGACTCAAAAATGAGGGGTGTTGCTCTAATCCTCACGCTTGACATCGTATCTTGGCGTTTATTCTAAGGTAGAAGTCGCTGCCGGTCTATTGATATTTACTTGATATATAGGGTGTTCAGTAGCAAAATTAGGTTATAGGTCGAATAATCAGTAAAAGTATGCTTACTGATTATTTTCTGTCAATATTAAAGGAACATTCTGTATTCACTTTACGCACATGATCGATGAATCTCCATTTCTTCGTGATTTCTTTCTTACACATTAATAAGTCGTTTCGGTGATATCCTCTGGTATACCCAGATCGCCGGATCTCACCCCTATGAACTTTTTTCTGTGGGGGTTTTCTTCAAAAGTAGTATGAAACAAACCTGTCGACCATCTCAGCACTACAAGCAAATATCCCGACGTGGCGATCAACATTAAGAAGAAATAGTTTTGGATAAATAATACCCGCACTATTCTTCGTTATTGATTTTTTTATTCGTTATTGAATTTTATTTATATCTTTCGTAGCATTTTTTTTATCATTCATGTTTGAACACCCTAAAAATTGTTGCTTAAATTATAAAATCAGAATAAAATTACCTGTAAATGTATCTTTATTTTCCTTCAGCTCTTCCAAAAACATGTATATAAAGTCGCTACCTTCAACTAACTTCTTTTTGTGTTTTTCTATCGTTTCCTGAATAATAATAATAATAATCATTTATTTGGACACCACAAAGTTACATATATAACTTACAATAGAGAGAAAATAATACATATATGGCAGGATAATGCCTGAAATAGGGGTGAGCCTGTATCTCAGATTACTAGCCTTCCAGCCCTTATTTCTAATTAATTATTAATATCTATGGGGATATAAATATAAAACCTCAAATATTACATATTAAAATGTATATGTGTGTGCTCGTGTGTGTGTGCGCGCCCGTGTGTATGTTTATGTATGCTTAAATGTTTTTAACCCGTCATGTGCATTCAATTGTCATATAATATATAGTTTAAAAAGTTACAGTATACAGTTCTGATCGTAGTCAATTTTCAGTTTCGTGATAACTGATACCTATCAAAATGCTTGCTACTACCTTTTTAATGTATGAACTACTTTTTTTAATAGTAGATATATTTCTTATAAAGTAGGGGCCCAAGAAAAACAAGCCGCGCAAATTCAGTTCTAACAGGAGTAGCTAGTATCCTCCGCTCTTTTGCTATTATGATAATAGTGCTCTGTAATAAATAACAGATAACGAGATTATTGTTATTTATTATTATTATTATTTTATTTCTTTACTGTTATTGCTTTTTATTATAATAGAAGGATGAATAAGAGTTATTTAATTTATATTGAGTTATAATATCGCTCTACAAGAATGTAATATGTTTTTGTGCCTAATAAATAAATAATAATGTACATTTATTTAATTCAAAAGTCACAAAAAACGGACACAATAAAGGTCGACTTAACCATTACTGTGTCTGTTTTTTGTGACTTTTGAATTTTTTTTCTAAACCCCACATACATAACCCTCTATTTGCGCACAGGCATATTTCTAGAGTAATATAATTTAAACCCACCACGCTTGCACAAGGCGATTGAAGGAGGTATCCAGACTCGGAATAAATACCTGTAGGCTATACATATATTTATTCCGATGGTTGTACCCGCAACCATTCACTCCGTAAGCGATAGCGTCACTATTGAGCTAGTTCGATTTCTGAATAGTATCGTGCTCTAATTCTTTTCACCTTCCTTAATTTTCTTTTCTCCTTCCATTACCTCAATTATATAATGTTCACAACCAAGGCAACGCATTCCGGTCGCTGGTGTTTATTCATCATCAGGAGACCTGCACGTTGGTTTCAACCAAACAGGAATAAAACTACAAACGATATTTTTTATATTACATACTTTGTTACGAAAAATTAATTACCTCTATAATATCAGATATTTGCTCATTCATACTTTTTATAATTGAATATCCACTTAGGTGCGGAATTATAAACCTGCACCAGGGTATTTGATTTAGCAAGCCACCAGTGATAGAGAAAGCCTTGGATCTTGCATTTAAGAGCTCTAATAAATAAACCAAGCGCTTTTCCTGAATTCGTTCGCCTGAAAAGAGTAATCTCTATTACCATAGTATTATAACAGCGTCAGCTTGAATAGAATTAATTTTCTGACAGAATACTTTGTGCTCCTATAAAACTTTCATGTTAAATACAACGACATGACTGTCTGACTTAGCAAACTGAACTAAAAACCATCAGAGTAGACAACTATTTTTTATGGGATAGAAGGGCAAACGAGCAAGCATGTCGCCTGATGGAAAGCTAACTACGTCGCCCATAGACATCAGCGCCACCACAATAATCACGGAAGAGTTGCCGGTCTTTAAGTAATGGAGTGGAAACCGTGTTTTGATAAACGCGATGAAGGATGCCCTCCGATTATATGGAATAGCGATCTTCACTGTTAGGAACTTGATGCCTGAAGCTAAATATCTGGCTTGGTGATGTATCCTGATGGATCATTTCCCCTATAATAAGTTTCAAGATTTTTTTCTTAATTAGAATCGTATTTTAAACAAAATGTTAAAAAAAAAACCGCAAAGTTGGATTTATATAATAAAAATTCTTATAATCAAGTGATAAATAAGAGAATAAATAAATAAATAAATGCCAAATGGCCGAGGAGTTCATTCGAGTGGATCCTATTGTACAGGTCGATCGTTTAACAATGCCACAATAATGCAATTACACAAATTGGCTCCCACTATTATAATCTGAGAATCCTCGGGTTACGATCACCGCACTACCGAAGTTTGTTGTGTGAGGTCGATAAAATTACTCGCATATACATAATATGTTTGTAATTCGATGGCACGGTGAATTTCGTGTCATCTAAGATTTAAGTTCCCCTGCATGTATTTTATGGTATGTTAATAATTAGGTATGCAATACTTTTCAAAAAATGCACAAAAGAAACGACACTTTCTAACACGGCTTCAGACGATAAAGCCGTCACGAACGCCATCTATTAAAAGTAATTCGAAGTAAAAGAAAGAAAAAAATTTTTCATTTTTCAAGCTGTTCTTACATGTTTTCTCTATATTTTTTTATTCGTTCACCTCCCCTGTATTAGAGCGAACAAAATAAACAAAAATTCAAATCGTTCGAGCCGTTTTTGAGTTTTAGCGAGACTTTTTCAAAAATTTTAATTTAAAATACCTCTCCTTTTTTATATATTTAACATTGTACTTTTAAGATTATTAATTGAGTCAGGCGTTACTTTGCGGAAATCCATCACTATACGGACAGTCAAAAGTTTTACTTAACTAAGATCCGCAACAAGCAAAACAATAACAGAAAATTAATAATGTGTGTTTTTCCGTTGGGTTAAGTGGATTTATTTGGAACTTAAACCAAAAACTTACCGAAAATCGGCCATCAATTCTCCACCCACCAACCACTATACACAACACCAAACACACATTATCACTTTTCCATCTTGTAAACGACATGTGTTTCGCCCCAACACGAGGCATCTTCAGGAAGACAACCGAAAAGACTTTTCGGTTGTCTTCCATAGAGTTTACTATACCTGAAGATGCCTCGTGTTCAATAAAAATATAATAATAATATATAAAATAATAATAAATAAAACAAAAATCAAATAATATACACGTATTATATCCTTTATGCATCTACTTAATGAAACACTCGCAGTTTAAAAAATGAGTTCAAGGCACGAACTTATGATGGATAATATCAGCAATGAGAAAGGATTTTTGGAAATGGATTCCGTGAAGCGGTTAAAAGAGGATGAAAGTCTATATGAGAGGTCTGTCATTTCATCCTTTCTTTCATCAGCCCGTGGTAGGCCATTGTATATAGGCATTTCACATAATGTGCCATATACTTCTATTCAAGTATCACCAGGCGCCTACAATACTCTGATGGTTATCAATACTTCGACAAACGTAACCTGCCCTTTGCCTTCAAATTGGTAACTCGGGAAACTATGTCAATGACCTTGGTTGTCCGACAAATTTCTTCATTCCTACTTACTATACATCAGCGAAACTTTCAGATTAACCAGCCCTCTGTACAGTTCCCTGACTTTGAGCTTGTAAAGTCGACGGAGTATCAGCGTCTACGAAGAATACAGCCAGTGCATACTGATGGTAGATCTTCATCCTTAAACTTTAAGTACTTAATCATCTCATTGTGTAGCTGCGTAATAAAACGTAAAACACAAAGCTTACCTGCAGTATACTGCCATAGGATATTCATAACTGACTTAGCCAATATCTCCTTGGGTTCTACAGGATTACCATTATTTTTATCAATATACTTTATTATGCTTAACATTTCTTCCTGAACCACCTTTTCCATTTTAGTTTTACCAAATCCAACATTCCTCAATTGTTTAACAGTAAATTGTCTATGCTCTCGCCATAAAGGTCCATCGGCAAACGTAATACCTAAAAAAATAATATCAAAACATTAATCGTTTTAACCATCATTGTTAGTACGCAAATTTAACAGGTTCAGAGACTCCGCCAGCCTAAAGCAACTTGCCGTGGCCAATCTGGAAGCCTCTCAACCGTCTGCGCACCCAGACTGGGCGCTGTAGAGACATGGTAAAGTGGGGCTTCTCAGCCACATACCCCTTGTGCAACTGTGGAAGAGACACATAAATAATGGCACACTTGACATGCTGCTCTTTTGTGCCCTATCACCTGCTCAAAAGATGACCTTATGAGGGCAACCGTTGATGCAGTCTTAGTGGCCAAGTTCTAGCTGGTAGAGTGTGATCGCTGACTCGGTGAAGAAGAAGAAGTACGCAAAACCCAGGGGGGTGGGTAGCTATAGAATGAAGAATATAAATATATTGTCTAATTTTATTATGTAGGTATACAAGGCTACATAAGATTAATGTTTTAACCTTACGTAGCCTTGCATATATAATATAATTTACAAAAAAATTGGCTAGAGGTAGCCCAACAATGTGACCAGTGGTGAGTTCTCATATGGCGAAGTAAGTTACAATAGTGACGGAAAAAAATAATATGTATTATGGTACAATTGCGCCGCAGGTAGATCATTCATCCGAATTTCCATAAAAAAGTCTCTAAAAAAGTCGTTACCACTAACAACCTCACCTGCAGACGGCGCATATTTTCAATAAACGAACAAATTCCTACTAAATGTGATAAAGCAGCCCTGAAATAATCTATTCATATACTAGTTACTAGTTACATCACAGCTTTTAGGAAGCGACGTCTTTTCGTCGACCCTGCCTCAAAGCTTGAAGAGAGAAAAATTTTCGACCATCCTACCTATACAGTGTCAAAACGTGAACACTGATAGTCCGCCTTATCCCTAAGATTTCTTTACCTTTTCATAAGCGTATATTTTGTTTCATCATAACTTTGACTTATAATTTTCAGGGACAAAATGGCAAGGGCAAATGTTGAGTTGGAATACGAAAGACCGGTTATATGAAGGTAAACGAGACATAATTAATGGCTTAATATTAATTAATTTGATAAAGTTAACGTATTTTTTTTTCTACATTGCTTATCCTGATAATGATGAATTAGAATATGTACCTATATGGAAACATTTTGCTTAACATTATACTAAAATGATAAGTTAAACTATGTAGATAATATGTATATGTAGATATACGTGGGTTATTCCAAAAATTGTTAGTGAAATGAAAAATAGTACGAAAAATATTTATTGAAAATGAAATAAAAACACGTCATTGATGTAAGTTGGCGGGAAAAGTCCAAAAGTTAGCTGTTAATTCAGAATAGTTTCAGAAAAAAAAGAGATTATATTGTATTTACTAAATGGCTAACAATTTTAGCAGCAACTTCGTCAGCAGCCTGAGGCAGTCCACTGCCATAGCGCCACCTAGCACCGCCCTGCGCAGATCGTCGCACCATTTAGCCGGGGGGCGTCCCACACTACGTTTACCGAGACGCGGTCTCCACTCCAGCAACTTAAGTAAGTATAAATTTTATTTTAAATATCTTACCAATCCTTTTTCCAAGACATCTTAACCTGATAAAAAAATTGTCTGGCCTCCCTTCGTATTCCTTCTCAGTGAACACTTGGCGTATATTTTTTTCTCCGTACACCACCACCACTAACTCTGTGCCAAGTTTTAATCCCAAAACTTCAGTCGAAAATTCTTTAGCCAAGTGCGAAAATCCCTTCCACTGGGATCCGTACTTCTTTGTCACACGTTGAACGACATTGTTGCAGCCGATGAAAGGTAACCATTTTGGACCTGAAATAAATCATCTCACAAATTTATTAGGTTTTTTATTTGATAGGGGTAAGCGAGCGAGCACCCGTGACGCCTGATGGAAAGCTATCAACGCCGCCTATAGACATAGGAAACACTGCAGTCTAGACATCGCAGAAGCGTTGCCCGCCTTTGAAATATGTGTTCTACGCACCGTCAGTCTATGCACGTAACTATAGAAACAGGGTGGTTAGTTCTGTGTTATTTATGTACCCATTACACTCTTTGTAGAAAAAGTACATGTCCAAATCGGTCTATGTTCTATTAGGGAGTAGAATTTACAGAAGTCTTTATATGAATTAGAAGTTTTCAGACACATTTTTCGCCGCCAACAGGAAAACTTGGAAAAATTGATCATCTGTGCAAACGTTGTGGGTAAATGATCCAGGAATAGATCCCCGATGAGATGGTTCAACCAACGAAGCACACCTAGCACTCCAAGCGTCCGACTGACTACCAACCGCAACAAATGGAATCGCTTGGTGAAGTCTGGTATTGTAAAAACAACATTAATTCGGTTTAAGACTAAAAAACCTACTTAACTAATATATGATTAACATTTAATAGTACAATCAACTATGCCTAAACATGTTAATTGTTTAATTCTATCGTCGTACATATACACTTATCTTAATTGATTTCTAAGAAAATTTGCATTAGCTTAAACTATAATAGATTATTAGAGGCAGAAATACTTCGCTAAGAGCCGAATACAAAAATTACTTTGCTAGGAGCCGAAAAAAAATATTACTTTGCTAGGAACCGAAAACAAAAATTACTTTGCTAGGAGCCAAAAACAAAAATTACTTTGCTAGGAGCCAGAAACAAAAATTACTTTGCTAGGAGCCAGAAACAAAAATTACTTTGCTAGGAGCCGAAAACAAAAATTACTTTGCTATAATAGAAATTTGCGGAAATAGAAAAACTTTATTTATGACACTTTTTTTTTTAACTCTTCCGTTCGTGATTATATAGATAGAAACTAAAGCTAAAGTACATATTATACAATCATATAAAACATTACAAAAGAACAAACTAAAAACAAAATTAAAAAACTTTTTTTAAAGACTGGCAATGTTTATAATTCAAACTTACCAAATGGGCTACTTCTACTGAATTTTAAATTTTGATAGTGAAGAATGAAACAACTAGCCTAGTGATAACAATATTAATTTATGCAGCCAGGTGTTACTTTGCGGAAAACCATTATATGTATAGAGTCTGTCTATATATATTCATTATCCATTATCAGAATTCAAAATTTAGCAGCAGTAGACCATCAATCTATAGACATTCAAACTATCCATCTGATACACATTCAAACTTACATTATTAATTTTTTACAGTATTATTTTAAAGAGCCGGGCGTTACTTTGCGGAAATCCATTATATAGATAGAGTCTATCTGTAGACATTCAAATTATCTATCAGATAGACATTCAAACTTACTTTGTGCACGCGGATCTTAGCAAAGTAAGCATGAGGCACCTACCGTAGTAATTACAGTATTAATTCACGGAGTCAGGCTTACTTTGCGGAAATTTATTATATAGATAGACAGTCAAACTTACTTTGCTTTGTGCTCTTAGCAAAGTAAGTTTCACTATGTTTATAATGATTGTAGTAAACAATGGTGTTCTGAATTGATCCGGTGTAATTCCAAATGAGTTATTCTGTTTCGTAGAGTAATATATGAATTTGGTAACGAAAGGCAACCAATTAAATTAACAGAATTAAACCGGGCTTATGCAGTATTCCATTATCACCCCAAAGTGAAATTCAATCGTACACATTAACTGTTAGTTAATTTACGTTTTCATGTTAAGTAGATTTTGGTATTCAATTATGGAAAACTTAATGCAACCTAATCCATAATCAATAATTATTAATATTCTCTTGATTCGGATGTTAAGCCGGGCTTTCACTGCGAATTAATTAATAGATACTAATAATCTAAAATTATAACATCTAATTCATAGTATAATATTAAGTAATTATTTTTTTAGGAGTGAAACTAGTACATTTTTAAATACATAACTTTATTCCACCAGTTCTTTCTACTCTTCATCATCGCGTCTCAAACTACGTTTGCCAAAACCATAGACATGGAATTTTTATTTCGCTAAATCTACGGTCAAGACAAGGCCTTGCGGCTTAATAATTAATAAAGAAAGAAGTAGAAGAAGAGGCAAATAAGCAAGCGTGTCACCTGATGATATACATTGACCGCTGCTGATGGATATCTCGAACACCAAGGATACAGAACCTACGTTAGTTACCTTGGAATAAGATGTGAATAATTGATGGAGAAGAGGGAAGAAATAGGAGGAGAAAAAAGTAGAAATGGAAGGGAAATATGGTATTTTTTATGGGATAGCAAGGCAAACGAGCAGGCGTGTTATCTGATGGAAAGCGATTAAAGCCGCCCATATACATCTGTAGATTCGTAGGCAGTGCAAAAGCGTTGCCGGCCTTTAAGGAAAGGTCATTATGAGAGGGGTTGGGCCTCCGGAACCGCTCACCGGATGAAGCACGGTGGCTAAGCTATCATTTAGACGGCGGTTTTCTGCGGGAGTGTGGTACTTCGAGCGAGCCGGCTCATGCTATAGATAAAAAATATGTCATTCTTGACTAAGTATTCGTCTTGAAGGAACTAAAGGAAGAGCAAATGAATAGGAACAACAGAAATGCTACCACTTGCTGCTTTTAGAAAAGTTGATGGAAAATACAATAGAAAGAAATGGGGGGGATGAGCTAATTACAAGTTAGTTAAATATGAGAGTATTGTGTAAAACAAACTTGTTCATACGCACATACTGCAGATTAAAATAAGTTAAAATGTTTTGATATTTTATACAATACTTAACAAGACACATAATGTTCCATTGTACTGACGTTATCACATTATGATAATTCTCATTGAAAAGTTAATGTCCTCTTTTGTCAAGTAATAATACATTCGACTGATTTATAAAGGCCTGTAGACAAAACCATTTCAAACTAATTAAAAAATACTGATAATTTTTAACTTGCATTAGTAATTTTAAGATAGACTGATATTAGCAAGTGAACATAAATAACGATATACATATCTATACGATATAAGTATATTGTACGTCAAGTATATTTGGATCTCTGACGTATTTTTTTGTTGGAGAAACCCTGAGCACATAGCTCTCTAAGCGATTCTAAGCTTGTGAGCAGTTAAACCTTCAGCGTCCACATTTCGTGATCGTAAAAGAGTATATTTCAACGACGACGGTTGGAATTAGAATGAATCTCGTACCGACTGAATTTCGGTTTTTATACACAACATTGAGAAAGCGAACAAAGACAATAAACAATAAATATTAAAATAAATTTGCTCTAACGTGGCATCAATATATTTTTTAACAAACAAATAAAAATTACTTCAAAACAATTCTTAAAATACAGGTCAATGTTCAAAATAAATATTTATATGAATTGTACATAATTCTAAATAGTTTAATTTAAACTAATAACAATTATTATAATTATTTTGTATAAACCAACATTATTCTTATCTCATCTACCAACAGATGGCGCCACTAGTCATAAAACTAAGTATCGTCTATTGCATAAAATAATTGAATATGATATTAATTACAAATACGGTCACCTATACGTAATATTATACATATATTTATCCCGATGCGATAATCGAATCCACGACGATTGCCCGCAAAAACGGTAGCTTCTCCACGGAATTACTTAGGTCGTCGCTGTAATGGACACAGCGTTTCAACATAGATTAAATCACAAATGCGTTGTTGGGTTAAATTTAGATCGACATCTCGAGTTCGTCAGTCCATTTGTCATTTCAAAATAGAACTGGGTCTCTTAAAAAGTGTCACATACGGGCACGTAAAGTTCACTGTATAGTATTTGAGGAAACAATTACTGTAGCTTAATGGTCAAAATAACTGTAATATACTTTACTAAGCGGCAGCGGACGTCATTAAGATATTGGCTGTAAATAAAGAAAATTATGTCTACTTTTCAAATCTTTACGTACACAATTCTTGCACTGGTATAAGCAAGGTTTTATTATAAAAAACAACAATAATTAGATTAACTTTACCCAGTTAAAAAGCATTATTTTTTACAAAAAAAAATCTATTAACCTATAAATGATTTATCATATGTTATACCGTAATAAATTATTATTATTATTTTTGGCTGCCAACCTTCGCAAGTCGGAGAGGCACTCTTAGAAGAAGAAGATACCACAATGTAATAAGTCCACTGGTGCACATTGGGTTCCTTCAAAATCAATGGGTGTTTTCTTAATCCCCAAAACTGTTGGGCGGATTGAGGATCGCAAATTAATTTTTATTCTCAAGTAAACGCTTCTGTCTTAGTATTCCTCCATAGTCGAGTCATACGGCACCCATGTTAAGAAATAGGTCCTATGTACGCCAAGGACATAAACAGTTTCATTTTATATTTCTATAACAATAAAATATCGATAAAACAAAAGAACGAATTTGAAATCTATTCAAACATAAATTAAGACTGTTCCTAAGGGATACATGTATTAAATTATAAAAAAATGACATGCTTTTCCGCCATCCTACATCAGTGACGTGTTTTTATTTCATTTTCATAATCTTATATAATTATCAGTTATATTGTTTAATTGTGTTGGCGTATTATACAATATAGTTCGATTAAGGCGTATAAGTGAAGTGATATGAAATAAATGCGTGTATCGTAACTTTTCGTAAGTTGACTGAAAAAGACCATAGAAGGTTTTGGTAGAATAGCCACCCTTTTTATAAAGACGTAACATGATAAGCTGACTAGTTACAATTCAAGAGATTGGATATTATTGTATTTTACTTGACACTGGCATAATAGTTACAACTAATTACCATCAAAGAAAAGAAAAGAAAAAAAAATTACATTTTTAGGTATAAAACAAAGTGTTAAAATCTATGACATTTATGAATATTCTGTTAAGACAATTATTACAACGCCGTATCTATTCATTCAAATGGACTGAGGGAAAATTGCATACATACATTGAAAATAATATTTATATATCGACGCAAAAAGTGAAAACGCTGTAAATAACAAATGTAAAAAAAATATTATATATTCGGATATGAAAAAAATACTGCGTGAGATTTCACAGCTCTATGATAAATAGAAAATTTTGTACAGTTTTTAAGCTTACTGTTTTTACGTGACGAGATACAATTTTTTCAGAAATCTTAAAAGATTTTTGGCTCCGGTGATGAGTTTTCATTTTGCGATTCACTACGTTTTCGCTGTTTTACGTCGATATGTACATAGTTTCAATGTTATTACTGCAAACGGCAACTCTAGGTACACCATACACACGCCCCGTGTAAGGGTTTATATTAGGTATACAATATAAAATTGTATTAAAAGTATATAACGTCTTTAAATGTACATTACATGATTATCAGAAACATTAAAATGTAAATGTAAACTTTTAATGAAAAATTTGAAATATAGAATAAGAATATTGTTTTGTTTTATTTTTGACATTTGAAATTTCAAATCTCAAAAATACGGTAAGTAATAAATACGTAATTTACATACTTATTCGACAATATTTAATGTAATTTGATGAAAAATTTGTACGCCTTATAGGTAAACTACAGAATGTTTTTTAATCACCTTTTGTCTGTAGGAGTGCAATAAATGAATTATGAAAATATTGTAACTATTATATATATAAAATATTTTAATATTTCTAGAAATCTTGTGAACCACTACTACCTAAAATTATTTTAGTCTTTGTGGCAGGATAATATAGTTCACGTCAATTGTCTAACAATAAAATCGAACCAACAATTTAAATGCGGTTCTTAGTTGAGCTAGAACTGCTTGATAAAATCTTATTCTCGAATTTCTTGCAGATTCTTCCTGGCAAAATGAAATTTTTGAACAGATAATATATACGAACAAATTACATTTCGAAAGCATTTTAATTAAATCTTAATTTAAGTTTAAGAATATTTATGTTTTTGTATATAATATATGAAATACACACTTACCCGGAGGGAACTTTTGCGGCTTCGTCACACTCTTAACTATAAATGCAATAATTGCAAACGAAATTAAAATAACAATTGTTAATAACATTTTGAGGTGTGTTTCGGAGTGCCAGACGAGTTGATACTTGAGTAGCGTTCGTCCAAATGACGTCTAAAGAACGACTGGCGATACTTTTCTTGTTTCCTTTTGAATTGTTTACGCAATAAAATCGAACTCATATTTCTTGATCAAAATTTTGTTTGTTTGTATATTTTTTATTAGATACATACAATAAAGGTGCACTCATCATATAGAGGAATCTCTTCAATTCAAATGTTAGTTATTATTTACATCTTTGTTTTAGATATATGTTATTTATTTTTGACCACATTTGTTATTTATTTTTGGGCGGTCTTATCGCGTACAGCGAATATTTCCTGCTCAGAGATATTAAATCTTAAATGTTTTAATATATAATTTCAATATTATATTATGTACACAATTAAATTAAATCAAATAATTTTAATTCTAAAATTACGAAAAAGTAGAGTTTATTAAACTCTTTACCTTTTTGATAATTTTAAAAATTGAAAGAATACGACAAGTAATTGTTTTTGAAACGAAAATATATTTGATATGCCTCTCTAAGACGTCGTAGTGTATTGTAAGTTTAATAATCAAGTATTGTTTGTATCCAATAGAACATTTCAACTACAAAACACCAAAACGATTTCCCTATGATACCTATATTTGCTCCACCAGTGATGACAGCAGTGTGGAAGACCCGTCTTATCCGATTTCGTGTTGAAGATCAATCAATCGGGGAATATCTACACCCTGTAGGGGTGTAGGAGCGAGCCTCGGGGTTGAACTCCACTACACGGACCTATGCTCGGGATGCGACAGCCTCCCGGTCTTTGCGCCGTCGTTGCCAGCGGCTTTTAGGCGTTATGTATCTGGCCAACCCCTCATCTTCAAACCCGATGAGCAAGGTAGGGCCAAATAAGTTGTACATCGCCGTGTTAAAGTCAACATCGTCGACTCCATTACGTCGACGAGTTTATGGAGCAAACTGGTGAGAAAGCTGGCGGCCGCTTCATATTGTGCGATCCGCTCTGCTCCATACTTAGCGAGCGGGGTGGGGTGTGTTGAAGATTGTGGGTAGTTTAAAAGTCATTACAGTGTAGAACGCCATCTATTCATAAATACAGATAAAACAGAAATTAACGTACAGTGCCATCTATTGGCATACTTTATGACTAATATCAACACGACAGCAGTAGACTTGACTACTTTATATTTATGTAACTTTGTATGCCACTTTTAATCGTATTGTTCATCTAAGGCATGACAAACTTATCTATATAATTTCTCGAAAACTCCATCGAACTTTTTTTCATTTAATTAAAATAAAACTATCTGTTAGGTACTGTGTTTGTACGTTTTCTTTATGATTTTAAACATTTATTAAAGTTTTTATATTGTTTTACAGTAGGTTCATGAAAAATATCTTAATGAAATAATGAAATTTAAATACCTTAATACTTTTTCATTAATAATTATTAAGAATTATAAGTGAAGAAACAACAAATTAATTGCTTCTTAATCAGTGAGATGGATATGTTCTAGGTATTTCTTGTTTCACGTGTCTTGAAGTTTCAAATAAGAACTTGCGTTAATAGGGATCGATTGTTAGACATAGTGGACCCCCAACATCAGTTTTGTCACTCATGTTATAAAAATGAACGTTAATTTTCATTATTATACTAACTAATTAAAAATGAATCTTTGTCTCCGAACAGATCTTACGCCACTTTGCCCTGTCCTGCGCCACCTCCTGCCAGTTGCAGACTTGAAGGTTCGCAAGTCATCTTCAATCATGTCTCTCCAGCGGTACCTGGGGCGCGCCACAGGACGTCGTCCAGTTGGGCGACCCACATACGCTCTTTTGACTGCGCGATCCTCCCCCACCCTCTCCACGTGGCCCAGCCAACGAAGTCTGTGAGCCTTAGTCACTCCTGTTACATTAGGTTGGGCCATCAGATGCTCGATTTCGGCATTTTTTCGATATCGCCAACTGTCATCATCACTTATTATTATACTATACAATATTATTGTTATAATAACTATACTAATTATTAGTTATAAGTACAGGAGCTGACTTTTCTTTTGACGTGAACGTCTTTAAATTTCCTCCATTGTTAGAGGTAATTAAAAAACGATTGAGTACAAAATCAGGAGATATGGTTTGGTGTTGCAGCTACATATCTATCTACATTCAAAATTTAATTACACTACTCGATAGCTAAAGGATTACTATGTGACGCATCGCGCGTGGCGGAGGGGACAAGTGGTAAAAGGCTAGTTAAATTTGTCGGAAGACTGACAATTGTTGAAAGCTAGAGTGGAGTCTACTTCTTGGCAAACACATTACGTTGGAGTGGAGTCTACTTCTTGACAAACACACTACAAGAAAATCCTCCTCGTTGTCCTAAAATCATATGGAGCCACAATAAGCGCAGAATGGGTGACAGAAACTGGATGCGTGTAGCCAAATACCGGACTCGATAGTGCATCTTAGAGGATGCCTATGTGATGGATGATGATGATTCCATAGTCAAATACAGTTTGTAAACGCCAAATCTAAAAGGATAGATAATAATATACCTACACATATTTGTTTATTCGTATAAAAATATTTTACACATTAAATATCCTGACATTTAAGATAAAGCGAGTCATTTATTAACAGATTGAACTTTTATTAATTATATTATATACATTTTTCAAAAATCGATAGTTGATTGACCACAAAAGAAAAATTAAGAAAAAAATTGACGGTTTGATTAAAAGTGTGTTTGTCATATATAAATACTTAAATTTTTACATATATAAATAATTGTAAATTGCTATAACATTATTTATCAACTATCGATATCTGATTTATTTTATATTTAATATATTTTTTTTTTATGGCCTTTAATATATTTTAAAATTTTCCATCAACTATATATTTTATTATAAGCTTGGCATTGGCATTTTTTAAATATGCCACAAATTTTATTTTAAATAAGTAAGTTTATTTTAAATAATAAATTAATAATTTTATTTTTAATAAACTTTAACTTTAATTCAATTTAATTCTTTGAATTAACTTCAATTTAACAATTTGTAAAACGTGTACCTGTCACTGAAAATTAATAACAACGTGAAACAAAACAAATAGATTTTGACAGGAAAAATATCACAGATGACAATCAATCTAACAAATATGACAATCAAACCTGTAATGACGCATCGTTTACTATACGAAAAGCGAAAGTCAACTGAATTCTTTTTACACTATGAACATTCTCCTCTTCCTGATTTGTACGAATTATGTTGTCAATAAAAGCTCGGTAACTAAAATCACTACGTAACTTGTTGAGTTTGACTTAACTGGATGTGAAGATCAAAGTGCATTTAGGCGTAAAAAAAAAAACCTTCACCATGTCCAAGTTCGGTAAATTTGGTCCTCTTGTTGGCGCAATTGATGAAGGAACATCAAGCGCACGGTTTATTATTTTCAAGGCAAATTCTACAGAAGTAGTTGCCATACATCAGAAAGAATTACAACAACACTTCCCTCAAGAAGGATGGGTGGAACAGAATCCGATGGATATATTGGAAGTCGTTACAACGTGTATAGAAAAAGCAGTAGAACAATTAATATCTATAGGTGGAGATCCCAAGGTGAGATTATTTTTGACTTTTATTAAGTCAACGTTTTTTTTAATTTCGAGAGATAAAAAGTTTTCAATTCTGCTCTGCTATTTTATTCATATTATTTATTGTTGAGGATATAGAAACGAAGGTCGAAACTGCTTGCTGGTAAATGAATCATTACAGGTTACACTGTAAGATGATTTGCAAAACTAAAACATTTCCTTACCTGCATTTTAAAATTTATACAATTAAATTTATTATATATAAATTATGTACTAATCAACCTAATAAGTAAATTGAAGAAAAATATTGAATTTTGGCACTGAAATAAAAGAAGCTGAAGTTATATTAAATATAATTAAAGTAAATAGAGATAGAAATTACACTTAATAAAGAAGACTAGTTGTGGTGGTGAAGTTGGACAAAGTCTTGATGTTACTACAATTCTTGTTAACTTTATTGTGAGAGAGGGTTATATCTAGCAATGGACTGGTATAGCTGATTGATTGAATCCAATTCTTAGTGGAATATATTTCATATCTTTTCATCATAAACAATGAGGCCTCTAGCTGTGAGATAGTTCTAGCGTTACATTACTACTATCAAAATTATATGATTAACATAAAAGCTAATGTATTTTTTTAGGATATAATTGCAGTAGGTGTAACTAATCAAAGAGAAACAACAATAGTATGGGATAGAAGTACTGGGAAGCCTCTCCATAATGCAATAGTGTGGTTGGATATGAGAACTACATCTACAATAGATAAATTATTGGACACAGTACCGAACAAGACGAAGAATGTCAATTACTTAAAGGTATATGTTTTAAGATGATTAATGGAATCAGGCATTACTTTGCAGAAATCCATTACTATGTGGACAGTCAGAACTTTTACTTAGCTAAGATCACTGACAAGCAAACAAAAACACAAAAATAATAATGTATGTTTTCTACTGGAAGAAGTGGATCTACGAGGAATTTAAACTAAATTATACCAAAAAACAACTAAGGCTCACCGACTTCATTGGCTAGGCCACATTGAGAGGATGGGGAGGATTGCGCAGTCAAGAGAGTGTATGTGGTTCACTTAACTGGATGACAATCTGTGGGGCGCCCCAAGTACCACTGGAGAAACATGATCGAGGATGACTTGTGCAATCTTCAAATCTGCAACTGGCAGGAGGTGGCATAAGACAGAGCACACTGGTGTAAGATCAACACAAAGTGTTTCATCTCAATACGAGACAACATCAGGTATAGTAGACTCTAGGGAAGACACTTAATGCAATGAATAGTTGTCTTGAAGACATACATTATTATTTTTCTGTTTTTGATTGCTTGTCGTGAATCTTAGCTACCTAAAAGTTTTGACTGTCCACATAGTATATGTTTTACATATCCATGTTTTTTTTATATTCAAAATGAAATCCAGGTAGCTCTTTGAGTTGGTCAATTGAAGTGGCAATAGACTGGTCACATCTGTTTTAGAACTGACAATCATTGGAGTAGACGTGTGTGCGAGATTCGAGGCAGTGTGGGATGCTCCCTGACTAGACAGAGTCATGATTTTTATGGTGGTGGCTAGTAAACACTGGATGCATGTAGTTGCAGATTGGATTACATGGCACATCATGCGAGAGACCTATGTCCAGCAGTGAACTGCCATAGGCTAATGATAATATGTCCTAATCTTCTTATATACCACAGAAGATTTTTGATATGTTATTTCAAGCAAATTGCTATACTTTTTTATGTTTGTCACTACTATTACTTTACGTTATGTTACACCAAAAGTCAGGGGTAAAATTATCACAATATAAATATTTCATGATATTGATAATATTTAGATTGTAATAATTGATTGTGACTACTTTTTGTTCACAAAAAATCTTCTTAATTCTCCACAATCTAACTACATACTCAATCGCAGTAATTTAATTTGTGTTATAGCCCTTGTGTGGCCTGCCCTTGTCGCCTTACTTTAGTGCAGTCAAGCTAAGATGGCTCAGTGACAAAGTAGATATCGTTAATAAAGCAATGAAAAATGGTACATGCTGTTTTGGAACTGTGGATACTTGGATCATTTGGAACTTAACTGGTGAGCGAAGTTTAGACTAATAAAAGTAAATTGAAAAAAAAAAATTATTCAATTGTGAGCGTCATAAGAGTTATTTAACTTTAAATCATGATATACTGGTGCAGTTTGTACTTTATATTTTACTACGCTTATCATGTACTAGTTATTCTTATCATGTATTCCATGAAGTCAATATCTCTCTTATCAGATAGTGTATATACCTTTACAAAGAGATGTCTCAGGATATAGCAATATATATGATATTTTAACAAATATTTAATCATTTAATGAATACATATACCCTATTGTATGCTGGGAAACACAGCAATATTTAAATATAAATAGCAAATTTTTGATATTGAAATTGTATCACTTTGAGCAATTATCAAAAACAGGTGTTAAATTTCTCAATGCTAAGAAATTTCATGAGATATTTTATATAAAATTAATTAATTAATTTCCAGGTGGCCCCAATAATGGGAAACATGTGACCGATGTAACGAACGCATCTCGTACAATGTTAATGAACATAGAAACAATGAAATGGGACCCTTTGTTGTTGAAATTTTTCGAAGTTCCTAAATCTGTATTGCCAACTATAAAATCCAGTTCAGAGGTAAGTGTTGTTGTATTCACATGAAGTGTATCAAGAACTTGATCGAGCCCATGATGCTATTTTGAAAGTGATTCTCTTTGCCTTTGGTTATTTAATTTATTAGAGTTACTTGTTTTTACATCATTCATTTTTCAGCAGTATCAACCAATAAAGCCTTTTAGTCAGCCTACTGCAAGATATTGTCATAATTACCATGATTGGCTAGTAGATTGGTATCATTATCTTAGTTTACTTATAAACTTAGTTCTTCTAATGTTTAGTGGTTTGGACCTCATTTTTTTATTCACAACAGGTGCTTCTGTATAATGTGAGGCAATTTTTGCATTATCTTTTAACAGCTCATGTATATATTGACCTTTACTGAGAAAATTTTCAGCTATTAGGACCATCAACCCTCCCTCGTCCAAGGCGGACAAAAGAGAATTGACCAGACTTACAATAAATGCCTATAAGTCATACATGTCTATCGCGATACGGGAATAGAACCTGCAACCATTTATACCAGAAGTGGTCGCTTCATCATTGAGCCATTGGTTTTTTCTATGTAGCTTATGTTAAATTTTGTGACAGTATTTCACTGAAACCATATATGAAGATTTCCTTGCCATCTAATATAAAATGGTTTGTTATATGAAAAATAAATAAAAAGAGTATGACAGTATATTTATTTAAGGGAACTTTATTTCCCCTTTTCTTCATGTAGTATACAGAAATCCATTTATGTTTTTTTAAAGAAACATCAACAACATAAATAGAACAACAATGATGATAATAACTTGGCGATAAGGCCTTTAATTAATCCTTAAATCTCGCTAAAGTAATAGAAGATACATCAAATAGCATGAGAGAGCTTAGTATTATCTAAGATCTCTTCAGGTAAGGTCGAGACCTACCTGAAATTATAAATAATTTGAACTCACTATGAGATAAAGGAGATGAGATAAATGCATTATTTTTCAGACACTAGACATACCTACACAAATTAGAGCCAGAGATCACAAAAAGAATCTTTGAGTTTAAAACAGTTTTCACTGTAATTCATTATCTGGTGTAACTTCTGGATGCAGCGTAACAGCAAGAAAATTAGTTCTGTTCCCACAGTCAAACATGGTGTTTTAATTTTTACAATTTTAACCCAGGACCCATGTTTCAGAATTTAGGTATACTATACACCGAACCAATTATGCAAAAATATACTACACTTAAATCTCATAAATGGTATAGATAGTAGTGAATAATGTTTGGGATAGTAGTAAGTCAAATAAAGAACATTCCTCCAGAAATTTAGAAGCCCCTTGGATGCCCAATAGTGAGCTATATATGAATTCTAAAAAGTATTTAAATCTATGAAACAGTTACCCAATAACAGGATATGCTTTCGTTATACTATAATATAACATATAGTATGTTATAATAATGTCTTTTCGTTTCTAATATTGATGTTTCATGATATTCCAGGTTTATGGTTATATAGCAAATGGACCTTTAAAAGGGATACCCATATCTGGCTGCCTGGGTGATCAGCAAGCGGCGTTGGTCGGCCAGATGTGCTTGCAAAAGGGGCAAGCGAAGGCGACATATGGAACAGGCTGTTTTGTCCTATACAATACGGGTGATATTCGTGTGAGCTCAAGTCGAGGTCTCTTAACTACCGTGGCTTATCAACTGGGTAGTGGCAGTGAACCATGCTACGCGCTTGAAGGATCGGTTAGTATATCATATTGTCTTATCATAGTATTTTCCTATATTTATTATCATCTATTGGGTGTGCAACTAAATTCTCGCTGTTTGTCATTAGATGGCTCCAGCATTTGATATTTAAAATTAGAAATATCGAGATACCGGTATTATTGATAAAATATTTACTAGTTATATTTTTACTTATCTCAGTTGTGTTATAGATTTGTTAACAAATAATATATGAAATCCAATAAATATTGTTCTGAAATGAGCAGATATTATTTATTTTATTACATAAAGAGTAAAGTACATATTAAATTTTATGTTACATTTTACATATAATGAATATGCCAGATATAGATTTTAATACAATGAAATTGTTTATCTTCAAAAAAAATTTCTTGTAATTAATTAATATTATTTTAATTAGATTTATATTGTGCATAAATTCAATTTTTATCAACTAATGTAATACCAAAGTACCGGTATTTTTACATAAATACCGGTTTTTAATAATGGACAAAAATCGTCCGGGATTCCGGTATTGTAAGCCCTATCCAGCAGTAAGTGTTGGTCGATTTTGACATATCCAAAACATCATTAACCAAGCTTAGACATGTGGCAAACAAACCGCTTTGACATGTTAGTGATTTTATTGTTGCGTCATATACTTTTAGTGGTATGAAAATGTCTGATTTTGTGCCAAATAATCGTCATTTGCGGGATGTGTTACTTTTATTATTTCATTCAAAGAGAACGGCAGCAGAAGCGATTAAAGCGCGAACTAAAAAACGTTTACGGAAATGCTACTTTAAGTGAAACAGCATGCCGCGATTGTTCCCTTCGCTTTAACTACGGTGATTGCGATGTTGACAACTGTTCGCGCGAAGGAAGGCCAAAAACATTCGAAGACGCTAAATTGCTCAATGATGCTTGCCTCAGTATCAGGAGTTACCCGCCACGGCATTTCTAAGCGATTGCATGCGTTGGAAATTCTTCAAAAGCAAGGGACTTGGGTTCCTAATGCCAGCCACAGGGCGTTAAGCCTCGTTTTTTCGCCTGTGAACAACTGCTCTAGCGACAAAATAGGAAGGGTTTCCTTCATCGCATCGTGACGGGTGATGAAAAAGCTTTTTCTGAATTTGGTACACGTAACACAACTTATAAAGCATCTTGAAAGTTTCTGATGAGAACTTGTGTTAATTAATAGGTGTCGATTTTTAGACCTCGTCGACCCCAAAATAGTTTTGGTTCATGTCGACCCTGGAAACCGATTTCGACTCCATATATACATATCGTCACGCATGTTTCACGTAGGGATAGGCAGAGACTACAGATCTTCATTTGCTACGATCTGAGCACTCTCTTTTGCTTCCCGTACACTCATTACTCTCCTCATGCAAGCTCGTCATTTAATCTCTTGACCTGGCCTTTCCTTAAAACTTTTGCGATTTGGTCAAGGTAAGTTTTCCTCAGTCTTCCCCTACCGACCCCCCTATCCACATCCGCAACGTTAATTTTTTTCACCAGTCGTCTTTCGTCCATCCTCTATGTGTGCCCAAATCATCTCTGCATTCCTTTTTCAACTTTTGTCACGTCACCTTCTTGTACTTCACATCGCTCTCTTATATTTTCATTCCTTATTCTATCATTCAAAGTAACTCGACACATGCATCTTAACGCTCTCGTTTCCACCGCATCCAGTCTGCTTTTATCAGTCTGCTCTTCTGCCAAACCCAACTTTCACTACATCTTCAAGGGGTCGATATCGACCACTTTGGAACTCCCTGATCTAGCGCTAATAAGTACAGTAGTATTTAAGAAAATGATGATTGTTATCTATTAATATTTCCTATTCAGGTAGCTGTCGCGGGCGCAGCTTTAAGTTGGCTCAAGGACAACATAGGAATATTGGAAAGTGCAAAGGACTCACAAAATCTCGCCGAAAAGGCAACAGACAATGGCGGTGTTGTATTTGTACCTGCTTTCAGCGGTTTATATGCACCATACTGGAGACAAGATGCTAGGGGGTAAGTCGACAATTAGGTGAGCGTTGTTTGGAAATGGAGGAAAATGAACAAGCAAATGGGTTTCTTAATGGCAAACTCGGCCGCCGTGTGGGGGAAAATGAAGAAGCAAATGGGTTTCTTAATGGCAAACTCGGCTGCCGTGTGGGGGAAAATGAACAAGCAAATGGGTTTCTTAATGGCAAACTCGGCCGCCGTGTGGGGGAAAATGAACAAGCGAATGGGTTTCTTAATGGCAAACTCGGCCGCCGTGTGGGGGAAAATGAGCAAGCAAATGGGTTTTTCAATGGAAAACTCGGCCGCTATGTATATCAACAACACAAGAGGGATTGCTGGCTTTTCAAATTATATTATTAAATACTCTATACTGATAATACCCATAAAGGAAACTGGTTCCAATGAGAAGATAGGTGGATATATTTCTTATTGTACACCAAAAACAAAGTTATACAATTATTGAGTGCAACATTTATATACATTTATATACTAATCGTAAATAACTCGGCGGTCTTTACGACGACCGTCACGACATTGGAACCTTCAAAAAACAAGCCTATACATACCTAAAAGGCCGGCAACGCTCCCGCATCTCCTGCGGTGTCGCGGTTGTCCATGGGCGGCGTTGATTGCTTTCCAGCAGGCGACACGCTTGCTCGTTTGCCCTCCTATCCCATAAAAAAAAATAATAATAAACGAATAACCAAAAATGTACATAGATATTTATAAAAATAGGTGAGAATGATTTTTGATAAGATTTTCGAAAATTTGGAGAGACTTCACTTGTCTCATCTCCAGCGGCAACTGAAAGAATGATCAAATAAATTGGTATGATCAGTAGGCACTTTTATGTGTGTTATTGTATGTGGAAACATTATTCGAGTTAATCATGTTACTAGACAGCCATTCGCTCAAATTGTGAACATTGTGTTTACTGTTATTGTGTTGTGGTGAAATTCAACCCCCATGGGATATTGCGAATAATGCTCCGGAACGCATCTTTGGAGAAAAATGTTCGCCAAATGCAATCAATGCTTGTCGTCCTGAGGTATGGCGACTCCCAAAAGGGTACATCCAATTCCTCCTTCCATCCATTATCCATTCCTCCCAATAGGGAAGCATCCAATCACCATGGAAGCTGTCGTATTAAGTCATTGCCCTCTCGAAGAAAAATAATGAGCGACTGTACGCTGTTGGACATTGACAATTAGGGGTATCGCTCTAATCCCTACGCTAGGTTGGTTTATATTCTCAGATTACATATCGACTACCGTACCGTCCAATGGTTTAAAACGTTTTTTTTTTAAAAACGTTTTAAACCATTGGACTCAGTTATTTTTTTATTCAAATGGTTTATAAAACCAAAATATGTTATTAATCGTTACAAACACCAATCTGTTCATTAGGAAGAA